>WOYA01000016.1:600000-836728 GCA_016880755.1 Aspergillus sp. 2663 | reverse complement strand
GACGCGGCAGCCAGGGACCGCTGGATATTGATCATGGATTTCTCGAATTGCTCTGCGTGCGTACCCCATAGCGGATCATGGTTGTCGGCGATCTGGCCGGAGGTGGCGACGATGCGTGCGTTGGAGGGGATGGAGACGGCGGCGGAGATGTTGAAAATGTTGCCTAGCTCTTCGTAGCCTGGGTAGTCGTATGAAGTGACGGCGGACATGGTGAACTTGTGGAGTATGGAACGGAAGAAAAGGTATATTCAATTAAGCTGTTTGATACTCCGGGGGTTTGCAGCTATCGGGCGTCTTAAATGCCTTGTATAGAGGTCTGCATTATACCGCTTCCGGAAGGTAAATGAGATGTTGGATGGCGCTATGATAGTCAGGTTCCTGTGGCAGTGAGGTAATGCTCGTAAATCCAAAAACTGCTGCTTAACTTGGATTCAGCCGACGGAGACTGTTCACCCGCTTTTATGACTTAGATACCTAGAGATATAAATAAACAAAATACCAGCAGCTTTCCCCCATTCCTCTGCTTTGCACTCGCACGATGGCGCTACAACCCCGAAACGCCATGTCAGACTTCTTTGACAGTTTCTCAAGGCCTTCAAAGCGCAAGTCGAAAGGATTTCCAAGGTTGGTAATTTGTTTGACGAGAGTGCTTTCCAGCGCCCGCAGATGACTCAAGCTCAATATAACCACGCCATGCCGTACGTGAACATAGGGCAGGTAGAGATGGCCACGCTGGTCTGGGTGGGAAGCCAGTGAAAAGTAGCGGCAATGGAAAAGGCTTCTGTATTGAACCCACCGTTTTACAGATGTCACGCCCGAGATGCGCATCTACAGGGAAGAGATATTTGGCCTGTTTGCGGTGGTTGCTCGCTTCGATACTGATAAGGCGGCAATAGAAATGGCGAACGACAGTACGTACGGGTTGGGCTGGGAGGAGCAATTTTCGCGAAAGATCTGGCTGCGGGCAGAATAGAGGCTGGAACCGTGTGGATCAATTCCAGCAATGACGGGGACTGGCGCGTCCCATTTGGCGGGGTCAAGCAGAGCGGAATTGGGCACAAGCTTGGAGAGGCTGGTCTTGATGCGTATACGAGCATTAAGGCTGTCCACGTTAATGTGAAGCCCAGGCTCTGAAAGGGATATGAGCTTGGTAGTCTCCTCATTCTGGGGTAGAGCTAGCAGTTTGCGAATGGAACAGCACCAGCTGCTGCAGTCAAATTGTGGAGTCAAGCACTATGCCCGAATCAGTATATAAATGAGCTCCAAGCACCCAGTGGACCACCTCGTTTAAAGTTTCGTTCAATGGCGGATTACTCGCGCATATTGGTAGATGCTCTCATGCTAGATACACTTATCGCTCTGATACCAGACCGACTGCACTTCTATCGCGATACCATGAATCCGGGCATCTACTAATAAGCCCCATGTTCATCTGCTCTCTAGATGTCGGATGTCCCGCAGCCTTTGACCTCTACTCTAATGGCAGATTGCACCACTTTTTCGGATTCCAAAATGTCCAAGACGCCAGATCAGCTTGACTCGGCGACTGGAGATAGCCACCATGCTGTTCCGCAAATGGGCCACGACCAACAGGAACTGCCTCGCCAATTCTCCCTTCTGTCTACACTGGCACTCGGCTTTAGCATGACCAATTCCTGGCTCGGATACTCGGCCACCTTCATCACCCCGCTGTTGATGGGAGGCAGTCCAGCTGTGTTTTTTGGCCTTGTTGGTGCCTCGATTGCCAGTTCCTTTATTAGTATGTCACCCGCGCCTCGTTTGAAGGCATCATCTTCTAACTTGTGACGGTACTCAGCGGCGGGCCTGGCCGAACTTGCGTCGGCGTATCCATCCAGCGGCGGGCAATATCATTTTGCCTTTATGGTTAGTTCTCCGAGATACCGTGCTCCGGTGGCCTTTGCAATGGGATGGTTGAGTGTAGTCGCATGGGCTCTCACCAGTGCATCCACTGCGGTGGTCTGTGGTAGGTCTACCTGTCTGAACGAGTACATCAAAGCACCAAGAGGAAACTGATGAATATCTGCAGCGCAGATGGCTGGAAACCTGGCCATTATTTACAACCCAAATTATACCCCGGACCCCTGGCAGACATACCTGATATATGCCGCCCTGGTCCTTATTTCAACAGCTATTGTCTGCTTGTTGCCACGAGCCCTCCCTCGAGGAGAAATTGTAATGTTTATCAGCAGCTTCCTCGGGTTTCTGGCCAGTATCGTCACTGTGTTGGTGACGCAGAAACATAAGCGATCCGCGACAGCAGTCTTTGTTGACTACGAAAACCTCAGTGGCTGGAATAACGGGACATCGTTTCTTATTGGGCTGAGTACGTCCATGTATGCCTACTTGGCTATCGATGGAGCGTGCCATATTGCAGAGGTACGGTACTTTAACCGCACTTCTGCCGCCATGTTTGCTGAATGAGGCTATACAGGAGCTCCCAAATCCCAAACGCGATGTTCCTCGCGCCATGGGATTAACAATGCTAATCGGCGCCACAACGGTCTTTCCTTGGACAATTGCCTTCTTATTCGCGGCCACAGACACCAATGCCGTCGCCTCATCGCCCATTCCAATCTATACAATCTATCTGCAAGCCACCCAAAGTTACTCTGCAGCCACTGTGCTCACTGTCTGGGTTCTTTTCGTCTACAGCGGCGCGTTGGTGTCGTGTATTGTGACAACCGGACGACTCGCATATGCATTTGCTCGCGACGAAGGACTGCCGTACTCAAACTTCTTTGCCCGGGTCCATACCAAACAACAGGCCCCCGTGAATGCTACAGTGGGGTGTTCCGTCGCCATCATCCTCTACGGGCTCATCTATATTGGGTCTACAACAGCTTTCAACAGTTTCATATCCATGTCCATCCTATCTCTCAATGTGACATATGCCGTACCACAGGCCATCGTTTTATTTCGAGGTCGAGAACGCATCCTGCCTAAACGCCCGTTTACTTTGGGTCGGTACCTCGGACGGCTATGTAACGCATTTTCGGCCCTTTGGGTACCGTTTATTACGATTATATTCTGTTTTCCCACATCTCTTCCGACAACAGTCTCGAGTATGAACTATGTTAGTGTGGTTATTACTGGGATTTCATTGTTGATCTTGGTCTCGTGGTTTGGCGGTAAATATAAGACATTCTCTGGACCGGTAAGACCTCTCTCTTTGCGTTTCCTTCCTTCTACATCCCGGAATTGTGGCCTCGCGACTGGGTAACTGTGCTTACATACGACTGACGAGACTAGAAAATTGAAATACAGGGACTTGAGGTTTTACCTTAGGATGAGTGCCATGCCAGCCATTCGGAAAAGAGCGTTGTTGGAGAAGGAAATGAATCATTTATTGCGCTTCACCCATTTGCTATCAATGATGCTCATTGTCAAAGCTTCTTTCCGTAGATGTAAGGGGTGGCATCAAGAGGCGATTCAGTGTTATATCTTTTTTCTCGTACTGAAGGGCTAGTAGCATGGACAGTAGTTTATAGGACTATCAAGTAAAGTCTCAAGTTATACATCCTTTTACAAGACACTTGCGTTATCTCAATTCTTCACACCCACTAACCTAATTGCGTATACAGCCTTCTTTCCAATGTCTTAATATCCAGTCTCGATACGTTGCTGAATTTATGGAATGGGCAACTCGTCCTACTTTGCACCAGAGGACTTTCTGGTATATGGATTCCTGGCCTGGGCGAACGCGGGGATCGGTCGCAGCCTAGGGCTAGCTCATTTATTAACTCCATTCGGTCAAAGAGTGCGTTGATCGGACTGATCTTACAATGTAGATTATTACCAGTCCTGCTAGTAGTGTTTCGAACTGTACCAGATCTCGCATGTCTCATTCAGAGGCTTCGATGACATCTTGTCAGTTGTCAAGTCGATTTCACAATCCTACTTATAAAGCTAGCAACCAGAACACCGACAGTCTTCCGGTTCAAGCTATCTCACCCGTCCTGGTGCAATCCAACAAGATGGAGTTTCATTTATACGCCGCCCTCACCCTGCTTGCTACACTGGCAGGCACCTTCAAGTTCATCTTATACCCAGCCTTCTTCTCTCCTCTCGCCAAAATCCCGAATGCGCACTGGACTTGCAGCTTCAGTCCGTTATGGATTCTCTGGATGAAGTGGACAAAACAAGAGAACTGCCAGGTCTATGATCAACATATGAAAAAGGGCCCTGCAATTCGCCTCGCGCCCAGCCTTGTCAGTTTCAACTGTTTCGAAGATGGGCTGACAACAGTTTACAATGGAGGGTTTCCAAAGCCGGATTTTTACTTTAATGGGTTTGCTGTATATGGGTATGAACTAGACTTGCATGCAGTTTGTATATCAATACGGACACGATCATGCTGATTGTCAACAGGACTGGGAACCTATTCACAATCAAACACAACGCAACACATGCGGCGCAGAAAAAGTGGCTGGCAAGCTGCTTCTCCAAGTCGTCTATCATGGCCTCACAGAGTGTTCGTGCCTCGTCTCGAGAGACTCTGTTCGGGCACGTTCTCCCACTGATTCACAAAGCGGCCACCGACGACAGAGCGCTCGAGGTACTCGAGCTCAACTACTCGTACCTACTGGACACGTTTGTACAGTGGCAATTTGGCCGGTCGCTGCGGAGTAACCTGGTCGGGGACGAAAAGGAAAGAAGATTCTACCTCGATGGCTTTCTGGGAATATCCAAATACACGTTCTGGCAGTACCAGTTCCCAGGACTGATAAAGGTGCTCCAGAAAGTCGGCATCCATCTCATTCCCAAGTCCGTGCTCAACGGGTTCAAGGGCATCGAGGACTGGAATCTGGAGAAGTGCGACAAAGCCCAGCAGGCTCTAGCCAGTGGGAAACCGTTGGGCCCAGAGGAGCTGCCCGTCGCGTTCGAACAGGCCCTGAAAGGGATGAGTGAGGTTGACGCGAAGCCAAAGTCCTACCCTCGGCGGCTCCCGTTAGCAAGTGACATGTTCTCTTTGAACTCTGGCGCTTTCGAGACAAGTGGTAATACCAGTACCTACCTGATGTACGAGCTGAGTCGACGTCCAGAGTGGCAGACAAAGCTTCAAGAGGAATTACGCAGTCTGAGCCCATCCTTGAGGTATACACCCGGGAAAAGCTTGGAGATTGATGACATGCCGAACGTACAGGAGATTGACAAGCTGCCAGTCCTCCATGCTGTCCTGATGGAAACCCTTCGACTCTGGCCCTCCGTGCCTGGTGGTCAACCCCGGGTAGTGCCCCGGCCTTGCACCCTAGGAGGCTATCACAACATCCCTCCAGGAACGACCGTGCAGGCATACGCGTCTGTTCTGCACCGTACGCCGGAGGTATTCCCAGACCCTTTTACTTGGAAGCCTAAGAGATGGCTCGATGCACCGCAAGACGAGCTGTCGGTCATGCGGAAATGGTTCTGGGGTTTCGGCAGCGGTGGGAGAATGTGTCTTGGAATTCATTTTGCGCATTACTGTGAGTACAACTTCTATTTTCTAGCGCTGAAATCTGAGTGGCAATATGTTAACTCTATCTCAGCCATAAAATTACTGTTCGCGAGCATATACTCCAACTTTACAACCACCATTCATGACCATGGAGACATGACCCCAAGCGATGGCTACCTTTCAGCTCCAAAGGGACATCGCCTGGAACTGAAATTTCATGTTTTGGAATGAACTGGCGTGTTTTATGATTGTACATATCGGCCCATACCTCTCCAAGGCTGCGCACCTTTTGGCCGAGTCGAACCTCTCATCTCCTGTCTTGACGGTAGTGTTTACAACCAGCTTTACTATCTCTGCTTTCTACTGGTAGTTACTACCTATTTCCGCCACATAAGTGCTCTACCTCAATGTACTGTGACAGAAGAATCAAGTATCCTACGCTCACTACTTGCAAACAGGGATACGAAGACGTCTATTAATCCATGGATCCTTGTTGGTAAAACTTATAATCCTGTTCGCTGTATAAGGACCACGACGGCCATCATTGCAAATATATATCCTGACTTGCTTCTGAGTAAAGACAATTATAAAAGTATCGAGTTTAAATAGATCTTTAACCAGATCCATGCCATATAGTGGTCAAATGTTAGTGACATATATCTGGTTGAAAAGGCGTCACAAAAGGTTATACATTGGACTGTTGTAGACCCTCTGGTGAAGCTAAAAAACAAGGTTACCCGCTTATCCTCGGGAATGTATCCAGGGAGAAGTCAAGGCGCGACACAGGTGCTCTGGAATACGATTCACAACAAAAAAGCCGATTAAAGCCTTTCTGGAACAATGGTACAGAAATTGAATTATAAGATGCATTAGCAATGCACCAAGGGCTTTTTAGATAACCCTTGATCCCGGTGATGATCCTTCTGATATCCTCATCGATCGATGTCAAATGGCCAGATTAACCTCAGCGTCCTTTCATCTCTTACCGGCTCATCATCGTCTGAACCTGCGTTCGCCAAAACAGCCTGCAACATCCCATCGAAGAGTTCCCTCTGGCCTGATTGTGCTGCTTTCCAATCATCCGGGGGTACCCATCCATCGGGCGCTGTATTTAACAAGCTAGACAAGTCAGTCCGCAGATTCTGTGCCGCCTCAAAGAGTCTGTACTCCTTCTCATGTTTCTCCAGTTCTTCCCGCGTGGGCAAAGGATAAAGACATTGACCGTCAAATCCCAGCTCATTCCAAAGCCGAGAAGTTTCAATCATCTCGTGGTGTAGGGCCGCCGCGCCATCCTTCCATGTTCTATAGCAATAACGGAATGGTCGAAAAACGTTATCATTCATCAGCCTTGGGCCTGCGAGTTTTGGTGTGAAAAACCGCGAAGAAAGGTCACAAGCTTGGGCGCATATCTCATTTCCTGTTGCAAAGTCCGGAACCTCATCTGAGTACCAAAATGCCGGCTCGATGCTGGCGCCTTGCCAATCGATAATGCTCGTAATAGTAGAAGGATTGTCATCTGCAACAAAGATATTCCTCATATGCAGGTCCGGATGGAACAGTAATGGTGTAGTGAAATTACTAATTTGAGTATTGGTAGACATCTGCTTTAGTACGGGACGGATATACTCTAGAAGAGCCAAATGGGTTTCAGGCGACCCATGATAGATCGGTCTCTCGGACTCGGTATCCACTGGAGGGACTCGCGACAGACCAGCGTCAACAAGGCCGTCACAGTATTCGCCAATAGTTTGCCCTGATGGATTCTAGTGGTAAGCACAATTGCCTAGTAGTAGGAGCCGACGAAACTTACAGGGCCCAATGTTTCTATTCGCGTAATGATAATATCTTCTTTCGCCGACATGAGTATCCCCGTATCTAGTACCGCAGTGAGGCCCAACACAAAAGCCATCAGCTAAGGGCTGTTTCCCAGCATATCCAAGAGTATCGTCGAAGTATATACTCCCAAACGCTGGGAATTCCAAACCGACGACTTCCTTTATCGTCCGGTAGATTGCATCTATGCACCTGACTTGTTGATCACCCGTCATTTTCTGCCATTTCTCGTGTAGTGGAACGCCAGTTGCATGCTCCATGATTATATATTCGCTGCCGACAGCATTTGTTGTGTCATGGGCGTCGCAATTGTAGTCAAGGATCTTTGGTATGGGGATATTTGTCTTTATTTGTACTTGAGGCATAACTTGGTCAGTGTCTGAGTAAGTATAAGAAGTATCACAATAAACCTACAGTAGCGAACTATAGCAACCTCAGAAAGAGTGGTCAGTTTCGCAGGGCCTGCCAAACAAAAGGGGAGCCTCGCCACAATAGTCTTCGAGCTGTCCAGGGTGAAGATGAAGACTCTATTGAAGCCACCTTCAATTTTTCGACAGGTTTTGATGTGACTTGCACCAGGACATAGCTCAATAACCCGCTGGCAAAGAGCACCAAAGTTGAATTGAATATAGCGCGAATCGATCTCCAGTTTATCACATCGCAACCAGCGACCGCTCGTATAAGTATGGGGCTTGATTTCTGCGGTCACATTAGCACTAAAAAAAGCGAATGACAAGAACTGAATAGCTCGCCTAGTTCTAACCCTGTATTTATTGTACTCGCTGTCGAAATCGTTGGGCCGCGAGCAGGCTGCAGATGATAAGTTGACGGGAAAAGGAAAAGGGAGGGGAGTGGTGAAGGGTGCCCAAGTCGACTTTGTGGTACGAACAATAGAGAGCGTCTCCAAGTTAGCAGCATCTGGTGATGTATTGGAGGGCATCCGTGGAGAAGTTTGGCTGGGCCTGAGAATGGAACAATGTGTTAATTGATCCGTGTTGCAAGGACGTCAGGCCACCGCCAACATTCATCGAAAATTCTCCACATATTTAGTGTTTAGCTCGTTCCGATTGGAGTGTTTGGCAGTCTAACAATATACCCTTGAACGGCGTAAGATCAGTGGGGACGAGCCTTAAGATCCGGGCAACTTCAAACTGATTGTTATCTTTGCTACCCTTCATATATGTGCCACTTTATATATTGGGCGTTATATTCCAAAAAGGCTGTTTAAATAAAACGCAAGTTTCGATGCAGGGAACATGGACGACTAGTAGATCCCCCACTGAACCGCCTGATCGTGGCTATTGCCATGGCAGGTCATCTCACCCTTCGCTCCAAGGAGCCCATCCTTGTGGCCAACCTGTGCAATTGCGTCGTTGATGATATCAATAACATCCTGTCCTCCAACAACAAAGTTGACGTTACCGTCAACCTTGGTAGCCTCGACGCCAAAGTGACAGGACCCATAGTGAAGAAGCTCGCGCTGGTTCTTACCAACGAATTCGGTTGTGAAGTCAGTACTGGCATCATCCTGGATGTTCCGTATGATTTGGCGGCAGTCCTCGATTTTGGGCGATGCGTCGCTGGTCTGGTCCACGAATGTCGACTTGCCGCAATCGTCCTTGCCCGGTTGGATATCGCAGGGGTAGTTCGGTGAAGAATTCGGGTTTTTCTGTTTGTTCCAGGACTGGAAGGCGCGGTCGGGGCTGCAAACAGGAATGCGCATGTAGCCTGGGGCTGTCACGTCGAGGCTTGTTAGGTCCGTGATGACCTCGTCGTTCGTCGGGTCTGCATCACCGGGCTGCGCAGTGTTTTCTTTCTTGTTCTTGGTCCAGGTGCGGACCGAGCCGGTCACCAGGTCAGTCTTTGTGATGCCACAGTAGTCGCTATCGCCGCTGATATGCTCGAGGCCTGGCGGGGCGGAAAACTGGTTATCGCTGCATTCTTCCTGGCAGGGGCCTGCATCCGTTGGATAACAGCTGCATTCTGTTGCCTGACCATCTGGGGATGCAAGGTAGTACTGGTCTCCCCCAACGCAGACGCCAGCTGCTTTTCGGGTCTTCTCGTCCAGCCACTTGCCATCATCTTTGGCATCATCGCACCGGTGGCCCGCATCGATGATGAAGGTGTAGGATCCAGATTGGCGCCACAGGGCCGGAATGGTGTAGCCGGTGATACACTTTACCATGTTGGTGTGTAACTCATTTGCCGCGTTCTTCTTCCCCTGGTCCTCCTGGTCACCATCGGGGGGCTTACCGGTCGTCCTTCCAGGAATCAACCTTCCGTCGGAGATGATGTTCGTGAGAGTCTTGATTGACCGCGGGCTGCCATCAAAGAGTTCTGCGAGAGCAATAGAAGTAACATTATCCCACCCAGCGATGACCTGGCCCATATAGGCTGAAAAGGCATCCTGCGCCTCGACGTCCCAGCCGGCCTTGCCAGGGTCAGGCAACATGTCCTTGGCGATGGTGGTACTTTGACCCATGAGTGTCATAGAGGTATCCTTTGCGTCTTCAATAACGCCGCGGCCCTTGTTAATGAACCAATCTTTACTCCTCAGCAATCTGTTGAAGTAAGGTGCGGCGGTCCTCAGGGCCCCTAGGGTAAGCAAGTCAATCAACAGCAACAGCCAGTCCTGGTCTTTCTCTGGCGGAACGGGTGCAAACTTGTTCTCAATGTCCTTGAGTGCTGCGCTGACCTGGGTAAACGCCTGCCACAGGGCGTCGTGGTAGTTCCTGTACATCTCATGGATAGTCGCCAGCGAGTTCCAGATGAGCTGGGCCGCGGGGCCGGAGGTGGCACTGTCTGCCCCCTTCTCGCACTCCTGCCTGCTGCAGCTTTCTGAGAGCAGGCTACCACAGTCCATGTCTGAACCGAAATGGGTGGTCATCTCGACTAAGTCATGGAAGCTAACACCATTTGGTTCATCGGTGTCTTGCCAGATTCGAATAACATCGGCCCATGCAGCATTAGTGCCTAGTTCTGTCCACCGCTCCGACGGCGTGTAGTAGGCAAAGTTCACGACATGGTCGTCCTCGCAGTTGAAGGCGGTCCAGTTGCCATGGCGCGATGTGTCTGCCTTGGGGTTTTGACCAAGTTTAATTGCGGCCGTGAATTGTGTCCATGATGATAATGGTGAGGGGACGTCGTGGTATGTCTGCAGATCGCTGGCCCAGTCTGAGGTTCCTCCCAAGCCCCAGGCAGCATAGAGGGACGTTCGTACCCGCTTGGTTGAGGCACTCATGTACCCTACCCATTCATTATTATCATATATCAGGATGTCGCTATTACTGCTAGGATCGACAAAGCTCCCCACAACTCGGGAGGAATCTTCTATGATCTCTGCAATCTCTGCATCAGCAAGATACCCAGCTGTGCCCGTGCATTTGCCTTTCTTTGCGTTAGAATTCAAGCGGCTTCCGGTGAACTGGCACTCCGAGCCCCAACAACTTGGATCAGCCATTTTAAAGGACCGCCCATAGCTGGTGATACCAACAACAACCTTTTCTCCAGGCACGCCGGCTTTAGTAATCATTGCAAGTGACTGTCTGGTTTCTGTGAGGTTGACCTGGCTGCGAAGGCAGTTTCCACTAGGGCAGTCTTCCTGCGAGTTCTTATTATGCGCATCCCACTGCCCGTGGAGATCATATGTCATGTACACAATATAGTCAAGAACTTTGGCCATTCGACTAATTGGGAACTGTTTCAAGTACCAGTAAGAAGATGGCGCGGCAATAGACACGCTCCTTCCAGGCAGGAGGTTTTTCAGCAGGACAAGGAAGGCCAGGTAGTTAGGGCCTTCTGCCTCAGTACCCGGGTCGAATTCAGGAAGGTCAGGAGCACCTGGGTATTCCCAGTCAATATCGATACCGTCGAGGTTGTTCTCCTTAATAAAGTTGGCCATCTTCGTTGCCATTATCATCCTGTTGGCGGGTAAAACTCCGTTGCGGAAGATATGGTATGTTGCAGCACTAGTTGAAAAATCCCACCCACCAAACGACAGAATGCGCTTAACCCCGGTGAGGCGCTTGAATTGACCGAAAATATATGTTGATAGCGTATCACCAACGTTCACATCCCAAGTATCAGATAAGGAGCCAAACCCAAAGTGAATGTGTGTGTACTTGGACGTATCAATCTGCAAGGCGTCCTGGAACAGGCAGTCTCTTTTCATGCAGTAGCCTTCATAGTAGGCAATCTTAATACCCCCAGATCCAGACCCTCTTATAACATCCATGCCACAGTTGGAAATACACCCATAGGTGCCTTCCTTTGCAGTTCCCGGAGGACCGGTGTTGGTATCAATGCAGAAATCTTGGGTAATACCACACTGTCCCCAGATGTTGCAGCAGGCATTCAGCGGGCACGGATTAAGTTCAGCAATATCAGATCCATCAGTCGGCGCAGTATTCCCTGGTACCTGGGGGCCACACTTTGCGTTCGGAATCTCCGCAGGAAATGGCGGAGTGCCCTCGCTCAGGCAAATAATAGTCTTCGCAAACAATGGATCGCAACCGCCAAATCCCCAAGTATGCTTATTGAACTCGGCGATATCTGCCTTTGTAAGGCTGTACTCGGCGCCAATATTGTCGCAATTATCGTCGCCTTGGACCCGGTATGTACGGCACGAGCCGTCTGCATTAGGCTTGGGCTTAAAATCAGGGAGATCCCCCGCGGAGCAGCAGACGTGCTGCTTCGGCTTCAGACGAGAGCAAAAGCTCGAGCCGGGGTTGTATCTACTGAAGGCAGCCGGGGAGATCCCACATTTAGCCGCAAGTTCTGGACAGCCATTTCCCATGTCAACCTGAACGGTGGAGCATTCGCCGGCCGCGCGGGGGGTCAGGTAGGGAGCCCGGATGGAGGTGGTCATGCCATTCGCCTGCAGAAGTGGTGTAGCGAACTTGGCCACGCCGGTGAAGTTGGTCCACCCCGAGAAGCACAGGCAAGTGCCACTAGCCCAGGTCTTTATAGCGTTTTGGATGGGAGCAAACGTGCCATTGCTGGCTGCCATGATACCAAAAACATGCGTGCTGTCATAGCCCGGCCCGCAAAGCTGCATGGCCACGCTCGGCCGTGAGGCATTAAGGTTATCAAAGTTATCCTCAAACAGCTTCAGCGCCGAGTCCCCGAGTCCCTGGTGTAATAGTCCCGTGCCGATATACAGGCCGATGGTCGCCTGGCCAGACTGGCCATACATAATGAAGGGTCTATCAGCAGCTCCATGCCCACGCTCGGCATACTCCCTCAACTGCCTAACAATGGAGCCAATTCCGCCTCTTGCGCTTTCCAACCCAAACCCTTCATTCCACCACCCCAACTGAAACTCGACCTGAAATTCCTGGGCAGCCGCACTCCATACAGACGAGGCAGGGATATCCATAAAATCCAACCCGTACGACGAACATGCCTGGATCCGGTGCGTGGTGCCCTTATCATCCACGTCGTCATACAGCCCAAAATCGTAAAACATCGTCTCTTTACATTTTCGGATCTGATCGAAATTCGGGTACACGGACCAGTTCCCGGTATCTGCTCCGGAGACGTCGCAGCGTTCCGGGCACAGGGAGGTACTGCGGTACCCTGGGTTTACACCTGTGCGGACGTCTGGGGTTGCAGCTGCAATCGCTGGCGCCGCAGAGAGCAGCAGGGCTGCCGCCGCGGTGAGCCAGGGCAAGGCCAGCATGGTGTGTCTGGAAGGGAAGGTAAGACAAACAGGAAAACAGAGACTAAAAATGAAAGGATTTAAGGAAACAAAAGAATTATAGATGTTGACACGAGATGCAAAACGTGAACATCACACCGCGGTGATTCCTAGTGTCAAGCTATACCGTCATTATTGCTAATTGTCCCTGCAAACCTCGCTAGCGGATGCGGACCAGAGAGGAGGGGTCATGTCCTCTAAGTTAACTTACTTGACATACATGGGTCGGAAGCGGCAGACCACCCGCTCTCGACGCGACCTCGGGTGTCCCTAGCAGGCACGGATGGATATGGGAGGGTGGGCTGAGGAAACCTTGAGTGAAAAGGTCCCCAACCCATCCCAACAACGATGCGAGGGTACCCCGAGTGATTTTGGTATTTGGGACTTTTGATTGTCGACAGGATGCAATATGGTTTGTTCTAGAGGGAAAATACAAACTAAGATAAAAAAAAGCCGGATATATATCAAAGTCCAGGGACCTCCAATCTATAGCATTATACAAACCAACCCAAGGGCCCCAGCTCCAGCTAGCAAGCGGGCTACACCGAGAAAGACCAAGGGCTGAGCAGAACTCTCTCCGAGTGGTGATTGGTGGGCCCATTTGACTCCCGTGGGTGGGGCACATGCCAAGGCATTAGCGCAGTGCCAAGCTTTGGGTGTGGCCAGACACTGCAGCGTCACTCTCTCGCTAACTGTAACTATATAAACTTTTATTGAAAATGTGGTGGTTCGAAGATCTTCCCGTGTTCATCTAGCTTCCCAACTGATATGCGATTAACCCATATTCCCGCGAAACAATATATTAAGTTGTTCACAGTCGAAGGCTGCGACTAATAAAATGCAGCTCACCCATCTCGTCGTCGCCGGACTCGCTCCCAGCTTAGTCTCCGCGCTGTCTCCTCGCGCCGTCGACTGCTCCTTTTCCGTGCCCGCTTCTGCGGGAGATACGTGCGAGACACTTGCGGCAACTTGGGGCCTGGATGTCCAGACGCTAGAGCACCTGAACCCCGGTGTTGCATGTCCCGGTCTCGATACGAGCAAGACGTACTGTGTTATCGGCACTGTCACTGATCAACCGGGAACAACGCTGACGCCGACAACTTCGAGGACTACTACGCCTTCTTCAATGACTGCTACGACTACGGCCACGACCACCACGACAGCCCCCAGCAACTCGCCCACCATGCCTGGAATTGTCGCTAACTGCGATGGCTTTTACAAGATCACTTCTGGCGACCTGTGTGATACCATCGCCAGGGCCCATGGCATTACGACGGGGCAGCTATTGAGCTGGAATAGTGGGATCAATGATAGTATGCCTCCTGCCTCCCCTACACACCTGCTTTGACCCTTGAAGCAATAGCTTACCTCCTCTGTCTTGCGCTAGGCTGCTCGAACCTCTACCTAGACTACTACATCTGCATCCACGTTCCCGGAACTACCACCTCATCCAGTTCCCCCGAGCCGACCAAAGTCCCCTCGGGTCCGACGCCCCAACTTCCAGGGATCGTGAGTAATTGCGATAGATTCTACAAAATTTCGGCGGGCGATAGCTGCGACAACATCGCCAAAGCAAACCGTATCTCTACCGCACAGTTCAAGCAATGGAACACCGCGATTGACGAGAGTATGGCCATTCCCTCCCTTCTCTGCTTTCCACTCCTTTCTTTCATCCCTCCAATAACGTTAACACCTTCTTAATAGAATGCACAAACCTCTGGCTCGACTACTATGTCTGCGTGCACGTCCCCGGTGCCACAACTACCACAATCCCCTCGTCGCCGAAACCCACATCAGGCCCGTCACCCCAGATGCCCGGGATCGTGTCAAACTGCAAGACCTACCACCCGATTGCGAACGGCGACACCTGCTCGAGCATTTGCAAGAATGCGGGAATCACGTTTGCGCAGCTGCGCCAGTGGAATACGCAGCTTGATGCTGCTTGCTCGAACCTCTGGCTTGGGTATTATATCTGCATTGCAGTTAGAGCACGTGTTCGAGGTTAAACGTGGGTAGAGATAAGGGTAGTCACAATATTATTAGCTTCCTATTCAATTAGCATGATACTGTATCTGGATATCTGGTTACGATAGCTTTGGTCTCTGATGGACCACCAACTACGTAGAGTAGCACGACAAAGGTTTGGACACCCCTGTAAGCCTGTTAAGAGGTCAGGAATATACTTAACACTAACCACCTTTTTAACTAAGCTAGTATAATAGTCAGTATTCTGGCCTTGGTAGCTTGTATTCCAACCATCTCTGTGGAGGAGAGCCTGCCCGTGATACGGAGTTATCTGACATGGATTTTTAAAGTGTTCTATTGTTAAATGCATGCCGGACTTCTGTTACAGGCAAGACTCAGATCGAGCGCGTTGCGTGATAGGCTAACAATGGAATAGCTGAAGGACTCCATGGCAGGCCAGGTTGGATGCGCGATCTACGTCGCAGTCTGAGCAGGTTGAACAAATTAACCAACGCCTGAATGGAGCAGTCCCAATACACTGTGTTTGACAAATTCAGCCTCAGCGCTGCAAATGCGAAAGTACAGCTCACACCCAACGCGCCACAGTGGCTGGCTGGCTGTACCGATCACAGACCGATCACAAATCCACACAGCCAGCCACTGCTGGGATTTATCAATGTCCTGATCAGTGATGGCCAATTACCGCCACAACTCAAAATACCTTTGGTACCATCCTCCACCGCACCGTTCGTTGATAATCTTCCCAGTAATGCCCATGCTTTGCCAAACACCGCTTTTCATCCCGGTAAACCCGGTGAACGAGCAGCCCAGTCATATAAATGAGATAGGCATACGGTAGGAGATGTTCCCATCCACAGCATGTGCAGGTGCAGAACGAGAAAATAAGGTCCGCAACGTAGTTAGGGTGTCGCACAATGCCCCAGCACCCTCCAGTGCTGTCAGCCGCGTGTCCTTCATGAAATGTGCGCAGAGGAGAATCGTTACTTACCGGAACACAGCAGGAGAGACTCATGTACATTCCCCTTTGCAGTGACGTACTGGCTTTGAATGACTCGCGGCTTCTTGCCAGCAATCAGGCACTGACCCTTCGTCTGCCGGATAAGGTGCTTCTCGTGATTTGCTAGACGAAACAGCCAATAGCCAAAAAGGCCGGTGCCTAGGATGGTGCAGAAGAGGCCAGGCGATAGGTGCACAGGATGTAGGGCAAGGTATTGCGCCTGCGAGGTGTAGACCATCGGTAGCCAGGCGACAGGGCCCCAACCCAAGCAAAAGCCAAAGTGGTCGTGGGCGATATCGATCGTAGCCAGGTACCAGTCCTCGTTGATGAAGAAATCCACAAGGTAAATGACATGCAGGAGAACCACAATATACATTGAGTTGGAAATGGCTCCGAAGCGTTCATACTGTAACGCCACGAACGAAAGGTCACTGGTCACGACGTAAGCAGGGGCAATGTCAGTTAAATCAGGTCTACCTACACAATGAGCCATGAGTTCATTCCCAGCCGAGCAATTTGGAACTGTTTCAAGTCCCAGTATCTGCCCAGCCGTGGGTTCAGTTCAACCCCGGACAGAAAATCGTGACAGATGGAGGCTGGCAAAGTCAGCTAAGACGCAATTCTGCTCTATTGCCTGGTGCCAGAAAGGTCTGTTCCATCGAGTTACTTACAGCTGAGCCTCCGATCTTCGGGGTAGCTTGGCCTGTAGTAGCCCTTGACCAACATGAACAGTGACACCAGTAATCCGTACATGTTCGCCGCCGCAAGCACAGCCTTCCAATTCCTGGCGGCGCTAGAAACGACTTCAACACCACCGACATACCACGCTATGACCATTATACCCAGTGTAGTGCTCCATGAAAGCAGGCCGTTCATTCGATACGGCAGGATGTTCCCCCCCGGTGTCGGAGGCCCGTGTACAATCTTGCCTGGGAGACTAGAGTACAGAAGGGCCTGGAGACCGACCCAGGCAGCGCATCCAAGTGTAGACCAAGAATCAAATTGAGAGATGTACATTTGCAAAAGCCCCGATGGGGTTAAATCAGGCAGCGATGACAGGAGCCCCAGGACTCCTTGTTGTATCGACCCGCCATAGTGGTGAAGGCAGCTGCAAAGGAAGACCACCAACAGCTGCACGGCGATCACGAAACCCATGCTCAGGAGACCAGAGGGAGTCGAAACTTGGCGCCGCCTTCCCCAGAGAACGTTATTGTCAGCCAGGTGCTTCTTTCCTTCTGTCTCCTTGCCATCCTCGAAATGACGCAGGATGCAGGGTCTTGGTTGCGCGACCGCTGTGGTGGTTAGGGCTCGACTTCCGGTCATGTTGGCTTTGGAGTACAGGACGCGGTCGTGTGCGGAAAGAGGATGATTACATGGGTGGCCAGTCCTGGGGTTCCACTAGGATATATATTTTGTGGGAAGGAAAATATTGTCCGTGCAAGTTGGACTGTCATGAAATGTGCCTTGAGCTCGATACGTCACCAATCTTGCCATTGGAGAGACTCACGGATGAACTCGGTATATGCAGCTGGTGGCTATCTAGGGACTTTTATTATTGGGTTTAAATAATACGGCTTGCGAATCTTCACCGCAACAGGAGAATTGTAGAGTTGCCAATCTGCAAGGAGGAAGACTGCTCACAAAATCGCAAGCGCCACTGTAGATCCCTGCACTCCCAGCTCTTCCTGCAAGAGGGAAGGAAATTTATGGACAACATTCCCTTTAATTCCCTTCCTCCCGGCACGTCAGTGTACTGCCAGTCTGCCACCTTGTGGGCCCACCTACAACCAGGTTCTCGCCGTTTCATATTCACAGGATCGCGAATAAGGCAGATGGACCAGCAAACGAAAAAGGCGGAAATGGGGACCCCAGAACCATCTGATATTGCAGGTGATCCGCAGGTCTCGTCAACAGCGCAGGTATGCATCCAGGCAGAGCATCTCACATTGAGACTCAACGCGGCTCCTCGGCGCTGGAAGCGACGCCTTATGGAAGCCCTGACGAATCCCGCAGGCCTTATCGACAGTGCCGGACATCGAAGAATCATTCTGGATGACATCTCGATCTCTTTTCAAATGGGGACACTGACTGCTATTCTCGGCGGAAGTGGTTCAGGGAAATCATCCTTATTGAATGTACTCGGTGACCGCCCACGCCCCAAGGAAATGTCAGTCTCGGGTGACATTATATACATGGGTAGCCGTTCTATCCGCTCTGTTGACATTGCGTATCTGGTCCAGCACGATGTCCTTCCTGAGAACTTGACCGTCCGGGAAACATTGGACTACTCTGCGCAGCTCCGCCGTCCGTGGGACAACGCAGATTCTCGGGAGTCTGTTGTTCAAAGTTTGCTGCAAAGGCTACATCTGACCACATGCGCCGATACAAGACTTGGGGAGGAGAACAGCGCAAGGGCTGTAGCGGTGGAGAAAGGCGAAGAACCAGTATTGGCATACAGTTGCTCAGTAATGCCGAGATCCTGCTCTGCGATGAGCCCACCACAGGTACGCGCTGAGAATATAGCCCAGGTTCTGTTGCTCCTGCGCGCACTAAAAAATCATGTTCGATAGGACTCGACGCAGCGACGGCCCTTCAAGTCATCAAAGTGCTGAAGGAACTTGCCCAAAAAGGATTAACCGTGATTATATCCATACACGCGCCAAGGTCTGACATGTGGCAGCTCTTTGACAACATTGTACTCCTCTCCCGAGGATCTGTTTTATACAGCGGATTAAGGGAGGACTCGATGCCGTATTTTCGGCGCTGTGGATACGAAATACCACCGTTTGTGAACCCTGCGGAATACATCATAGAGCTTGCGGCTTTGGATACGAGAACAAGCGAGCACGAACGAGATTCTGCTGCTCGATTGGCCTATCTTAGGTCATACTGGGCTTCAAATCCCCCTCCCTACCGGTCAGGGAAACCGCCCACCTACACAATCTCGGAACACAGCAGGGCTTCCGAGGACAAAACGAGTCAACCACCGACCCTCTTGACGGAACTCCGCGTTTTGACTGCACGCAACACGAAAATGTTCATCCGTGACCCCAAAGCCCTCGCCGGGGCGTGGGGCGGGGCTCTGGCCATGGCGGTTGTCAACGGTTGGGTTTTCATGAATATGGATCGAAGCGAAGCTGGGATTCGGTCTCGTGAAGGGAGCTTGTGGAATGCCACCGAACTCTACGGGTACTTGATTCTTGTCAACGAGCTCTATCGCATGAACACGGATATCAAACTGTTTGATCACGAGAGGCAGGATGGCATCACAAGCTCTGCGGGATTCCTTCTGAGCAGGAGAGCTTCAAAGCTGCTCCTGGAGGACCTGACCATTCCTCCTTGCTTCACAGTCATCTACTACTTCTTCGCTGGCTATACCCATTCAGCCCGTCAATTTTTCATGTTCCTGGTGATGATGCTGTTGAGTCATTTCAACGCCATATCCTTTGCGAGCCTCTCCACCGCAATATCTCGCCACTTCCTCCTTGCCGGGTTCCTGGGCAATCTGTACTTTACGCTTCAAATGGTAGCTGCGGGCTACTTCATACCTTCGACCCAAATGCCAGTCTACATAGGCTGGTTGAGGTGGATCACCCACACATTCTACACATTTGGGGCCCTTGCTGCAAACGAATTCATCGGCGCAGGAAGTCCCTCTGGCGTCGGCCAATTCTACGACTGCCCTTATTCAAACAACCCCGGTGATCCCTCCTGCAAACAATACACTGGTGCCTACATTATGGATTCCCTGGGTCTTCCGCATGACTGGACCTGGAAACCGGTCGTTATCCTGTGCGCCATTGCGTCCGTCTGCTATATTTGGGCTGGACTGATACTTCATTACAACCCTCTTCAACCGGTTACGCGTCATGCTAAAGAACGAGTCGAGAGGATCGACCCCCTGCAGATGAGACTCAGTCCCACTCCAAGTCCCCAGGCGATTACGATCACCGTACAAAAATATGGACTCAAGGCGAAAGGGCAGTCAAGCAAACGTTCGCATATGCTCGGTCCCATTTCCACTCGATTTCGTCCTGGCCGACTTACTGCAGTAATGGGGGCTTCTGGGAGCGGGAAAACCACGCTTCTATCAGCACTGTCTGGGCGAGTTGCGGCTTCAACAAAGGCGAGGTACCGGCCAACTGGGACTATAGCGTATAACGACACCTTCCTTTCGGAGGACAAGGTAAGACTGATTGCATCTCATGTTGATCAAGACGACGTCCACCTGATGCCATCCTTGACAGTGCGGGAGACACTTCGGTTTGTTGCACGCCTCAAGCTACCAGGCTTCCTGTCCAAAGAAGAGAAGGATGCGCGAGCTGAGGTCATGCTTCGCAAGTTTGGTCTGAGGCACTGTGCGGATACTCTCATAGGGAACAGTGTGACCAAAGGGATCAGCGGCGGGGAGAAAAGACGTGTTTCTATCGCATGCCAGGTCCTGAGAATGCCGGACATTGTGATCTTGGATGAACCAACCTCGGGCTTGGACAGTTTTATCGCATTATCCGTGATTGAAATCTTGCACGATTTGGCAAAAGAGGGACGAACAGTGGTCCTATCTATTCACCAGCCTACCTCACGCATGTTACAATACTTGTCTGATATCTTGGTCCTCAGTACCGAAGGGCTTCCAGTCTATGCTGGCCCCACGCAGGATATGCTGCGATACTTCCAGGACTTGGGCGTCGAGTGTCCTCATACCATGAGCCCTACAGACTTTGTGGTAGACCTCGCAACACCACATCCAGGAGACAATTCAAGCCAGCGGCGCGTGGATCACCTCGTCCAGACGATGATGGACGATGAGCGCCCCACGAAGGAGGTTGTTGGCGTTTTCCAAAGTACATCATTGTCTAATGATTCCGTTGCCTCGGACAGTGTCTGCCTGCCAACTACAGTACACAACCCTTTTCGCAGAGCTTTTCCGATAGTTTTACAAAGAGCCGCCATCAATCTCTCCCGCCAGCCAATTCTGATTCTTGCCAGGACGCTGCAGCTTCCGGGGATGGCAATGCTGCTAGCCTTGTTTTTCGCTCCGCTGCAAAAGGACTACCTCGCCATCCAATCTCGCGTCGGCTTTGTGCAGCAGTACGCCTGTGTCGGTTTCGTAGGTGAGTTTTGGAACCGCTCCCGAAGGAAGCGTGCATTTGCATAATTAACCAAAGGGCCCCAGGTATGATCCAAAGTATGGCGACCTATCCGAGTGAACGGGACGTCTTCTATCGCGAGGCATCCGAGAATCTATACGGAGCGGAAAGCTTTCTGCTGCAGTACACCTTGCTCGAACTTCCCCTGGAGCTGTTCTCCTGCGTGGTTTTCGCCCTGTTCACTGCGTACGTCGCCGGCCTGAACCCAACAGTCGGCCAGTTTGCGATTTCTCTGCTGGGCGCGTTTGGCTGTCTGAATTGCGGCGAATCCATCAGCATCATCTTCAGCACCATGCTTTCCCACTCGGGAGCGGCCATCAGCTTGACGTGTGCTCTGCTGGGAATTTTCACTGTCCTGGGTGGCGTCATCTCCTTGCATGTTCCGACTGTGCTTCGCGCTCTCAACCATATCTCTCCTCCTAAGTATGCGATAGCCAGTATTCTGAACTACAGCATGAAGGGTTTGAAGTTTACGTGCACGGACTCCCAGATGAAGCCCGATGGGTCCTGCTTGATTGGGACTGGAGAGGAAGTGCTGCAGATGTATAACATGACGGAGGACCTTCGTTGGAGCCTGATGGGCCTGGTGCTCTGTACTCTTGGTTATCGCCTTCTGGCTTACATAGTGTTGAAGCTGCGAAGCTCATGGTGGCAGAGAAAGTGGTAGATGCTTTCTTCGCTCAGTGCGGCTTCGCAGGTGAGTATTGATCAGAGTAATGCTCGGATCCATCAAAGCCAGGGTCTCTCACCGTTGTTCGGTATAAGACTGATGAGACTGGCTAGTCCTTGCTATTGCTGGAAGGTCGTGAACGGTCGGGGAACATATATTGAATATATTGTTTGATATGGGACTGATTCCGCCTAGACAGGGGAACCCTATGTTGTGCTGCGAAAGGTACGCGGTAGCTAAATCCGACAAATTCGCAAGCAGCCCCTTTTCTTTCTCCCTGTTCGAAATGATTCCAGCTTCCTCTTCGCTGAATGCCTGTCTTATTTTATAAAGTGGAGATTGATAATTCTCCAACTGCCGCTTGCATTGCCGAGCATTACCGACAGAATCTTCAGTACCTCTCATGGTATACGAAGGGGTATTAAATTAATCTCACAGGGAGAAAAGCAGCATCCAGCCTAGTTGCACTGTGCTTCGCGTTGGTTCAACTTTCACGTAGCAAGATAACTCTCTCCTGTGCTCGTTGCCTGCCACCACGGCGCAGTCCATAGCATGTAGATATATCCGAACATCCGAATCGATTTCGGCTGTAATGATTCGTCTGGGCACACTAAAGATGCAGAAGTACATTCGTTTAACGATTTTTCTCCCCACTTCGCCAGTTTAAACATTGCTGCCCGCACGTTGACAGCCACTTCCACTGGCCGGATCTGCTACAAGCTGGCGGCGTCAAGCAAATGAAACCATTCAGCCGCGATCACGCAATACCAAGGGAGAAAAGGACCGATAAGCGCCCGATTCCCTCATGGAAGCTTGTTCTAGACCAAGGGGCCGTCACTCAGTCGGTGCTAAGCCACCAGCATGCTGGGTCGGGCACTGAAGAAAGCCCGTTTGTTGTCGCATGGCTCAACAACGACTTTCGCGACCCCATGCTGCTCAGTATGACCCGCAAGATCATGATCACACTGATCGTGTCTTTTGCAACGCTGGTTGTTGCCCTCGCATCGTCCGCATACACCGGGTGCATGAAGGAGCTGATTGAGGACTTGGACGTCGACAAAGAGGTTGCAACTCTGGGGCTGTCGTTGTTTGTTCTGGGATTTGCGTTAGGCCCTGTATTCTGGGCGCCCCTCAGCGAGGTCGTTGGACGGCAGTACCCGTTTATTCTCTCCTTTGGCGCAATGGCTGTCCTGCTCGCTGGTTGTGCTGCATCTCCCAATATCGAGTGCTTGATTGTGCTGCGGTTCTTCGCTGGCGCCTTTGGGTCCGCACCATTAACGAACGCCGGTGGCGTTATTAGCGACATGTTCCCAGCTCGCCAGCGGGCACTTGCCCTGAGTCTGTTCGCTGCTGGTCCATTCATGGGGCCTGCACTGGGTCCCATTATCGGGGGGTTCCTAGGAATGAGTGCGGGCTGGCGCTGGGTGGAAGGGTTCCTGGCAGCACTGGCCGGGTTCTCGTGGCTCACCATGGCTGTATTTGTGCCAGAGACATATGCCCCGATTCTTCTGCGGCGGAGGGCACAACGGCTTTCGCAGTTGACTGGAAAGGTCTACCGAGCAAGGTTCGATATGGGGCATCGGGCCGGTCTCGGGGAAATACTGCGCAAGTCCTTGTCGCGGCCATGGGTTTTGTTATTCCGAGAGCCTATCGTACTGCTGCTGTCTATCTATATTGCACTTATATACGGAGCTCTCTTTATGACGTTTGGTGCTTTTCCCATAGTCTACCAGGAGGGACGTGGATGGAATGAAGGCGTAGGAGGCCTTTCATTCTTGGGAATCATGGTGGGCATGATCCTCGCAAGCATCTACACTGTATATGACAATCAGCGATACCTGCAAGTCTTTGATAAACATAATGGGTTCGCTCCTCCCGAGGCTCGTCTGCCCCCAGTTATCCTAGCGTCGGTTACCATTCCTGCTGGTCTTTTCTGGTTTGCGTGGACCAACTCGCCTTCTGTCCATTGGATGGCGAGTATTGCCGCCTGCGTCCCATTTGGATTCGGAGTCATCCTGGTGTACCTCGGTATTCTGAGCTATCTGATAGACTCATATACTATCTTCGCAGCGTCAGTACTTGCTGCTAATTCGGTTATGCGGTCTGGGTTTGGTGCCATCTTTCCTCTATTCACGACATATATGTACGAGGGCCTTGGTATCCATTGGGCGTCGTCAATTCCTGCTTTCCTCACATTGGCCTGCGTTCCCTTCCCCATTGTTCTCTACAAGAAAGGCAAATTAATCCGAAAGCGATGTAAATATGCTGCTCAGTCAGAGGCGTATATGCAGAGTCTGCGGGAATCGTCAAACCAGGAGAGCAGCAGCAAAGACTGAATGGATCTTCCATCCAACTGGCAAATATTTCCGCTTCACCGATAGAATATTGACATAATATCACAATGCCACTATGTACAATTTCCAGTCCGTTTCCATATCTAACACGACTGCCGACTACACATAAGTAGTGCTCTCAGTAGTATTGGGCCCTTTCGTAGCCCTATACGAGGTGTCAGATGAATCCGTGGCTCCCTTATCCTGAACCTGAATCTCCTCAGCGGGGGTGTCAATGGAACGACCGGCTGCATCATGCGTTGCATCCCATTCAGCGACCTCTGCGTTTGGAACCTTCTTTAGCTGGTTGCTTTGGGAACCGTCGCCCAAGCTAACAAGTTCCTGCCGCAGGGTGTATCCTCTCCATCTCGGGATGGCATATGCCCAGAGTATGTAATATATGCCGCATGCCACAAGACTGACATTCGATTAGTACATATACTATGATAGATGCGAGGGACTACTTGACTTACATCCCAATACCTGTCACAACGTATGTGGCGTACCAAAAGCTGACATCCCCAGCATATTGGCCACCGGCGGGAGGGTACCAAGGCATCACGAGGAGGTAGAGCTGGACGAGGATATTGAAGAGAACCGCAATATGCCACGCCTTGAATTCAGGTTCCGGTAGGCCGGCCTTCTTGCGCTTCCAGCGAATAACATAAACACCGACAGCCATAGCGAGGTTGAATACAGCGGATGGGAAGATTTTCAAATCATTGACTATGTCAAGTTAGCTTAACGTGAATTTCGACGGATTCTGATCGTGGGATACGCACCAAAGGTAAAGGCATCTCCTGCTGGAATAGCGAGAATCATCAGGATGGTTATAAACCAGACGACAGCGTACGGTCCAAACGGCGTGCCAAATGGCTTAGTCGATACCCAGAATTTAGTCCATGGCAGGACTCCCTGTCGGCCACATTCCCTGATTTGCCTAGATAACCCAACTATCACAGAGATCATGTTTCCAAACGAGGCCAGGGCGATCAAGAAGTTGAGCCCACGCACTGCGCCGCTATCTCCGAAAACCTTTGAGAAGAAGAGCCTTGCAGTGGTGAGCTCGGAGTTCGCCAGCTCATCTTTGGGGACTAATATATCGTTAGTTTGTTAATTCGCGAATACCAGGGACCAGGTGAACTTACCAGCAGCAAAGAAAGCAACATTCGCGAACATGTATAGCACATAGACTGTTGTAAGAGCAACAGTGGCGTATACCTTGAGTTCCTTGATAGGGTTCTATCGAGCGGTGTCAGTGTGGCTCTATACATCACGCACTTTAACTCATACCTTGATCTCGTTGGCAACATTGAACGCATTGTTGTAACCCCCATACGAGAAGATGATACGGTACAAGGCAGTAGTAAACCCGTAGGCCGACGCTGTCGAGCTCCCTGACCACGCATCGTGGAAGTTGGCCGTGGGGTTCTTGACCCTAGTATTACCTCCCAGAACAACAAACCCGGTGAGGATAATGAAGAGGAGGGTACAAATCTTGATAATCCCAACGGCGTTGGAGAACCAATATGCGTACTTCGTGTGGAACACCAGGGCTGCCAGCGTCAGCATTCATATTTCAAGAATCAGAGTGCTGGACTTACCCAGGGTAGCAAGAGTGTAGCATGCTAGGGCTGTTCCTTTGACCTGCCAGTCGGTCCCATCGTGGCCGGAAATCTGGATGAGGTAGTTGGCCATGACTAGAAACTGTCAGCACACGCCGCTAGCGAACAGCTGTTGCACTCACCAGTGGCGTTGGCACTTCCAAACGAAAGAATCACATTCTGGACCGCAAACGTGGTTGGGAACAGCCACATCGGACGGGGATATGTCTGTTCAAGGAAGACGACCTCTGAGCCTGACCGACTGGGGAAGTATGCT
The DNA here is from genome assembly GCA_016880755.1 of Aspergillus sp. 2663. Classification (NCBI taxonomy): domain Eukaryota; kingdom Fungi; phylum Ascomycota; class Eurotiomycetes; order Eurotiales; family Aspergillaceae; genus Aspergillus; species Aspergillus sp. 2663. The sequence continues at coordinate 810,725 of WOYA01000016.1, read as the reverse complement.
GTAAACTCGAGATACACGGCTCCAGACGACAGACATAACTGTCCAATTAGCCGGCGATGCCTTCTTTGGAGAAGCAAGACGTACCAAGTAACCAAGAGTCCAGTAGACGAGACTGACACCGACCGAGCCAGTACCAGACAGAATCGAAGACGCTGGCCATATCAGCTCATATCCAAGTATAGGCAGGCCTCACTCACGCGTAGAGTAAATCCCGGCGCCGATCATCATCGTGATATTCAGCAAGGTAATCGTCGCAGGGCCGACAGCGTATCCCAATGGCGACTTGTTCTCAACCGGAGCACCAGAGGCGTCTTGATACGTCGGCGGCGCATCATTGCCTCCCCTTTCGCCAACATACTGCACTCCTCCATAATTGATCTGGTCTTCGATCACCGTATTAGATGCGCCGGGGCGATCGCTGAATGGTTTTCGCCAGGACATTGCGATTAATCGTTGCAGGGAAGGCAAAGGTAGGGACGGGTGCTTTAAAATAAACCGAAGATGCGCAACACGAGCCAGCTATATACCACACCACTTTTCCTGTTTCTTTTTTTGTTTTTATCTGGTTCCCGCTTTACTTTTCCTTTGTCCAGAGATATTGTAAGCTCAAGAGGAGTTGTTGTGGAGCGCCGGCGATTTCAACATCGGAGGGGCGGATGGTACAACTTGGGACGCCACCAGTGTCCACGACAGCTCTGATGGAATGTCTCAAGTGGCTCAAGTATGCTTAGACAGTATCCCAAGAAATGTATTAATGCCTCCACATACTTTATTTAAAAAATCAAGCTTGCAGCTGTGTCGAGTGTATCATGCTGCCGCTTAGGCCTTGTTTAGGGAGTGGAAGGTGGAAATGGCCAACAAATATTTCGGCACGACAGTTGGAAAACTGAAATAAATTCTCCAAGTCTGTCTCACCGCGCCACATAAAGCAGTGCGCCTGTTCAGAGTGCGTGATGCCGACTGCAACGCCCCGAATGGCATCAGCCCAGGGATGCTATTGCGCGAGTCCGAACCCAAATACCCCACGCGGTGCAACCGGAAATATCTTACCTTTCTGGGCTTTGCGATATCAACAGAGACAAAAAAGAAACAAGATTTGCAGCACCTGGCGTGGAAGTCTCAACAGTTCTATTCTATTACAGGTATCTGGCGGTGATAGTGCCGCAATACTCTATCCCAACCCGTGGTGGTTGTTTATAAGGGATGTGGCTAGCACGCAATAACCAGTTCAATGGCGAACACCACGGCTCTGTTACACGAAGCTGTCGGCCTCGCCGCGATATGCGCCATCTCCTTCCTATAATGGTGGTCCTTTACGATCGTCTTTTTCTCCTGGTCTGGCCTAGTTACGCCATTTGGAGTCTCTATTTGTGACCACATTCAACCAGGTATCCAGGATTGGCAATAGAGCTACCCACCAATCTCTTACTTAGGGCTGGTAGGATGGTTGGCATCCTGCTAATATTATAATAGAGTTCTTACGCTCTCTTTTATTTGAATACTGCATGACTGACCGGCCTGATAACACGGCCCGATCCGTGTGAGATCCAGGACAAAAATAGGCCATCCACCCGAAAACGCTTCTACGTAGTATTATGTCGCTCATTCTCGATTGACCGCATAATTCCAACTGCAGTGTCCATCACAGTGAGTCAAAGCTATGTCAAGGCCAGAAAATTGAATCCAAATCCCCGGCGCGGATTCCTCTCGAGAATGAAGTATCTAATCCAAGCCTTTGCATATATTAACTTAGATAGACTCATCCCAATCCTGGATCAGCCTTCGGGGTTTACGGCTAGTAAGGTCGTTCCGATCTTGGTTATTACCTACTAGTAAGGCTCTGGACTTAGGGCTCCGGATGAACTGGCTGTCCAGAGTTATCCATCATGTAAAGTCTCGCCGGTCGGACGGGTGCCATCATAATCCTGCGTCATACTGTCTGGAGGCATTTCATCTTCAATGGACTTCTATTGTAGGGACGTAGATCCAAAGAAGAACAGGGCGTACATAACCACTCCAATATAACAGGTCTGCGTGATGGGAAGACTGTAGGCCTCAAGAACACTCGGAGCCAATGCAGCTGGGACGTTGCCCCGAAATAGTGCCATATCTTCAGTGAGCATATGTTAAAAAGGCATTTTTTAAGACTTCATCCATTTTTCTATAAGGAAGGAAGCGCTGAGACCGATTAGAGTCATTTTCATGAAGCTATTCAGGACGCATGGTAGTCTGTCCCCCAGGAGTCGATTACCAGATTAATCGATTCCATGCCATGCTGGGTAGAGGCAGTATTTCGAGCGCGCGGCTGGTATACAAAGTACTAGATAGCTTCATTTCACATGTATTTAGAAGTTCTAATTCGTTTTTGTTGTTGAGTAATTGCGATTTTAAGATGTGCTCTCGATTATATATTTGTGGGTGTGCACAGACTTTTGACCTATAGGTGTAGAAGAATTCACGGAAGGGAGCCTCTTCGAACCAGTTCGTCCAGTCGATTGCCGAAGGCACTGTCTCCGATGACCAGGGAAATCGTTATGCTTGGAAATAGCCATGGTCGTATTATTAGGGGCACATTCATTAATTGCCAGGAGATTACCGGGATTGAGAGACTGGTGTTGTTAATATATTTATTATTCTTGGGTCCATACGTTAGACTTACGCTGTGAACATAACTACTATTACTACTAGGACAAGTATAAAATTTACTATTTTATAGACTGCGCTCCAGTTCTGTCTTTATTAATAATCTATATTTACTGGGTTAGGCGAGGGGATGACTACTGGTGGCTCATTAGAATCTCCCGACAGCATAGTATACAGGATAATCTAGGGTTAGTTAAAGTTCTTACTCTTGCTAGTTATTATACCGGCTTCGGAGTTCGGACTGGCCCGTGTAAGATTTGTGCAACTGGCTTGGTACGCCATCTCGATCTGGGCAACTATTGCCTACTAGCGATGGGGCCGTATCTTCGCCCAAGGGGTCAGGGGCTCCCCCGCACAGTTATGTACTGTCGGCGGCCGTCGGCGACTGTCAGTTCCGGTCGGTTTTGCCCGGACCGAGTCGTTTGTGCAGAATATTTGTGTGGATTTGTGGCAAACCCTGAATGTAACTATGGATTGTGCACTGGATACTGCTGAGTCATGCATTGCTTATGCAGATCGCAATATTTGCATCACAGTCCACGTTCTGATCTCCATCTCCAGATTCTGCCCCCGATTCGTCTTTGTTGCTGTTCCTTGTTCCTTTTGTTTCCTGTATCTGCAAATCCATTCTCGCAATGTCCGATCGCGTGGATGGCCGCCACAAGCAGCGCCTGCCAGCATTCCTGGACCACTTCAACACGCGCGACCTCAAGATCTTCTTTCGCTGCTGGGCCGCCGCTTGGGTCGCTGCTCTGCTGATCTTCATCGGCCCTGTCGCGGACAATTTTGGCTCTGCGACCTTCTTTGCCTGGTGAGTCGGCTCTCTACTTGGCTCTGGCTGGTGCTGACTTCCCCAGTCTGGTGCTGTTTATGCTCCCGCCTTCTGGTGTTCTGTTTGTCTACATCCTGGGATCGCTCAGTCTGTACATTGGAATTGGCCTTGCATGGGCATGGGGCGTCATCACCATGAAGGCCGCTCTGGCCGCCAGGCCAGACGCAGACACCCAGGCCCGAGTGGCCGCGCTGCAACAGGCCGCTGCGACGGAGGCGCAGTCGACAGGATCCCCCGTCGCAGGAATTGCTCAGCGCATGGTCTATGATGGCTGGATGTTGGATGCGCGGGTGACTGCTGTTGTGTACTGCATGTTATGTGTCTTCATCTATTTCCTTGTATATCCTCATCCCTGTGCAGCTGCATTTTCCTGTATCAAACACTAACCAATTCCAGTCGCGCTTGAGAGCATCAAATCCAAAGACCGCCTTTACTGCGATCTTTGGTGTTATTATCACCGATCTGTTCCTTTGTTACGGGCCTCTCTTGCCATCTTTCAATGGCACTCTGCCCCTGGCCCTGGTGAAGCCTGCTGCTGCAGGCACTGGGCTTGGATTTGCTTGTACAATTCTCTTCTTCCCGCAATCCACATCAGATATCGTCCTCGAAGGTATTGGAGATTTATTACGACTGATGGAGAGCTCACTGCAGTATTCTGCTTCCGCTCTAAGCAAGGACTCAGAACCCCTGGATCCTCAACAACTACAGAAACGGCGAACTAAAATCATAGGGCAGTACCGAAAACTCGAGCCCTCGTTTGGGTTCCTACCACTCGACTTCTCCATTGGCAGCTGGGGTGCTGAGACAGTTGCCACCTTCAAAGATCCGATGCGACAGCTGGCGGCAGTGATCCTGTCACTCTCAGAATTCCATAAAAGCACAATTGAAAGCCGTGTCAAGGCCCAGGAGCTGAAGAAGGCGCCAGCTGAGACTGCGGAATCGGTTGAGAAGGAGCAGGAGAAGCAGGAGAAAAAGGATAAGAAGGAGAAGAAACAAAAGAAAGAAAAAAGGGAGCGGGTTGTCGGCGCGCACCATCTTGCGCAGGTGGCCGATTTGGTCAAGGGGTTGCAATATACAGAAGACCACTCTGTTGATCCCGATGTGGCGAATGAATTCACCGGCCATAGCGTCGCCGCCATGGACGCTTGTTTAGAAGGACTGCGAGTTACAGGCGAGTGCGTCCGGTTTGTCGAGCGGCAGCATTGGTATCACAAGGCGTCGCCTGCAGCACATGAGGAGCTGTATGAGCGGACCAAGACCGTGCTCGAGAGACTCCGACAAGCAAGAAAAGGTTTTCTACATGATATGACGGAATCTCTTATCACTGGGTATGCCCAGCTGTTTGAAAATGATAACCCAGACCAGAATACTCGAGCCGACCAGGTGGCAGGCATAATCATCTGCATGAACTTCCAAGAACATATGGCAAACGCACTGGACAAGACAGAGGCCCTTTTAGCCCGCATGTCAGACGTCTTCCCCAGCGCAACTCGTACTCGACTTTGGTGGCCGACGAGTCTGAAATACGCAGGTCAGTGGATGCTCGGAAAGAAGGACAAGGCCCCTACACTGGCACCAGCCAGCGACGACGACCCCGATCAAGCCCCCGCTGGCGATGCTACACAGACCGCACAGGAGAAGCTGCGAATTCGTCGTGGATACCGGCCTCAAACGCGCCATCCTCTGGGTAAAGCTGTTATTGGGACTTATCACTGGTTGACATGCGATGAAGGACTGTATGCCCTGCGGATGGTTGTTGTTACTCTTGCAGTATCAATAGCTGCCGTGCTTCCGAACACTGCAGGGTTCTTTTACCGTGAGAAGGGCTTTTGGGGGTTGATCATGGCACAGACTGGTCTCTTGGTATACATGGCCGACTTCACATTCTCGGTGCTCGCTCGACTTGTTGGTACCATTGGAGGGGGCGTCTTGGGACTACTGGCGTGGTATATTGGTTCTGGCAATGGTCCAGGCAATCCCTATGGCTTATCGGCTGTCCTCGCTGTGATGCTTATGATCTTCCTCTGGATTCGCCTTTATCTTCCTCCCAATCTTCTTGCTGGAGGCATCATGGGCGCCGCGACTTTTCTATTAGTAGTCGCCTACAGCTATGTTGATACGTGAGTCAACCTTAATCACTGCCTGCTGGGTATAACTGACAATTTAGACACAATCCTACATACGGAGATCCTGGAGTCGGCTACAACGTATTCTGGCGACGATTACTCCTCGTGTTGATCGGAATCGGCGCAGCAACAATCGTCCAGATGCTCCCCAGTCCCCCCTCTGCCTCACGCCACGTCTGCAAATCCCTCTCTCGGTCTCTCCGCACCCTATCTGACCACTACGCCCTCCTCCTGTCCTGCTGGGGCCGCGCAGGCAACGAAGGCAAAGCCATCACGGAGCCAATCTGGCTCGAACTCACCGAATCCCTCGTCCTCCTCGAACCCATGATCTACAACCTCCGCTTCGAGTTCTCCAGCTCCCAATTCGACTCGAAGAGTCTCGGCCAAGTAAAACAGCTCTGCCATGCCCTGAACGATTTCCTCGCCCGTCTCCTCGCAGCATCAGGCACCCTACCACAGGAATATAAAGACCGTCTCGCGCAGCAAATGGGCGTCCTGGACCACCGCTGCATCGGCGAGATAATGGCCGTGCTAGGGGTCTGTGAGCAAGCGCTGCGGACGGGCGATGCCCCGCCGGAAATCCTCCCGACTCCGCTTGTGCGTCGCGCACTGGAGTACTGGCAGACGCACCAGACGGAGTATCTGCTCAGTGCGGATATGGTGCGCGACGAGGACTACCGTCGCTATTGCGTTGCATTGGGGTCATATGTGCGGTTCTTGGGGAAGATTGATGAGTTGGTGCTGGTTATCAAGGGGGTTTTGGGTGAGGCCCATTTGGTCTCGAAGGAGTTGATAGATCTTGTTTAATCACTGGAGGATTGTACAAAAGTGGTTGCAGGGGATAAGAGTGTACACTGCGGTCTAATAGATTAATACTACACTAATGTCCGGTATCATAGAGTATAAATACGACCAAACTGACTCAAATCACCAACTTTCGCAGTCATATGTAGGTCTCTTTCACATAAGAATATGCCTTGCTGATTATGTTACAGACAGCAAGAAGTATTCCAGTGTGAGAATCACATTTACTTGGGGCCTAATCATGTCAATTACATAACCTTGCCAATCAGGAATACAGGGAATTGGATATATTAGCAAACAGTCAAGAAACAATTTAACAGCACTCTTGAAATATCCGTGCCAATAATACAATGTCAGATACTCTGTCGATATCCTCAAAGCTCATCATTAGCCCTAAACCAGGAGTGTTCCCGAGCTGGCAGTTTATAGCCTCCACGCCACAGCTTTTCCAGGCTCCGCTTCGGATCATAAGCATCTCTCACATCCGTCATCCTAGTCACATCGTCAGGAGCAAGCGAGTGCTGGTACACGCTCTGATCCTTATTCGCATAGTTCAAATAGACAAAGTCAGTCCAGACGCCGCGCCGTCGAGCCTCCTTCTCCGCCAGTTTCCCCAGCTTGTCTGTGGCGCGATTCATGGCTTCGTCGTCTTCAGGGTTCGTCCACGTGGCCATGATGAGGTTTACTACGACCATGTTAGAGCAAAGGGAAGTATGCAAAATAAAGAAAGACTTACTCGTCAAGTCCTCGCCGCTCTCGCGCATACCATTGTATACCGGGCTATCGCGAGTCGCCTCGATAAAGCTCCTCTGGAATGCCTGCGAGCTCACACACACCGAGACCCCCTCTTTGTCCAGCAGTGACCCGTAGACCGTGTCGACCAGGTTATACATATCCAGAGCGATATTGGTGGTCGCCTTTGTGGTAAAGGGGATCCAGGCACCGCGGGTTGCACCAGGGAGAACTGCTGCAATAACATCCTTCACCACATCATGGGTGCTTCCAGTCATTTCGAGATGCTGCAAGGGCTCGACACCCGTAGCGGGGGCCACTGGAGTGCCATCGTCACTGGTGATGCACGTCATGAGCATCTGCTGGCGGCCCTGGTGAGCTAAAACGACCGCCTTGAAGGCATTGGTGTTGTTATTGTCATGAGAATATGCCTGATAGTCGGAAAACGCTTCTGTAACTACTTGATTGGTAAAAGGGTATATGCTGACGGAACCCCATATAACGGGTGAGTGGTAGGTGCTCATGTCGAACCTGGTGATGATTCCATAGTTCGAACCAGCGAGTTTGAGCGCCCAGAAGAGGTCGGAGTGAGATTGTTTATTAGCGTTAACGACGGTCCCGTTTGCCAGCACGACCTCGTAGTTGAGAACGCTGTTTGAGCCGAACCCGAGGGTTTGGGATTTGAATGTGATCCCACCTTGGTGTTTGTCAGATACAATGCACCGTATGACTAGAGTACAGCTTACCTCCTGCAAGGAAGCCACCAACACCAACTTCACTAATACGTGCCCCGGCAACTGTAGCGTTATAAGGTGCCATTTTCTTATAAACATCCTGCCAAGTTGAGCCAGGGCCAAGCTTCGCAGTATGTTCACTGGGCAGAATTTCAATCATGTTTAGTCCCCGCAGGTCAACGACAAACCCATCATCAATGTTGGACGCGCCTTTCCATGTCATATGGCCGCCTGAGGCAACAGCAAACTGGCAATGGTTCGTTTCTGCAAATTGGAGAATTTGGGATACATCCTCTGTGGATGCCGGCTTTACCGTGCAGGCTGGGAAGAGCTCCCGTTGCTGGAGTGAGTAATATGTGGAATGCCGGTCCTGATAGTCGGGGGAAGACGGGAAATGAACGAGAGACGGCAGACGCTTATGGAGTTTATTGCACTATGCAGTGTTAGCAGCGCTGTCAAGATCTAGGATGCAGTGACGACCTACGCAGTTGTGAGGCGGGGTCAAACCATTCCCATAAGGAAGTGCAGCGGCAAGCAGCCACAGACTGTATATGATCTGCATTTTCAAAGCAAAATGAATGGGATACAATAGGTGTAGAAAAATGATTGTTTCGTTTGTCAAGCAGCGCGCTGTTACACCGTGTATATGGAAGGGTCACTTAGGGTCAACCATCCTTGAAGTTCTATTCCAGATGGTCCGTATTTATGCATCAACAACGGAAGACGAATGTTCTGACAGATAATATACTAATTCAGGAGTAATCCATGACAAAGTTACACTGCAGAACTGGAAAGCCAATCCTCGGTCGTTCCAGACTCCAGATCCATCAGCTTATCCAGTACTGTGGCACGGCAGAAGTTACGGCGAAAGAAATTATTAATTAAGTTCAGAAACCATGTAATAAGATTATAACCAGTAGATTGATAATTAAGCCGAGCGAACAGACTTCTGCTCCTCCATATTCGACACCAACCAGAGCAAATCAGGACGACTACAATGCCCGCAGCAATCCAGTAGGCTCTTTTCTTTTATTTGATCGTCAAGGTCCAGATCCGCATAGACAATACCCTCTTCAGTAAGTGGCAAGTTCTTTGTCAGTTTTCGCCCATCGGGGGCAAATATTGCACTCGCGCCTCCTCCAGGTGCGTTGAAGACCATCCCATGCGCTGTTCCCAGTTTCTCAATGCCCTTCTTGCTGATAACGGTGGTGGAATGCAAGGTAAAGGCTTGGGACTCCATTGAGTATATACGTGACGCTGCTTCGACCGCTTTGCCGGCATTAGCTGGAACTCAGGCTGGGAATACGTAGGGTTACTAACCTTCCTGGGACATCGAATATGAATGTTTACCGCCAGGATGCGGCATGACAGGAGGCCACGCAGCAACATGGATTTCCTCCCCTTGTGAGAACGTGTGGTATTTCAAAAGTGGATTGTAATGTTCCTAAACAATTCAGATTCATCCATGTAAACAGGGTGTTGTGCTTACACCACAGGACAGCGCACCGACGCGACCGACTGGAGTTTGAGCGACATTGCGCAGTGACGGACCGTGGCCGTCGCCAAATACTGTGCGCTCCATATGAATGGGCTTCAGCTTGCGTCTGGCCACCAAGAGAGATCCGTCGCTGTTGATCGTGCATTGCGCAATGTAGACGGTGCCACCACTTCGCTCAGAGAACCCTAGACAGACAACAATCTCGTTCTCTGCTGCGCATTTGCGAATAGCGTCCATTTCGGGAGAATCAACCACAAGCGAGTTCTTGACGAACTCGACATTGAGGACGGGGTCCATTGGTCTGCTCCTGGTGAGGTTAGTAAAGACCTGCAATGGCGATAGTTTGATAGTCCTACCATATCCACCCGGGATAGCCAGGCACCCAGAGCTCTGGGAATGCGACTATCTGGGCCCCTTCATTGGCAGCATCTCCTATAAAGCGACAGGTCTTTCGAATAGAAGCCTGGAGGTCCAGCCACTCTGGCTCCGCCTGGACGACTGCAGCTTTCACGACCATGTTGTCTAGTTCGCGACAATTGAGATGTAGCAAAATAGTTAGGAAATACTGAGGACTTCTAGTCTTAAATATGTAATTATAGCTAGTATTATGTTGCTCCGTAGGGTCTAGACTGTCCTGTCAGCACTGACAGATAATGTACCAGATATTCGGCCACCACGTCATCGGTCTGCCCACGTTGTATTATTAATTCGCTGTCAACCAGACCTATCGCTGTTTCTTTATAGTATATTCATTTATTTATCAGGTTGTTTCTCACTTTCTAGCACAGCGTCTAGGGGTTGTTGATGGGGTGATACAAAGAACTGGGCAGGTGAGAATGATGAACAATGCTGGTCTTGTGCAATTTTGTGCGTGTGATGGTATCGGAAGATCAAGTTTGAAATAGACATGATACGCTGCGAGCAGACTCGATTAATTAATGCTAATGAACAACTTGAATCAAGTTCTATTCGTAATGATAATTGGCGAGCGCAAAGTGGACAGAAGGGCGGAGATATCGGCGATGAGGCCGCTCGACGTCATGACGATGCAACATATAAAGCAGCCGCAATCCACATCCAGAGTATATATTCAACAACCACAGCCTAGATATTCCACCGCTATGACCACCATTGAGAAAAACACCGACTCTTCTCTTTTCCGCCACCGCCAGCTGGCACCGACCGCCGCCGTCCGGGTCTCCCCGCTATGCCTAGGCACCATGACCTTTGGCGGGAAGCAAGAGGCCAAATATGGCGAATGCTCCAACAAGGAAGCCTTTGCAATGCTCGACTACTTCTACAGCCAGGGTGGCAACTTCATCGACACTGCCAGCGGGTACCAGGAAGGCCACTCGGAGATGCTGGTCGGGGAATGGATGGCCGCACGCAAGAACCGCGACCAGATGGTGCTGGCGACCAAGTATACAACCGCATACATGACGCAACATAAAGACCGCATCCAGTCCAACTACGGCGGAAACAACGCCAAGTCCCTCAAGGTCAGTGTCGATGAGTCCCTGCGCAAGCTGCAGACCTCGTACATTGACCTACTGTACGTCCACTGGTGGGACTACACGACCTCGATCCCGGAACTGATGCATTCGCTGAACGACCTGGTTGTCGCAGGGAAAGTGATTTACCTGGGTATTTCGGACACGCCGGCTTGGATTGTCACCAAGGCGAACCAGTATGCGCGGGACCAGGGCCTGCGCCAGTTCGCTGTATACCAGGGGATGTGGAATGCTGCAATGCGGGACTTTGAAAGAGACATCATCCCAATGGCGCGCGAGGAGGGGATGGCACTGTGTCCGTATGGTGTGCTAAACCAGGGCAGGTTCCAGACGAAGGAAGGATTCAAAGAACGCGAGAAGGATAACCCTGGCCGCAAGTTCATTCCCACGTCAGAGCATGACAAAAAGGTCTCTGCGGTGCTTGAGCATGTCAGCAAGGCTAAAGGAGTGGAACTTCTCAATGTCGCCCTGGCCTACGTGATGCAAAAGACTCCGTATGTCTTCCCTATTGTCGGCGGTAGGAAGGTCGACCACCTCAAGGGCAGCATTGCCGGCCTTGATGTTGCCCTAGACGAGCAAGAAATCGAAGAGGTCGAGGGAGCCTATCCCTTCGATTTCGGATTCCCTCATACCTTCCTGAGCGGTACGATGTTTGACAATTCAACCCCAAGAATGGCAGACAAGCCGGGCGATGTCTGGTTGACAAAGCCACTGGGCCAGTTTGCCTGGGTAGATCAGCCCAAGGCCATTCGGCCATCCCAGAAAAGAGGTACAGAAGAAACTTGAGCTGGTAGGAACTGTGGAATGCAACATATTACGGTATTATTTTACTATTCGACCAATATGTATCAAGATATCCTTGCTTATTCTGAGCAGCTTCAGCCAGCCACAATAGTGGAATGTGAAGCCATTGACTGCCGTCAACAGCAGTAGACCAGGGACTCATCCGATAAATCGATGGAATTGTATTTTAGAAATGGCAATGTTACTCGGAAATATGTTCAATTCAAGAGCCATTCAGTTTTCAATACTCTAGTAATTGTTGTGAGGGGATTCCTCGATGATAAACAGTAACAGAGAAAACCCATTGTTTAAGCATGTTCGGTGACATAGTCGATAACCGATTGAACTGCGCGTAAATATCATAATAAGCGCCCGCTACATGAAGGCAGAGTTAAGAATATTTACCAGTTGTCCATGCTGCAGCGTCTTCATCGGGAATTTCGATGTCAAATTCCTAACAATTAAACCAATGAAGTTAGAATCAGACTCAGGACCTTGTTACGCCCCTTCTTACCTCTTCCAGAGCCAAGAAAATTTCAACACTAGATAGAGAGTCCGCACCGAGGTCCTCAACCAAGCGTACATTGGGGGTGACCTGTGAAGACCATGTTAATCGGACGCTACAGACTGGCAGGGCTACTGACCGATTCCTCGTCCACATCGAGCTCCTCAGCAATCACCTTCTTCACCCGCTCCTCAATGGTAGACCGCTTGATATAAGTTGCCTGCATTTTGTATCCAGATATGCTGACGGCTGAGAATGCGGAAGACAATGGACAGATGGAATCACACAGTGCGAGTGCTGGGGATCTTTAATAGCCGTGACGAAAAAATAAATGTCAAATGAAACCATAGAAAGGGACTAGTGTCTTTACTCATCTTACATGCTTTGGACTTTGGATGGGGCCTGGCTCAGTCTGTGAGTGGTGTATCTCGTCTGCAAGAATGTCATGTTATGGAAAAACAAGTTTCTTTCACATCCTATGTAAGGGACACTATCTTGTCGGACTGGCCGATCCTCCTTGAAAGATCATTTTCCAGCGGCAACAAGAAAAGATCCTCCTAGAGTGGCCGGAGTCCGTTTTGTTCAAGCTGAAAATGATACTCGACTGGAAGCCCTTCCTGTCCGCAGCTCGGGTGCTGTGAGCGATACCCCTAGTGTAGCTGACTTTGGTCATGATGACCTCCGTGATCTCAGCGCTGCAAGGATAGTTCTGACTCCAATACGCAATCTCAGGCTTTTCACCATTGCCGAATTCAACGGCGGGCAGGTTGGGGTTGGTTAGAAGGCTGTTATTACTCGTACGTTCCATTCCTCCCTTGCAGACGCTGTGCCGTGTTGTCGACAGAATGGGTAATAGAATGCCAAAGGCTCACAGGAAAACAATCAACAATACGATTGACCATGTGGAAATACAACTGCAGGAAAAGGCAGTTAGTTGGGGTGTGTGTGGGAGAAGAGAGATCGCTTGTCTTTAGGGCTGTTACATGTCTCGGTTGAGCCTGCACCAGGCACTGCACATAAATATCACAGTCTTAATCCGCAAGACTGGGCGGAAGGAGATTGATTCATAGCTATAGGCAGCTCCAGAAATTCTAGCATGTCATCCATCTTCGTACCCTACTCTTCTGTCATCCAAACCATACCACGCAGAGCTGCACACAATGGCACCATCGACCTGAAAGGCGCCTCTAAAGACGAATTGGAAACCACTTGTTGAACATGTTTCCAGGGTCATACACTCTCTTTATATCTGTCAGGCGCTCGAGGTTGCTTCCAAATACTTCCCTTGCATCTTCATCGCCACTTGCGTAGTTGGAGCTAGGAAGAACATGTTAGCATTCGTTGTTCCAAGCACAAAAAATAGAATAGACCCTGAGGTACATACTAAACCCTCACTCCTTCTGTTTTATCGTCTGAGGCGGCGCTGCCCCAACCACTGACAGTCTGCATAATTCTCTTTGCGTATTGCAAGGCTACAGCGTCCAGATCTGCGTTTTTAAATTTCACTTCAACCATAGCAAGACGGTGATACCCACGATTTGCAAACGCTGTTGCATCGCTCGGAATAGAGGCTATCTTAGCAGGGTGATCAAACTGGAAAAGCACCGCCGACCCTGCTGTCTCGGGATAGGCTTGCAGCATCGCAGTATATTCTTTAATCACTTGGTCCAGCTGTCCAAGGAACAAGGGCGGCTCCCAGACTGCCCCAGCCTGGAACTTGCGACCGCCGTGCTTTGCCCCGTCAAGAAGTAGAGAGTTGACCGTTGCGTATTGTATCATGGATGTCCCATTCGCAATGGACTCAATTGATAGGAGTTTGTCAAATCGTTCGCGGGCTGCATCTTCAGGGCCGTCGTAGAAGAGGACGACAGCGATTGCTGGCTGTATTCTATATTAACTTGTAGACTTCTTGAACGGTGCAATGTTATACTTGCCTGCCCGTTTGGCGGTGGTGATACAACAGCAAGCAAAACACTTTCATTGGGTTGTTGCTCGCTGCTCCATTCATTTAGAAACTGGACAATCTCCGGCACTTTGTCTAGAGTGTAGACAAGCATTCCACTAGTAAAAGGTCAGCACCACACATTCATATCCTAGTTTGTGTGAGGCTGACGCAAATACTTCCTGCGGCTTTTCATATGCCTGGAATACAAACTCCACCTGGTGGTAGAGCCTTAGCATACCGCAATTATAGGGCAGAGAGAGTACGTACAGCAACACCAAAATTGCCACCACCTCCACGAATCGCCCAAAAAAGATCTGGATGGGATGTATCCGAAGCTGTAACGATTCGGCTGTCCGCAAGCGCAAGTCTTGCGCTGAGCAGGCTGTCCAGCGCTAGCCCATATTGCCCGGAGAGCCAACCATACCCTCCACCTAGCGTCAATCCGCCGCCACCTGCGCGTTTTACAAGTCAGTAAGAAATGATTGAATATGGCTTTAGTTTAAAGTCCGCACCCGTATGGCTCACAGTACTATGTCGCGAGTCAGCGTCATCTAGACTAAATCATGAGTGACAGCGACATACCCCCCGACGGCCGCAAGCCCTTTTGCGCCGAGTGCCTCGTCCACGTCTGACCAGAGAGCTCCACCCTCAACTATGACTGTCTCTGTGGCCTGGTTGACCGTGACTTTATTCATATTGCGCAGGTCAATAACAATACCGCCGTCAGTAGACGAAGCCGCAAAGTGCGAGTGGCCGCCGCCACGAACAGCGAGATCGAGGTTAAAGTCGACGGCGAGTGTTATTGCCATGCATACGTCTTTTTCTGAGCCTGCCAGTAAAATACCGCCCTGTAGGATAGAGATGAGTACAATGTTAGGTAGGGTACATTATGCTCGGAATTTCAAATCACTCACAGCACGTTTTTCACCAACGTCATTCCATCGCTTGATAACTTCTGGATATTCCGCATCTTGGGGAGTGATAAACACGCTCTCTGTGAGCTGATGTTTAAATTGCACAATTTGGGAGGCAGTAAGCATGATTCGTTTTATGGCGTCTATGGTAGAAGACTTGGTTCATGAATAATGATGTACAACGGACGCATGGGGTTCTTAAATATGTAAACATCTTGATTGATATGCAAGAATATATTCGTATATTTGCCAATACTAGTATACCAACCGGAACATAACAGCAACAAGCCAAGACAGCTGGTGACAGACCGGAGCATTGGTGACAGACCGGTGGCGCTCTTGGCCTCGACCAGAACCACTCGGGAGCATTTCCAATATTCCCACGCAGGATTGGGAGATCTTTCATCTTTCATTGGCTCCACGCGAGGCCAATGTGGTCATGATATGATTACAAATTATCAAGAACGCGGGCTAAGTAAGCCCGTATGTCTTTCCCCCCCATGCCCACAGTGATCATAACATAACGCACCATCAAGCCATCAATTCACTCCGAGTGACATTGCGGTATGTCATCGACTGAGCCGGACAAGACATCCAAGGCAAGTATTCTTCATCCCAGTACCCGGATGCAACTAATCTCTGGATAGAGCTACCAGCTGGAACGGACACGCAACAACCAGCGTCGCAGTCGTGCTAGAAAGCGCGATTACATTGCGACGCTGGAAGCCAGGATCCAGAATTGCGAACAGTCCCGACGAGAGGGCCCCTTACGTGGCTCAGATGACGATAGAGACACGGTAGACAAGCTTCGGCAGGAGATTGCCCGCCTTAGCCTGTTGCTTGAGGCTACGGGTATTAACAAAGAATTTCAAGAGACCTACTCAGGGACAGAAGCGCTATCCCACCTGGTGCAGGTGGCTGGCGAGGAGACCATTGGCACGCTACATGGGGAATCGTCCACGGGCGTATTGACTGTAAATCCCGATGACATTCCCAGTTGCAGCAGAGATTGGCTGATAGTGAGTAATGTAGGCCCTGGACCAGCAGCAGCAGTCAGAAGGATGGCCCCAGCCCCCTATTACGGTGTCGGGGGAACTGGGTCGAGGAAACTCTTTGCAAGAGCCTGCACTCCCTGCGGATGAATGGAACCAAACCCCTTTAATCAATTCGGCATTCTCATTGTCTACACCGTTACCACCGGGCATGATGGTTCACCCGCAGATTCAACCACCACAAAGCTTCCATAACATGGCGCCAACCCCCGATCCCATATCGCTGGTCACGCAGCTCCAGACTGCATCCCCGGAGGGTATGACGCCGTGTTCATTGGCCTATTCTCTCGCCTATCGATTCAACCGTAAGGGACACGAAACTGCGTATTTGGACTTTAGGCTTAATATAGGCTATCGGGTATGTACTGCTGTCGGTGACGGATGTGCGGTGGAGAATAAGGTATTATTCGGAGTTTTAGCAGATATTTCTTAAAATAAAGATTACGAATCAATATTTTACGGCTCGTGGCGCCAGTTGGAATACGCCGTTTCTTGTCCCGCAATCTCGGATCCATGGATGCACCGGTCTGTCACCAGCGGCACACGGAATGCCACTGCAAGACAAACATAATCCAGTGGTGTTAGCCAAACTTTATTGGTCATATATTAAATGATTAGTATGCGGCCGAGGCATAACTACGACATTACCAAGCAAGATTGGTGGTTGACGTTTGCACGGTATGTCACCGAAGAATAATCATAGCGGCCTAGATCTCAGTAAAGCGTATTATCAAGCAGGCGGAATATTCCACCAGACTTATGTTTGAGTATATGAAGCATGGATGGTCCAGAGAACCAACGCACAATCAACCAGCAGACAACATGGCAGACATGATTCGTGATGCCCCCATCGGGCAGATACTGCGCTTCGTTTCAAGGAACCGCCTGCTCCAGTACCCTGATGAAAAGGCAGACTTCCAACTTCCTCCGCAATGGGCAAGTCTGATCGATAGCTTGAACCCATCCCCTCCCAGAACAGACGACTCCACGGGAGCCATACAAGATGGTGGTAACGGCAGCAGCGATGTTGAAGCCGGCCAAGTACAGCGTTCTCCATCAGCCAATACAAATGGCAACAGCAGTGATGCCAGCTGTATCCCTATTACCCCTACAGTCACGAAAGAGGGAGTTATCCTAGTCGACTGGTACAATTCCAATGACCCCGAAAACCCGCACAACTGGTCCAGAGGCAAGCGTGCCGCCATCGCAACTATAATCTGCATTTATACCTTTGTGGTCTATACCTCCTCTGCCATCTACACTGCTTCGGAAGAGGGCGTTATGGAGGCTTTTGGTGTTAGCAGGATCAAGGCCACCCTAGGTCTAGCCCTGTACGTGCTTGGGTATGGTGTTGGACCACTTCTCTTTTCTCCCTTGAGTGAGATCCCAATCATTGGGAGGAGCCCTGTCTATGCCGCGACAATGTTTTTATTCGTCATCATCTCTATTCCTACGGCCTTTGCGCCCAATTACCCAGGACTCATGGTCCTGCGCTTCCTACAGGGATTCTTTGGGTCACCCTGCCTGGCGTCTGGTGGTGCATCGCTGGGGGATATCTATAGCTTCACCGCAATGCCTTTTGCGTTGACGGCCTGGGTAGCTTCAGCGTATTGCGGACGTAAGTTCTTTCTTTCTTCCATATCGATCCCTTGCTAACTTCATGTATAGCGGCACTGGGTCCACTTCTCAGCGGCTTCTCCGTCCCCGCCGTTTCGTGGCGATGGTCCCTCTTCGAATCAATCTGGGCGTCTGCCCCAGTCTTCCTGGTTATGCTTGTTTCTCTTCCTGAGACTAGCACCCCGAACATCCTACTGAATCGTGCCCGACGTCTCAGAAAGCTCACGGGCGATCAGCGACTTGTCTCGAAGAGCGAGATTGACCAGGGAGACATGAAGCCGTCGAGCATCATGGTTGACGCATTCATCAAGCCGCTAGAAATCACCATCAAGGACCCGGCGGTGCTCTTCGTGCAGGTATACACGGCCATTATCTACGGCATCTACTACATGTGTAAGTAGACCATCCCCCCAATAGATCCAGCCACTAATTGCCCTTTAGTCTTCGAGGCCTTCCCCCTCGTCTACCCAGTCTACTACCATATGAACCTCGGCCAGGTCGGCCTCGTCTTCCTGTGCATCCTAGTAGCCTGCCTTCTCGCCGTATTCGCGTACTGCCTCTACATCTACGCCGTTGTGAATCCGCGCATCCTCAAGTCCGGCATGGGCGCCAACGAAGACCGCCTGATCCCGGCCCTGGCCGTGTCCGTATTCCCAACCATCGGCCTCTTCCTGTTCGCATTTACATCCCGCTCCGATATCCACTGGATCGTGCCTACAATCGGCATTACAATCTACGCAGGCACCTGTTTCATCATCATGCAGTGCATCTTTGTATATATCCCGCTCAGCTACCCGCCGTACGCGGCGAGTCTGTTCGCGGCGAATGATTTCTTCCGCAGTGCGTTTGCCTGCGGGGCTGTTGTGTTTTCGCAGCCGATGTTTGCGAATTTGGGGATTCCGAGGGGAGTTAGTCTTCTTGGGGGGCTGAGTGGGATTGGGATTATTGGGATTTGGCTGTTGTATTTCTTTGGAGCGAAGCTGCGTTCCAGGAGTCGGTTTGCTGTGAGTGGGTAGGTTATGGATTAATCAAATTAGGCATGTTCATTTGAAGTTACCATGGTGTCTCATAGCTAGAATAATGTCTAATAGCTCGAATAATATATGCAGATATATTTCAGGTGTCTAGTTGACTTCAGCAGCAGAAATAACCGTCCCAAACGCATCAGCGACCTCATTAAGCGCCACCGAAACCAGAGTATCCGCTGCAACACCAGGAATATGTCTATCGCCAACTCCATCCTGCGCCACAAGCACATCATATCCAAGTTCAGCCCCAGCCCTCGCAGTGGTAGACACACAAACATGCGCCATATACCCCACAAGAACAATCTTCTTCCCGCTATCCCCAAGAGTCTTCAAATACGCATCCAGATCGGTCTTCGCAAACGAGCTAGGAAAGTTCTTCGTAACAACCTTCTCCCCAGCCCCGGGTGTCAATTCCTGGAACTCCTCCGCGAGCTCAGTACCCGGGGTGAACACGGGCGCGCCCTGTGGTGTCTCGTGGACAACATGCACGATGTTCTTCTGTTTCCCGGCTGCGCGGTATCGCGAGAGCAGCTCGGCGATGACCTTGCGGCTCTGAGCGACATTCTCGACTTTGAGCTGCCCCGACGCGTACTCGTTTTGGGCGTCGATGATGATCAGCGTGGAGTCTGAGACGGAGGCCGTGGATGGGGGGACGCCGATGAGTTGGCGGAAGGACTTGACGTCGGACATTTTTATAATAATAATACGGTAGAGGGAATGTGAAGTGAATTGGTTTCTTCAGTGGTTTACATCTGTAATGCGCGGGGAGGGAGTCTATATAGGCAGTGGCGAGTGGGGCACAAGAGCGTGTTCCAAGAACGAGAATCCCCGGGCACTTTCCAACCGTCCAATCAGGTTGTGCAGGATCAATAATCAACGAGGCGACCTCGGGGGGACTTGGTGGAGCTGGTGGGATTCCGGTGGGATTCCGGCGGGATTCCGGCGGGATTCCGGCGGGATCCGGGGGTTGGGAGAGACGCCGAGGATGCAGTGAACAGCTATCGCCGTTTTTAATTATAATGGTGCTCTTTGCGGTGGTATTCTGGATAGCCTCTTCTTTAATTAACTAGATCCCACATATAGATTGGAAAGACTGAGGGAACTGTATTTCAGGGACAGTCTGCGATATATATACTCCCGCTGGTAGATATCATCTTGGTAACCACTTAGAAAGTCCGGTATAGAGAAATGGAAAAGACTAAATGGTAAATGATATTTCATGACTAGGATAAGAACATAATAGTTATTTATATCCACTGGACCTCCATACTACCATCCAACCACTCCCCATAGCTCGAGATCCAGTTACCCTCCTGACTCCCATCCAGCCTCTTCCCCCGGTCGGCCTCAATCTGAAGAAGGCGAGAGAGCTCTGGATTCGACTGCGCATTCCAAAGATGTCTGCTGTCTGGAATAGGGAACTGAAGATTAGGTAGACCTATTAGTCGATCGCCGCATAGCCGAGAGACCTTGTACAGTGCCAGGCCCAGTCGTTTTATCTCTTCGACGCCCACCCAGATGCAGGTGATTGAGTCGAGATCTCGATACCGCTCGAGCATGCGAGGGTAGTAGAAGATATTGTTCCGGAGACATGTTTCGCAGAGGGCGGAGAGGATATCGCGATCGTAGGGTGCCATGGATAGTGTCAAGTCAAGGGAATTACTCCTCGAGTCTGAGGAAATTAGAGAAAATATAAGGTACAACAGAATACCCTGATACGTTGCAATGGGCCAGCGTGAAGCAGGGGTAGTATCACTCTCATCCTGCTCTTCTTGAAATGTCTTGTCCCAGTTGCTCTATAGTAGCCAGTCAGATATGGTATGCGGTGGATAGAACAGTACTCACCCGCTGCTCCTGTATTGAAGGACCTAATCTGGAGTGAAGCTCGATGGCTGCTCGTTGTGCTGAGGCACTGCCACTGGCCCAGAGCCCGACCATCATGACAGCCTGGACTAGGAACGGGGGTTCGTGTGCGATGTCAAAAGTGCCCTGATGTAGGATAGGCCAGTGACGGTGGAAATGGGCAAAGTACAGGTGTACGCAGTGCTGGGCCTTGTCGCCAGGATTCGCATCTGGGAACACTGGTCCAATGTTCATGTCGACATCTTCAACTCGATCCGGTTCACTGAGCTGCTCCAGACCAGCGTCTTGCTGCCCAGGTGCAGGATTACTGAAAATACACTGACGCCCTTTCCCCTCACACCGTGTACAAGGAGGCCCTCCTCGACATCTTACTTTTGCGAGTCGACAATTCTCGCAAGCCTGCGATGTGCGCGCAGAGGCGAGCTGCGACTCTGCGTGGTCGCGACTGACATGGCGTCGCAGAGTGTCACTACATTATTATTACTCAGACAATATTCAGACAACATTATAACAGGTGAAGGCCATACTTGCGAGCAAATGTGCGCTTACAGAACGGGCAAGGGTGGGCAAGAGGGCCTCGATGCTGGGCTTCGTGGCGATGGAGATGCTCTTTGCGCTGGTAGCTGGAGCTGCATCCAGGAAACTGACATTCAAAACGCTTGGAATTTGCTTCAGGCATGATGTCTTATTTATTGTGATATTTGAAGAAATGATTGCGTGAAACCGAGATATCCCACCGGATGTGCTCGGGATCCCACCAGTCGTCTCTGCCAATCACCAGTTAATACGATCAGCCACATTGACCAGGAATGAGTGGATCCCCTATTGGGTAAAGTGGCTGAACTCTGTATTATTTGTACAATCTCTCTATCCTACCACCCAGCCATTAGTGATAACGCCGATATATGGCAGCCGTAACTCCTGCTACAGCGATTACGCCTCCCACGATAGAAAGCAGAGGCAAGCCCTGGATGGAACCATTCAACTCCCTTTCCCGTTGCTGTGGAAGATCTATATCCAGAGCAGGCAGAGGAAGGTACTCCAGCCACGGTCCCCCATTCGAGAATGCAGCATATGCACTGGCCTTTCTGCTGTCGCTGACGAGAGGAATAATGTACTGTGCGGCGAATTTGTACAGCCAGGAATCTTGAGCCTCGTAGCGGGTTATCTGCCCAGAGATGCTGCAGACAGTATGTGCTCGTGGGCTTTGGCCGGCAAAGTATTTATCAAACACCTCGCATAGCTGTTCTTTGGATGGTATGGGATGCTCCTTGAGTAGAGGGACGAGGCCGTTCGTGAGACGGGCGATGCCTTCGTATGCCAGGTTCCCTCCTAGCCCTGGGTTGATGGTGACCTATACACGGAAAAGAAGCAATGTCAGCAACCACACTCAATGTATGATGTACAAGGTCTGACCTTATGAACTGCATCACCCATCAACACCACTCGGCCATGACTCCATTGCTTCAAGACGCCTTCCTCTAGTGGAGCCATCGTGGCTTTGACACGCGCATTCCAAAGATCCCGTACTGTGTATCCCGGGCCAAGCTGTGAGCCGCCATACCGACTAATGAGGGCTTCGGCGTCGTCGTCGGTGAATCGTGGACAATTCGGCGTTCTTGTGCTGGAGGCAGCCTTGACGAACAGAAACCAGAAGACCAGCCCAGGCACCCCGGCAGCTGCAACAGCCGAGTATCTGGGATAGTACACATTGTGGACCATTCCATCGCGAAGGAAAGGGGCGCCAGGGTCATTGCGTGACACCCCGAAGATGCAGTTGTACTCGCTCGTAAAGCCTGGTCTGTTCTTAGCACGAAGTACCAGCTACTTATATTCAGTCATTCCAGTCTCACCCTCGATCAAATGGCTGCTTGACTCTGGGTCAGTGCTGGCCATTCCTTCTGCCATCAACTGCCTCACTCGACTGTGTATCCCATCTGCTCCCACCAGGATATGCCCTCGATGAGTTTTCCCATCCTGCGTAGTGACGGTTACCCCGTCGTCGGTCTCCTCATAGGCAACAACACCATTGTCCGCGTGCAGTCTTGATTTATCTCGAACGTGGTTGTGTAGGATTTCCAACGCCCTGCACCTTTCCATGAAGATAATCGGTCGTCGGAGCCTACTCCAATACCATCGGCTTAGCTGGTTTCATATATCAGTCTCTCAGTCGACTTACACTTCGTTGATTACGCCAATAACATGCGACTCCTCGAAACAATAGCCAGTTTCACTATAATGATTGCGGTCCAGCAACGGAACAACCTCTCGCTCTATATCCCCCCACACCCCCAGCTGGTCCAGAATCCGCAAGGAGTGAGGATGCAATCCAATCGAAGCTCCCAGCTGCGGCGCAAACTGACCCTTCTCAAACAGCAGGTAGTCGATTCCAGCGCGCTCGAGGGCAAGAGCCAAACCGAGCCCGACAAGGCCCCCTCCAGCGATCAGGACCTTGAAACGGGGTCTTTCCGGATGAGATTCCGCCATCGGGACAATGGCAGGAGACGGCTGAGGGGAACATGCGACCCCTGCATCAGTGCTCAGCTGAGTACTTATATTCGACGCCTTGAATAGCCGTTAGAGGCCCAGGGGCAGAACCCGGCAACAGAGAGCCGAGCAGGATCGCGCCGTCGTGCCCTAAAGAGACCGGCGTTTCAGCCACTGGATGAGTACCGGAATTTCGGAAGAATTGTTCTTAAGCACCATGGGCCGTGATCCGCCGTCGAGTAGCAAGGCTGAGATTGGCCTGGAGTCGGCAGGTGGGTGCCTGTCAGACGTTAGTGGGCCGCGCCGTTGGTATACCGCAGCCCAATATACCGACGGAAATCCTGCACTGATTCAGCGTTGACTGACAGGCCCCTTTAACTTGTCCTGCTCTTCACATCTCGCCATTTCTTTAATGTCACAAAACATTCTTTTCGCTCACCATCGCAAATGGGCCTGACGAACCAGCATGTCGTTGCCAGTGCAGTCACGTAGCCTGGCCGCAGACGAGCAATACCAGCAGTCGCTGGCCTATGGCCTCATTATTGGCACTGCAGTCCTCTCTCTGATCGTGTGTGGTTCGAGGGCAAGCTTCCCCACGTAATCTCTATATAACCTGCAGAACAACGCTGACAACCCCTGCAGCTCTACACCAGAGCGATTGTCGTCAAGAGCTTCGGAGCCGATGATATCGCTGTCTGCATTGCTTTGGTATATTCCCCACTTTTGCCCTCTCGAGCCTGGGAGAGTTAGAGCTGATCAACCGAGCGCTAGGCCATCACACAGGCGTTCAACGGGCTCGGCGTCGCAGTCGTCTACTATGGACAGGGCCAGCATATGCAGAATCTGTCCCCCGAGCAACGCGCAGTTTGGCTCAGGGTAGGGCTCTTGTATTCCCTATTTACCAGTGACTACTCAGAATGGCTAAGCCGACATACGAACAGCTCTATTATGCGGCAATGTGCCTATATCTCTATGCATCGCTGTCAGTGAAACTCAGCATCCTGATATTCCTTCGGCGAATCTTCTTCGTTACCTGTAAGGCCATTCCTCACTGCATTAGGCCCGCTCCTTTACTGACCCGACACGACCAGCCTGGATGCAGCGACTCACCGCGGGCCTCATGGTCTTTCAGGTTTTCTTCTCAGTCTCTGGATCCTTCGTCCTCGCATTCCAATGCGCCCCAGCTAGGTAATCTTACCATCCGCGCTGTCTGGATACCCTCTAACCGTTTGGCGTCTAGAGCTGCCTTTGACACGAGCATCAAGAACCCGAACTGCTACAACCGCTATACCCTATACCAGATCACGCTGTACCAAGCCGTCCTGATCTTTATGGGGGACCTGGTCATGCTTGTCGCACCGGTCCCTATCTTGATAGGTCTCAAAATGCCGACAAGAAAGATCGTCGCTTTGCTCGCGATCTTTGGGTCCGGAATAATCGCGTGCATCGCGCCTATCGTCCGGTTCAGCACCCTTGACTATCTGCGAGAGGGCTCCACTGATCTCACCTGTGCGTCCCTGGAAATCTGACTGAAAGTTTCACTACTGATCATGATTAGTTGACGCGACATCTTCGCTCTACTGGATGGCTATTGAGTTCAATCTCGGCCTGGTGGCTGGCTCGCTCTCGTCATTGAAGCCGCTGGCCCTGTTTCGCAAGTTCGGGTCATCCAAGGATTCGCGGTACAAACAGTCTTCCAGGAGTAACCCGTATGAGCTGCGGAGCGCTCAGGTCAAAGACTCTAAGAGGGGAAGAAGAAAGGGGAACTTGGGAATGGGGACAACCATTTTGCAGGAAACGGGGAACGAGAGTCAGGAGCGTATTATCCAGCAGGCTAAGGTGGATAATACTCAGTCAAGGCAGTAGATGTTTTGTTACTGTCTGGGTATGAGCTTAGCCATTGTCTAGGTGGTTGTGAGTCTGATGTCTGCCCAGGAATATAACGGACTTGGAACGGACAGAAATATCCAAGGTATACATGATGAACAATGACTTACGTGACTATGAAAGCATAAGATGACTGGATCCTCGGACTCCAGACACGAGGCCAGGAGAAGTCCCTTTGCCTGAGGGTGAGCGCGGAATGACCACGCATTCCAGGAATATGACAGAAAGACACTCGGGAGACTGGCTGTGGTAGCTGCAACGATTTAGTATATGCAGCCAAAGTTGAAAAAGACTGCGTTATTCACATACAGTGCACCGCTCGCATTCCATTGATGGCATGGGATTGGTGAATAAATTGAGCATGTATAATAAAACCGTCTGTTTAGGCGTCTGCAGCATGTGGTCTCGGGTTAGACGGTATGGTAGGTTTATGGTACAATAAACAGATAGCTTCAATAACAGATTATTTACACAGCAGTTACAAATATTCCAAGACACCCGGCTTGATCTCCTGTATGATATCAACCAGCTCATCCCAAACCCTCTTCTGCGCTGTCATCCCATCTGAACTGCGTACAAACGCAGACAGATTATCATTCTCAACAACTCCATCCGTCATATACATCCCATGAGACTCCCTCCCCGCAGAACCCCCAGCAACAAGCGTCCGGCTACCAACCTCCGTAGTCCGCGCAAGAACCAGCTTGAGAAGATTCATCTGCAGACTCATCAAGCCACGCGCACTCCTCCCAAGCTGCGAATGACAGAAGCCCGGGTTCACCATGTTAACAACAACAGACCCGTCACCACTCATTCGCGAGACCAATTCACGCAGCGCAAGAATAGCAACCAGTTTCGAGGTTGGATAGCGCTCGTCCATACGCGCACTCTGTTCATCATCTAACGCAGAAAACACACCTTGAGGGCTCTTCCATTCCGGGAATTTCGACCAGGCGTGGACCTCGCTAACAACGACAGACAGACGCGGGGTGGGAGCGGCAGGATAATCGCTGGCCGTTTGACGCAGTTTCGGCAAGAGAAGAATACCAAGTAGGACGGTCGAAATAACATTAACAGTAATCGTGCGCTCATGGCCACCTGCCGATTCAAAATCCTGGGTAGCTATGGCCGCGTTTTCAATCACCGCGTCTAGACGTGGGAGGCTCTGTGCGCGCTCGGCGAAAGATACCACAGAGTCATAGTCGGATAGATCTAGCTGCCATACTTCGACGGCGTTTTGCCGGCCCGTGGAGGACTCGATGTCTTGACGGGCTGCTTCGCCGGCGGAGATATTGCGCACGCCCAGGATAACCTTGCTCGCGCCGAGGCGGGCGATATGGCGCGCGGCTTCGAGACCTAGTCCGACATTGGATCCGGTGATTATGACCACCTGGTCGGCGAAAGACTTGGAAGGGAGGGGAGGCGTGACAAAAAGCTGGGAGTAGAGGAAGGAAGGCATAGTGTGGTTGTCAGTTGGGTATGGAGTATGCAGTATGCCAGGATGTGGCTGAGGGCTGGTATAAAAACGTCCACGGCCAGCGCCACTCTTAATCCCTAACGCCGGGCGGTTACCGGGCCCACATTGAACTTCTCTCACGCCACGGAATTAAATGGTTAGCCCAAACGATTTTCAGTACGAGAAAGTGGGTTGTGCTCGGAGTTAACGGATATACTGTGGGTGTCACATGATTTATAGTGTATTCCGCGTATAAATCTAGTTTATTCCCATATCTCCGGTTAAAATAAAAATGGCAAAATCCTAGCCAGTAGGTGTCCGCCGTTGATTACCCAATGAGGCGAGCTTGAATACAGCCCTGTCCATAGAATCTCCACCGGCCGCGCAAACTCACTACAGAGAATGCACCTCAGAGAACGTCAGATACAATTGCTTCATGAAACGATAATATTGTCAGGCAGTATAGCCAGATACTGAGACTACGGCTCTAGTGCCAACTAGTAGCTTCAGATGAGTTGGTAATAGCTTCACGAGGGTGAAATGTCAGAGATCGATATCGCCATTTGTCAAATCCCGTAACTTGGACGAAATCAAAACGTTTCTCTGGCCTCCGACTTCTTGATTTCCTTCTTCTTAACATGATCATTCAAGCCATGTTCTCGATATGCTGCGATGATCTCCCCCCTAGTAAGCTCCTCGGCACTTGGTTCCGTCTCCCTCGAACAGCACTGCACCACCTTGCGTGTATAAAGCACCAAGTCAAATCTGCTCAACATGCGATAGAACAGTTCGTTGTTCCTGCTTGAGCTGGCGTCAAATGAGATAGGCTCTTCACAGGACCAGTACACCCGAGATCGGGTGTTAAATGCGAACTCGACTCGATTACTGAAAAGCAACAGTTCAAAGAGCCTTTCCATCCGGATACCGTCATATCCTGATTCTTGCATCTTCCCATCGGGCTGTATATTGCGTATTAGCTACGCAGCCTTTCAAATAACTGAGTCGCAACTCACCGGGATACTAGAGGTTGAAGCATCATCGCCGCACATTCCGTGACTGATATGAAACAGTCCAATATTCCGAATCGGGGGCTGCTGGACTAGCATCCTGCGCCAGCTTGCGTCCTTTCGTACAAATCGAGCCATGGCTGAGGGGTCTTTGGTGATGGCCATGTCGGAAAAGTCGAACTCGAAGCGCTTTGGCCTTCCCTTGGCAGGAAAAATGGAAGTAAAAGTCTCTACCAGTAGCGGGTTTGGAGTCTTTTCATCTGTTCCCCATTCAGAGTCTTTTATCGGAGTGAAGAAAAGAGCTTTCTGGATTGACGGCGATTTGTTGATCAGGTTGGCCCAACGGTGACAGACCCGTTGGGCGGATGTGAGAAGTAAACGCATGTCCATCTGCACCAGGATGATCTCCAGGAGCTCTGGAGAGTCCAGCACTTGGGTCTTTGCAGAATTCATTGCGGAAGTGACGATGCAGGTTGGAACGCAGGTAAAAGGTGTATATGTGTCAACAGATAAACAGGCAGAAGTGTGCATCAGTGCGGGGGACACTAGTACAGCATAATTACCAGAATTACCATACAGGATTAGTAACACACACCAAACCGACAAGTTCTGACAGCAGCATAAATTATGCACTTCTCAAACTTACACTTAATTAATCCCACACAATATCCGTCATGTCCACTGACTCTAGCAAAATCATCGCCATTACCAACGTGCGGATCTTCGATGGCAAGACCATTCAAGATCCCAGCACGCTCATCATCAATGGCGATGTAATCGGACGCCCTGACATAGCCCCGCATGAAACTATCGATGCTGGGGGGCAGATACTCCTCCCTGGCTTGATCGATGCCCACGTCCATCTCACCAGCCAAGAAAACCTCGCGCAAATGGCCAAATATGGCATCACAACTGCGTTTGACATGGCCACCTGGCCAGCCGAACTACTCAACTCCCTCCGCAACCAAAGGGGGCTTACCGATATTCGCGGCTGTGGTCTGGCGGCGACAGCCCCAGGCAGCGCGCACAGCCGCATGCCAACCATGCCCGAAGACGCACTGGTCTCCACTCCCATGGAAGCAGAAGAATTCGTCGAAAACCAAATCGCCGAGGGCGCAGACTATATCAAAATCATCGCGGACGTGCCCGGGCCCACCCAAGAGTGCCTCGACGCATTGGTCATAGCAGCCCACTGTCGCAACAGACTCGTCATTGCGCATGCCGTGAGTCTGGAAGCGACTCGCATGGCACAGGCTGCGAACGCCGATGTCATAACCCATGCTCCGCTGGACGGGGTCATGAGTGATGCAGAGGTGCAGAAAATGGTCCAGGAAGGCCGGCTCTCGATCCCGACTTTGACCATGATGAAGGGCGTTTCACGTATAAGAGGGAAATATGAGTATGCCCATAACACAGTTGCTGCTCTTTACCGTGCTGGTGTGCCAATTCTGGCTGGTACGGATGCGAACAGCGCCCCAGGTGTCCCGACGAATGTGGCTCATGGTGTTGCTTTACATGAGGAGTTGGAGCTTCTTGTTGATTGCGGACTGTCAAATTGTGATGCCCTTCGCGCAGCAACGGAGCTACCGGCCAGTTACTTCAGACTGCATGACCGGGGAGCTATTGAAGTTGGCCGCAGAGCAGATCTTGTCTTGGTCAGGGGCAATCCATTAGAGAATATCCAAGCAACTCGGGAGATTGAAAGGATCTGGATTGCTGGGAAGGAGTTGGATATTGGGAAATAACCAAAGTACTTCATTTTCCGATCTTCGTGCATTACGTGACGGAGAGTTTAATTGATATAATACTCCGCAGTATCCCATGTTGAAAACCACTAGTCTACTACCATTCTGAACGTGGAAGTGTTTTGCGACTTGTATGTAGCTGCCCTGGCGATCATTACTCCCCCACCAAATTATTGGCGGACACTAGGGATCCGGCGATATCCATCGCATATCGATTTAGGGCACGCAAGGGCTATCCCGAGAAGGAATGTTTCGGATCTCGCTCCACTTCTATAGTAGGGGACGGTGATAATTGTGTAGGGGACAGTCCTGGTTTCGCCCCATCTCCCACCCGATTCGACAACGATATTCATGCCGAACCCTAATGACATCGATCATTCCCATTTGCGTCACGAACAATTCCAGGGCCCTTGCATTCAACCGTCTGTAGGTGGGCAAGATGTTCGCTCCCCCGGTGGCTTATGATTGCTCGTTGATGGATGACGAATTACCCGGGATCGGAATAAAAGAAGGTAGCAAAGGGGGAGAATATTATAATACTGCGTTTGGTATCCGTACACGCGATCATCAGAAGTTGCACTCAGCTTCCTACTCAACTGCGATTGAAACGATGTCGTCCGGGACTGACACGAAGGGCAGTCACGGCACTGCGGCGGAGGAGCCTCCATTGAAAGCACATACGATCTTCTCTGAGAGGAGGAAGATTTGCTGCATCCTCACATGCACCAGCATGACGTTCCTGGGCCCCATGGCTAGTACCGTGTACTTTCCGGCCCTAGGTCCACTATCAGAGGCCCTGGGCGTCTCTCACAGCGATATCAACTTAACTCTAACGTCTTACAAGGTATAGGTAAGCCGACCCCTGACAATAGGTGTCGATCGCTAAGTCGGATAGCTCATTCAAGCACTGGCGCCGTTATTGACAGCCTCCGCTTCAGACAAGAAAGGGCGCAGGCCGATTTTTCTGTGGTGCCTGTTGGTCTTTTTGGGGAGTAATATCGGCCTCGCGCTCCAGACCAATTTCGTGGCACTTTTGCTGCTGCGCTGCTTGCAGAGTTTCGGCTCGAGTAGTGTGACTATCGTATCTGGAGCAGCAATTACCGATCTCGTTACTCGAGGCGAACGGGGAAAATATATGGTTTATTCGTCTCTGGGGCTGAATGCTGGGATGGCGATTGGGCCTATCGTCGGCGGTATTCTGACTCAGTTCTGGGGCTGGAGGAGCATCTTCTGGTTCCTCGTTGTCATTACCGGCGTGCCATTCCTCATTGTAGTGTCGTTGTTCCCGGAGACCTGCCGGAGCATTGTTGGAGATGGTAGTATACCTCCCCAGCGGTGGAATAGGAACATGTCTGAGCTACTACGGCCCAAGGATGGCAGACCGATTAACCATGAGACGCAGGCAACCTTCAAACACCGCCCGAGCGTATGGAATACATTAAGGATTCTCTGGGACAGGCATATATCGCTTCTCGCCACCTGCAGCGCTCTTTTCGCCTCTGGAGTTACCATTGTTTTGGCAACAATTCCAACCATGATGGGGAGAAAGTACGAGTTCAACCCCCTCCAGGTCGGGCTCTGCTATATTCCGTATGCGGTAGGCAGTTTAACTACACGGTGGACCGCAGGCAGTCTCGTTGACTGGAACTTTAAACGCCATGCGAGCCGGGTGGGCATTCTGACAGAGCCCAACTGTCAATCCCCGCAACAGCTGCAGTTGATCCCCGTGGAAAAGGCTCGGCTGGAGCTACTCTTGCCGTTCTTATATCTCTCCTCTATCGTCATGGTAGCCTATGGGTGGACCATGAATTACCCTGTCCATCTTTCAGGGCCGTTGGTCCTACTCTTCTTTCTGGGAAACGGTACGGCCGGGGTGAATAGTATTGTTTCCACGCTGATGGTTGAGCTTCATACAAACCAGCCAGGCTCCGTTTTAGCGGCGGCCAATGTTTTCAAGAACGTGTGTGGTGCTGCCGCCGCCGCCGCTGCTGTACCTATGGTCGATTGTTTAGGGTTTGGGTGGTCTTCTGTGGTTGTGGCTGGGCTATGGATCCTGATTTCACCGGGACTCTGGCTGCTATATTATCACGGGCATAGATGGAGACAGGCGAACAGTCCGTGGGTGGATTGACGCCTAATATAGTTTCGATTTTTTACTATTTTTCAACTTTTTATTTCAAGCAAGAATAACACGCGAGACAAACCATTGAGGTCAGTGAGCACAGCCCTATAAAGTGATAGAAGAGGCCAACGTCACGTACAATTGAGCGGCTGACTATCTATTAATCGTCGTGTATTCATTATTATAATTATGCTGGCATGGCAATGGCAATACTCCATCGCACTACGGATACTGGAAGCATTGTTCTTTTCCATACTGGCGATAAGGAAGCCGGTTGTACTGGCCCATCTTTCAAACCAACTCTTGATACCTTCTGCTGTTAAAGGAGATATGGTAGGTTTTACCTCTGTGCTAAAAGTGAAAGATGCCCCTGGCTGGCTTCCAGAGAGTAAATATTATTTATTCTCAACCCACCGGAGTCATGTCCAGGAAGAAGCAATACTTGCCAAGGGGCGAAGGATTGAGATCCAGAGGCCTCGTGGGGTGATGGCACGGCCTTTGCGGTCGTGAGTGTGACACCTCTGTGCCATTGTCCTGCAGGTACCAAGCATGACAATGCTCTCTTGGCTATTTAGAGGTGCATGTCGCCCCACAGCATCTGAACATCAACAAGGATATATACGGGCAGTGCGTGGTGAAGCGTTCGTTATCTGGTTCGGCCCCGGCATTCAGGGGCTGAATCCACAAAATGCCACAGATCCTTCGTATTTCCCTCCAGCCGGATCCCAGATCTGCCGATGATTCGTCCAGAACGAAGAAGAGTGGCGCAGTCCCCAATAAGCACGCGGGGCTGCGGATTAATCACAACAGCAGTTCAGCTGAGCTGAATGACAGCCTTTTCTCCTGCTGTCTTTGGGTTGAACCAGTGCATTGCCTGTCACGGACTCACGAGCAACCTGTCTGAGTAGTAACACCAGGTCAGTGCGTTGAACTACTTAAACGGCTGGAAAAATGGCAACACCCATTCCGCCACAGAAATCCCAAAAGCCTGCTCCACGGAGGAAGAAGTGGGCTCCGAAGAGTAAAAGCGGGTGCATAACTTGCAGGTAATCTGTGCTCTAGGTACATGTAAAAAGGGAGGGTATGGCTAACATCCCCACAGAATCAGAAGAGTCAAGTGTGACGAAGAGAAGCCACATTGTCGACGATGCGTCTCAACCGGTCGAAAATGCGATGGATTTGGAGGGAATTTTCGATATGTGTCGGCTGAATTTGGAGAGCATCAACATTCTGGTGTCGTCGGATTGACACACGACAATATTGCTCCTACTCAACTGCCGATTCGTGGCTATTACCCATATCGGCAACCCTTGACTGAAAGCCTGCCATCCACGGCGGTCGCACGTCGATATACACACATTGGCAAGGGGGCCCAAGGATTTCCACTGCAGTACCCTTTGGCAGAATATTGGAATGACCACTGCCTGCCTTTTGTCATGAATAAGTTCTTATTTGACATGGCCACCAGCGTATACAACGCCATCCCCTGTGTGATCTCAAAAGCGGACGAAAGATCTGCTCTTTACCGAGTCTGCAACGCCGTTGGGTTTGCCTATATGGCCAATGCAAACCGGTCGATCGACACTGCCATCAATCGATCAAGGGCGTATGGAGCCGCCCTCGCCGCCATACACTCGGCCGTGCGTGGCCCTCAACAACGTAAGAGCGACGATACCCTATTAGGAGTCTGGCTATTGAGCCTGTATGAGGTAAGACATGGAAGTCAATAGATTATCTAGATTGAGTTTACTGACACGTGTGCATGAAGCTCCTCTTGGGTGCACGAGAAGGCGTCAATGCTGCGGCCGAATATTCAGGGTGGGATATCCACAGCCGCGCGCTGGCTGAGTTGATTCGCCTGGGGGGTACAGAGCGTTTTGCTAGGCGCGATGGACGGAATGTGTTCTGGATTGTCTATAATACTGTGGTGAGTCTAGTCATTTCAGGTTTCCTTGACGCTCCTAATGACAGCTGTGTTAGCAAATCCAAGCCCTTTTAACTGGCCAGGAGTGTCCCAAAGAGAGCTGCATATGGATTCGTGAGGTCTACGCCCATTGTGACCGATCAGAACATACAGTAGTTCGAGCCAGCATTTTCGCCTACCACTGTAGCCATATTTGCAGCCGTATTCGACGACTGATCAGCGCAGGCGATCTCGATAAGCTGCTATCGAGTTCACCGTCAATCCTGCGCGATATTGACGGGGTGGAGAAAGCAGCGTATCCTTTGTCTGATGAGAAACCTATCACGGATTGTGTTATAGACCCGCCATTGACACCTTACACGGCCCCGGCTCGCATAGACTTGCGTTATGTCGGTGTCTACACCTACCAAAGCAACTGCAGGATGCAACTCTCGTGCAATGCCAGGGAGTTCCTTCTCCACGCATCCAGAGCGGCTTCTTGTACGCCTCAGCAACGAATTCTATTCGCCCAGTATCAAGACCGCTGCGTTGAAGAATTTCGATCTGTTGCGAACAAAGTCTTAATCGTCATGATTACGGTGCTCGATATAGACTTTGTTACCATATTCGATCCACTAAAGGGACCAGGGCATGTCAAGAACTTGTCTCGGCTTGTCGACTGGCCGGACGCAATCCGTGTACTGTGGCCGGTGGTTCAGTGGCCGCTACGATTGATTGCCGCATCTCCTCTGTCTTTGGACTGGCAGAGAAGCGCGGCAAACGAGATATTGAACTCGATGAATGAGCAACTCGGGATTATGCGATCCTTGGGAACTCTATATTCGTCGGGTATGCATGTTCCCTAACCAATCGTGACTTTTACATATATCCAAAAATTTGTAGTATCGGTTTATTCCATTGGCAATTCACATTCCTCATTGGCCCTGCAATCGCGGCGTAAACCAGCCCGCGTTTTAATTCCATACAAGATTGAAGCTTCCTCGGCTGGAGTCGAGACCGCCCCATTTTGACGAGGCTCAATTGGGTTGATTGGTGCACTCGTTCAAGCTGACATCGTTAATGGGACCGATCGACCTGCTCGTTTAGGTGGACCCTTCCTCCCATTAAGGTTGTTGGAGGGCTTCGTACGTAGGGCTCCGGGCTGATTGGCCTGATCGCTTAAGTGGGCCCTCCGATATGATCTCCTCAATAAGGACATTGTAGAGCATTGGACCCAGAAAGTGCTTGAACAATTGACGTAGGGTCTGCTCTTACTCCCCACCCATACAACCCGTTGCTTGAAAAACTATAATTGAACTCACCAGCCGGTGCTAACTCTCGATCATAACTCAGTTATAGCACATGAGCTTGAGTATGCTCATAGCTTAAAGATGCAACGCCGCACCTTTCCCAGTACCAAGGCTAGATGCTTTTCAGCGGGATCGTCAACCGCAGTTAGAACTCAAAACCAGGGGCTGAAAGATCTTCAGCACTTTTGATGCAATTGCAGGGCTCCGATGGTAGACCTAGATCCGCTCGTCTGCACCAGCATTATCCACCCGCTGACAACACAGCAGCCTTCATGGAAATCTTCCCAAGTTCGGCCAAAGGTTGAGGCTGTTGTGCTGATCACAATGACAGATATTCAGCTGCCACGGCTGTACTGCGCCCTGGGTCCGTTTATAGAGCATCAATGCCATTCTCGGTTGACGTCTGAGGTGAGATGTCTGCGCAGATCTGAATATTGGCGCCAGAAAAACATGGAAGCGGCATTTTCTGCTTCTATAGTTATGTAATCTGTCAGGCTCGTGCGGGTATATAAGAGTGCCCTCTTCCACCGTCCTTACCGACTATAACTAGCCAGCATCTTCAGTCTCAGAACTCCTTTACTACAGACGCATTACAATCCCTCTTACACCGAACTTTATCCCACATAACAATGAGAATCGCCGCACTATTAGTTGCAGCTGCTCAGCTGGCTTATGTCTCAGGCGCTACCATTGTCCGCCGCGATGATATATTCGATAGTCCTACCTGCGGCATTGGCGGCAGCGACATCTTCCTCCATCACGCCGACCTAGAATCGACCGTGGAGAAATTCGCTAAATGGGTTGAGGCAGGAGCAGATGGTCAAGTGGCAGCTGATGGCAAATTCCACGACAAACTCTCGGTACGTGCCAGCAGGCTTTGAATATAGTCACCTTACCCCCGTCATTGCAGCTATATTCGTTTTTCGGACTGTCAGGAACTAATCTAATAACAGTATGACGGCGAGAGCGTCACCCTCTTTGCCTGTGATTACAAGTCGCATGGCGCAGGGAGTGTTATCACCGGCAGCCTAGTGCGTGGAGCGCTGGGTGCGGGTGGCTTCCTTGACGAACAATGCAAGAACGACAATGCTGGGTATGAGAGCAGCAACGATCTCAACATTGGTCGCACTACGGTATGTTTACCCGCCGATGACCTGCCCTTGCTCGTATGTCAGTTCTTTGAAGCTAATATGGACTTACCTCCTCGCAGAAGGGCGATCACTTCTGCTAGATCAGCTAGCTAGAAACCGTGGCAGTGTGCAGATATTCGGTGATTTGTATGTAACCAACTACTGTGACTTCTCTTTCACATGTAGTAGGGTGCAGAAGGCCATACGTGTTCGGTCTGAACTGGTTTTGCTGGGGCCGTGGGCACTACCTGAGCTGCGGTAAGGAGTAGCTGGTTTGTGAGAATTAGCTGCATGGATTAAAGGCTGGAGTGGCTGAAATAATTTTAGTAGCTAGAAGGTGGAAATTCCATTCTATTTGTGTCTCAGTATATTACAGTGTCTGAGGAGGTAGATACAGTTTCTCTCTCGTTAGCTTCATTCTTATGTACCAAATGAAACAGTCTTGAATCCATGTTGCATTATAATAAAAGCCAGAAGTTGATTCTCTCAAGTATATCCTACCGTTGGGCAGCAACTGTATGACCACACCTGCTAAACATGAGATGATTGGAAATACCACTCAACAGCGTCCTCGCAGATGGTGTCTTTCGGAGACTCCCGATGGTCAGAACAAGGTAGACTATCAATTGGCTGCATGGTTGGCCCCACAGCGTGTTTAACCTACAGTTAGGCAATGATCTGGTGGACGGGCAATGGTTAGGGCTATATAATAAGCTCCGAGAGGCGCCTTGAGATACTAACCGTCAATGACCTCGATGGTAATATACGAGGGCTTTGTTCGCTTCCTTATTCCCCAGCCAGTTCCCCAAGATACCATGCGGTAACTTGACAGTCTCTGGCAAAATTTGATTTGCCTTGTGAATGTCTCATTTGCCCATAACCCTATACACAACGGAATCCAAATCAGTTGAAACAAAAGATTTAGTTAGCAAACGTCCAACGTTCAAGGCCCGACGCAAGAGATGCTCTTCTCAAATCAAAAATGGCAGCTCATGTCTTGGCCCCGAGAAATCCCGCTGCGCGGGCGTTGAGCGTTGGATCTGCCCCACTGATAGATAAGCGTCCAGGGCTGTAACTGGTGCGGTGCTTCTCCGAGAGCCATCAATGCCTATCGTGCCTGGACCAATCTGTTAGTAACTAGTCGACTAATTACAGATCTAATCTCTGTCCATATAGCTGGAGAAGATAAGTGCCATATATGAACTGCAATGCTGTCTTGCAGTAGGGCTTTTTCACGCCCACTACGATTCATGCTGCCCTGACATGCTGAACAATACCAGCACCATGGATAGCGTCAAAACACCAGAGGTATCGTCGCCCAAGGGCGTATCAGACAGCGATAGAACTGTCGAGGCAATTCAAACAGCTCTTGGGGATACTATCGACTGCCGTGCAGAGCGGGCGCTGGTGTGGAAATTCGACCTGCGCATCCTCCCGGTGCTGGCAGTCATGTATCTCTTCAACAGTCTCGACAAATCCAACCTAGGCAATGCGAAGACCGCGGGCTTGGAAGGTAATTACTGCCCAGTCTATTTACTATTGAAGTATTAACCGGCATAATTAGATACGCTCCGGCTGCAGGGTAACCAGTATAATCTGATCCTCAGCATCTTCTTCATCCCCTATGTCTTGACTGCGCCTTTCCTCGCTGTGTTGGGCAAGAAATACGGTCCGAATATCGTGTTGCCGTGCATGATGCTAACATTCGGGTTATGCACCGTCCTGGTTGTTGCTGTCTTTAACTTTGGAGGGCTATTGGCAATCAGATGGTTCTTGGGAATGTCGGAGAGCGCCTTCTTCCCACTCGTCATCTACTATCTCACCACGTATGCAATCCACCATTCCACCTCTACTAGCTGGCATTTCTCACTGGACAATTAGATTCTATCGTCGAGGAGAGCTCGCCCGCCGTCTTGCAATTTTCTATGCAGCACAAAGCATTGCATCTGCATTCTCCGGCCTGCTAGCCTTCGGTGTCTTCCGCATCGACTCTGGGCCCCTGGCATCATGGCGCTACCTCTTTCTCATTGAGGGTGGCGGAACTGTTCTGTTCGCGGTTTTCACGCTTTGGTATCTGCCAAGGTCGTCCACCGAAGCCACATTCCTGTCTGACGACGAGAAAACCTTAGCCTTTCGGCGGATGCAGCTGGATAGCTCCGCAGTTGTCAATGAACGCTTGGACATCCGAGACTCTCTTCGGATCTTCAAACACGGTACAAGCTGGGCAATCATCGGCATACAGATCTGCCTCGGCGTGCCCCTTCAGTCGGTCCAGCTCTTTCTACCCGTTATCATCAAAAGACTGGGCTACGACACGGTCAAGACCAATCTGTACACAGTTGCACCCAATGTATCCGGCGCAGTCATGCTCTTGATTCTGGCATTCTGCAGCGACTGGACGCGGTGGCGATTCCCGTTCGTGGCCCTTGGGTTCTTGTTCACGTTCATTGGAATGGTTATCTTCGTTTCCATTGACGTTGAGCGCGACATCAACGTCGCCTACTTCGCTTCGTTCATGATGACTTGGGGCACATCGGCCCCTTCTGTGTTGCTGGATGCGTGGTATAATAACAACATCGCGAGCGAGGGGAAGAGGGTCGTTCTGACCAGTGTTGCTGTACCCATGGCTAATCTGATGGGCTTGGTGAGCTCCAACATCTTTCGCGACCAGGACTCCCCTAAATACTTGCCTGCTTTGATTACTACAGCCGCGTTTGGTGGAGCCGGTATTATTTTCACGCTTGCTCTCGGCTTCTGGATGATGCTTGATAATTCAAGGAGGAACCGGAGGCTGGGCACTGTTCTCACGGCCATGGATGTTCCAACAGAGATGCTCAGAGAAGGGCCGGCATCCGCAGATTTCCGTTGGTTTTATTAGATTTTTAATTTCTTCCTTACTAAATTGCAATTCAACACTTTCAAAGTTCGATAACTCGAATGTAGCTGATGTCCCATTATGTTCCGTGTCTTGCGCACCTAATATCCATCTATATATATATGCTTGATTCAGCAGCAACACCTCGTAATAAAGGTTTGCAGGGCATTCTGTATGTTCCCAACCACTTGTAACCTAGCTAACTCTGGCCCTTTGTTATGCTATGGGTATGACACACCGACTACCAATCCGAGAGGGCTTTCTGACGCGGCTGGGGCTTTGCACCTCCAAGGCCAGCACAAGGCTGAGATATATTATATGCGACAACTCCGTTTAGCTTGCGACTATCCCATCATAGCAACTCCTTTCACGTCTCTTCTGTGAGTGCTGGTGCCGACAAATCCCTTAAAGCTTCATGGTTATACCGCCATTTACTCACTCGAGACACGTCTCTAATGCATGCCCTCAAATGTCCTTTTTCAGATGGTTTTGGAGTTCTGAGTCACTGTGACCCCTGTGCCGCATCCTGTTGGGAAGAGAATCTGTGAGCCTTGTGGTCAGCCAAAGTGTCAGCCTGATTGTCAACCAACAGCTAACACCCTGGCGCTTAACAGCAGCGCCGCCCAAGGCTGATTGACGTGCTATCTAGACTGTGCTGGAAGATGAAAGAGCTAAAAGGTCGTCGAGTCAGCCTTGGAATGCTCTCCTACATAATCAGGAAACTTTCCTGTTCCAGTCAGACTCTTTTATCTTCCAAAATCCCCAAACGCAACGCCAACCACAGAATGGACACAATAACTGAGCGCATGAGAACGACTGGCTTGGGCGAGGAACTTGAAGAGCCGGAGCAGCTCTTATTCAATCCCCAACCAGGTAGTCCGCTGGACACAGGGGCACTTGACAACATCCCCCGGTACCTCTTTCGTGTTGTCAGTCGTTTATCACACGGTCAAATGGATGCCACATGGGTGCGCTCACAGGCTGTCTGCGACAATACGGACTCCTCCAAGAGAGACATCTTCTCCAACTTGAATGATGACGAGCTGACACGTGTAGCCCGTACCCTCAATGTCCATCTTCGATGGTGGCAAAAGGATCAGTTGGAAGACAACTTTGTGTCGTGGACGAGCTCGCTACTATTCGCGATTCAATACATCTACTACAGACACCAGGACTCTCGAGACGAATCAAGCCTGGAGAATATCGACCTATATGTGATAGACACTACACTATTCCCTCCTGGAACTTTCCTTCGAGATTTAGATCTGATCGAGGCCTTCCGCAAATCCGACACTCACCCAAAGGGACAGAATTTGGAAGGTTTATTCGCACTGCGAAACAAACCTGACTATTACTTTGGAGAATATCTCTCCCAAGGATCCTTGAAGATTGAGGGAAAGTGCCAAAATATATCCGCCGCAACGATCCTTGACAACGGTTTACTACGCCGGTTGCAGCCTGAATTTGGCGACACCTCAGCCACGCCTCCGGAAGGGAGGCCAGTCTGGGTGAGGGAAGTTAACCGTCTACGAACCGTCCTCTATAGCTCCAATGCGCAGCCCCGCTTGTCATCGAACGAAGTGCGAATTCGCCTGCAGGCTGTTGAGGAGATTGTCCGCCAATGCGACCCCATCTGGCGGTTCCCTATTGCTATATATTTTGTAGCCCTGCTCAGCCCTGAATCGATGACTGACGATAGTGGAACTGCACTCGACAATGAGTTCTTCGCATTCTTCCGCTCTGCATTGTTTTACGGTATGTATATACCCAGCTGGCATTTAACGAAGCGTCTCTAATCAATATCCCGCGATTAGAAGGCCATGAGCAGTTCAGCCCCTCCGGATTCAGCGTCATCGCACCAAACACAATGCCTGAGCTTGAACGAGTTGGACAACTCCTTCAAGAAGTCCAGAAGCACTGGAATTTGAGAAAGGCGCTAGGTTTGTGCATTGGTCGCGTACCTTTGGGTCTGTGCTATTCTAACACCGGAGCCCTAGGTTTCGCCCGCGACGCTCATGCGAAAGTTCGAGTATTGCGTATAATTAACACTGCAAGCCCGATTTATGTGGATGATACAAATGATGTGCTACGGTGTGCTGGCGAAAATGTCTTATCTCGGCTAAAGGCGCTACAGGCTCTGTGTGGCGAGGTTATACAGGCCGTGGAATCGAACGAGGGACAGTTGGCTGACTGATGTTTGGTTTTATGGCGTTTGTTCTCATATTGATGCACTGTGTCGGAAGGTATATTAGAAGCAGCTTCGTCGACGATGTAGCTCTTGGACAGCAATGTTTACAGTTTTTTAATGCAATACTTCAACGCTCCGCATTTATATATAAA
This sequence comes from Aspergillus sp. 2663, assembly GCA_016880755.1. Lineage (NCBI taxonomy): Eukaryota > Fungi > Ascomycota > Eurotiomycetes > Eurotiales > Aspergillaceae > Aspergillus > Aspergillus sp. 2663. The sequence goes on along the minus strand of WOYA01000016.1, from coordinate 769,876 downwards.
TAAGAAACATGAGATTAGGCTGGTAGTGTCTATAGTGGCCGGGTATGAGACGTTTAGCGTATACGAGTATCTTAACTGGTAGGTATTATTAATTGATCTGAAGATAGAGATTAGAGAGACCTTGGAAAGAGGTGGAAAATCTATTAAAAACTAGGCGTATTTTCTTCAATATGATACCTATATCTAATGTCCTGGGGATTACTAGGAAAGGGATATTTTAAATAATATGCTATCTCTATGGAAGACCGGACAGTTTATTTAAGTAACGGTGATGCTGTGTTAGTCTCACGATATGTTATTCTGCAAGAAATAAGAGAAGAAAATGGATCTCACCTACTTTATTAAATCCTGTTCGCCCGTAAGAAAGAGACACGCCGGTGTATATAATGAGGGAGACAGCATTAAACTACTATAGTATTCTACAAGTAGTTTGTGTGAGCCTTGAACACATTATTATCTAGATAGCCCTTCGTACTGTTAACATGTCCTGGAGACTTTCCTGCCCGAGGCTATATCTATAGTCTGTTTACTGGCGAGTTTCAACGTTCGAAATATTAGATTATGATCTATTTACTGAACAATGAGAGACCGTCTAGTGCCTGAACCGAGGAGATACTGAACTTAGCTTCTGTTCAGAGCTCCCAGTATCTTATCTACCTGCCTTCTTTATTGGACCCTGCTTGACGTCTGTTGAGCTGAATGATTGTATGGCTCGGATAATAGATAGAATAAACCTAGATGGTGATTCGGTTAAAGTAACCTGGATAGTATAATACTTAAAGTAGGAGTATTAGCCGCCCAACTTGTTACGAAAAAGACTTCGCGGTTTAGTGAAATATATGCCTGGAAGCAATATCTTCTGGGTTGGGAGATGCCAGAATACAAGACCTGAGCTCAATGCCTAGGTCTGGGTTTCAATTACTTTCCAGCCATTTGGCCTGTATCAGACTCCCGCTTATTCCGATGATAATATTTGTTCCTAACCAATATTAACTAGCCTTGCACCGGGGGCCAACTCTAGAATGGACGCAATGACTGACACATATGAACAACTGGACTAGACAACGAACTTGAAGAGCCAAAGCATATAATCTTCCATCTTCAAGCGGGGAGGGCTGGACCACCGGGAACTTGAAAAGATACTCTGGTGCCTCTCGTATTACCGCTCTACCCGACGGCCTAACGACGCCACATGGGTGGCTTCGGAGAGGGCCGATATCAATATCGAGTCTATCTCGACAACATATCCTCTTTAATATGACCCCGGGGAAACATGCCGTAGCTAGTACACTTGATGTCCATGTTCAGCGGTGGCCAAGGCTCGGTTACAAGACAGTCTTGTTCGTGGATGAACTCGCTAGTATTCGCCCTGCAAGGTCTAAACCAGGAATCTGAAGACGGGTCAATATTGGAAAAGATCAACCTCGTGTTCTCTGGAAATGTGATCCGAGATGTGGATCCCACGAAGGGGTCTGAGTCTGAGTCTGGCGCTCACCAGCGAAAGGATCTGACAGCTTGATGCAGACCGTGGCGGGATATGCCGCCCCGAAATCCCTGAAAACTGGGGCCGATGGCCGAGTCCAGAAGGATTCCGCCGGACAGTTTATTGCACAGAGACCGGTTAAATGCTGACTTTGGCGCCATCTTGGCCACGGGCCCAGGCGGGAAGTGCAGGAACTCACCCATCGAGTCATCCACACGGAGTCATCAAATCACCAAGTCATCGAGTAATCAAGTCAAGTCATCTACAGATCGACCGCGGTGGATCCTTCGAACTCGCCCGCAGCCGTCGGAGAATATCTCGTCACAGCCAGCTAAACCCGTTTCGAGGGACCATGCAGTAGGTTCTGGGTTCCAGTTTCCAGTTTCCAGTTCCCACTCCTGCTTCGTAAAGGCAGCCCGTCTGAGTGGCCTGGTAGTTTTGGCCCCTGTCTTGCTATGGAGCGGAGACTACCTAGTCTCTACTTTGACACCGCGGACTAGACTTGGTTAGGGGCTGGCAAGCGACTACTCGAAGTTGGAACTTGGCGGCATTCCTCACCAAGTGCCCTTGTGGCGGAGCATGGTGATGTTTATGGTCCTGCTGATGGCGCCTTGTCTTGGCTGGATTGAACTATAGTACGAGGGAACTATTGGTACTTTCTTTGGCGTTCCTGTTTATGTTCCTCCCTATGATAGTACTTTTGCAGTGTTCGATGTAGTTTATACGAATAGAACCGATGTATATTTTTATATTTCTACCAAGTTCCTTACCAAACAATATAGAATATACGAGTATAAACAACGGCTAAATGCAGACTGAGATGTTATGGTTGTACCATCAATAGCATATACGTAGTTTTATATTTTCATCGCTTCGCTTTATATAGCATTATAACAGACTCAAATCAACAATCAACTAGATAAAGTCTCCCTAAGCTTAAACTTGAGCGTCTTCCCATTACTGCTCTTAGGAAATTCATCCACAAAGCGAATATTCCTACGCAGCCAGTGCGGCTCACTCAACGCACTCTCCACCAGCCGATTCAACTCAGCCTTGATAGTCTCCTCATCGACATCCACCATCTCCTTCGGCGACCTGACAATAAACGCGAAAGGCCTCTCACCCGCATCCTCATCCCGCACACCCACAACCGCCACCTCAGCAACAGCAGGATGCACAGCGAGATGCGACTCAATCTCCACAGGAGCAACCTGCAGCCCCTTAACCTTCATGATATCCTTCTTCCGATCGACGATATCAAGGTACGGCGTGTCCTTGCCGTCCTTGGTCTGGAGTCGGAAGACAGCAATGTCCCCCGTGCGCAGCCAGCCCTCGTCATCGAAGATTTCCTTCGTGGCTTCGGGCTGTCCGAGGTACCCCTTCATATTGCTGGGCGATCGCAGGAAGAGCTCGCCTGGCTCGTCGTACCGGTCTACCTCGACGTCTTCGGTGTTTATGAGCTTGGCTTCGACGCCGGGGAGGAGACAGCCGTCGGAGCCGAGGTAGATGTAGTTGGGGTTCGTAATGGAGATGATCACGGCGGTTTCGGTTAGGCCTATTCTATGTGATTAGATTGGAAGACTGGAAGCACAGGCCTTGTATAAGTCTTACCGTAACCAGGGAGAACCTGCCACGTTGGACGGACCTTGCTGAGGGCATCTGCAAGACGGGGTCCAAACGGGCCAGAGCCGGTAATGACAGATTTGACAGACGACAGGTCGTACAGTTCGAAGAGGAAGGGGTTGTTAACCAGGGCAGAGATAATAGGAGGGACCTATCACCAATTAGCCACGATCAAGGGGAACAAGACAAAAGAACCCACCAGGTACAGCCTCTCGATTTTGTATTTCGCGATCGAAGCCAGAGCAGCCTGCATGTCAAAGCGGGCATGCAAGATATAGGTATCCCCGCGCCAGGCAGTCAAGTGCGCCAGAATCAACCCGTAACTGTGACTCAGGGGTAGGAAGCCGAGTGCGGTCTCGGTGCGGCCGTGTTTGTGTAGTGCTTCGAATGTCCCTGACTGAATTACGTTCGCGATGATGTTGTAATGCGTGATCTGGGCGAGTTTCTATTTCGCTGTTAGCTGAATTGACAGGTGGTAGGGTAGGGGCTTTACCTGCAGCCCGGAGGTTCCACTGGTCGGACACAGGTATGCGACCTGCTCCTTGCCCTGACCAGGTGCCCATTGCAATGGCTCGATTTGGGGAAGGGAGGCTCCCTCCTGAACCAATTGTTCGACTGTCTTCTGTCCCTGGTCGGGAAGCGAGGAGGTCTTCGCAAGCTCCTCGGGCAGGTCGAGTAGATACACCTTGGGGTCTTGGACTGCACTGTCGGCAAGAGCGTCGTTAGCCGTCGACAGCAGCGAGCGACAGGTAAAGAGGACACGGCATTTAGTCAGAGTGATATGTCGCTTGATTTCTGCCGCAGAGCTGGTCGGGTGCATGAGCAGACAGACGCCGCCCACGCGGTGGACAGCCCACGAGGCGATCAGGAAGTCGATCTATAACGTCAGTACTCAGTGCCCAGTTCCAGTTGGAAAGTCCGCAGTCTAAATTTTGGAGACGTACCGTGTTGAAACTGAAGATCCCAATGACCTTGTCCCAGGGCGAGCCTGCGTTCGGCCCCCAGCCCAGTTCACGGCTCAGGCTGCGCGAGAGAGCATCGACCCGGATTGCGATCGTCTGGAGGGTGTATGACTTGTCGGAAACAGCGCAGGTCAGGGTCGGGCTGTCGGCGGTCCAGTTGTAGAGGTCGCGGTTGTCGCGTTGCAGCAGGAAGTCGTAGATAGGGAGCGAGTCGGGGATGGGCATCATGGCACGGCCCCATTCTGGCGGAGTGAAGATCATCTTGGAGACAGAACTTGATTGTAGACTACAGTGTACTGACACTATTGATTGACACCAGATGGGCGAGCTGGATTAGAACCCAGAGCTGTTGGTGCCATGCTATTGTATAATGTATACTCCGTACTGTGCCAGCAGAATAACCTCAGCGATCGTCTGGGGCCAATTCTTGCTCTTCCTTAGTCGAATCCTTCTTCCTGACAGGGAAGTGTCTGCGAGCGGACGTTGACCGAGCCGTAGCGCCACTCCTCTCACTCAGCATTAGCAATTGCATACTGCAATATCCCTCAATATGGCGAGGTCAATAATATCTGTCTGCAGACCGGAGACGACTCCGGGGCTGAATGAGTGGGCCAGGAGGCTGACTGTGCAGAAGCAGAGCCAGAATTAATCTGGACCAGACCCTCCCTTCAGCTGGATGGAGCGTGTAAGACTCGGTACTTTAGTGTAACTGTTAGACGCTTTAGGGCCGGATTATGGGGCTGATGGGTCAGATACTGCAGAGATCTCACGCACAGCCAATAGAATGCGCCAAATCAGATCGTGCTCGACTCGGCGGTCGGCCGGTAACGGTATTCAAAAACAAAGAAACAGCGAAATGCGTTACTGCTAGTCGTTACGCAGCGCTTTGTGCCTAAACCGCTAAACCACCGGCTGAGCATTGCAGGGCCACGACGCCTGGATGCCTGCGCAGAATTCTACTTAATGATGGGGTGTCAGAAAATCAAAGGGTCAGCTGCGTTTGACTGATTGTTTTTCATGCCCACCATGGAAATGGAAAAATCAGAGAAGACTCAGACCCCAGCGCTGACGCCAGAGGAGCTCAGCCAGCGCTCGCCCACGCCCTCGACTGAGGATGAGGAGGAGGTCCATTATGTCGGCCACCTGAAGTTCTCTCTCATCTTCATTGGCCTTTGTCTGTCGGTCTTTCAAGTCGCATTGGTATGTTTTCTGCTGTCGCTGCTTTCGTTGCTAATAGGAACAGGACGAGGTGGTGCTGGGAACTGCGATCGCGACCATCACCGACGAGTTCCATTCGCTGCAGGACACCGGCTGGTATGGATCAGCGTACTTGTTCACGGTGTGTATATCCATGGAGAATACAGGGGGAAGGCTGACATTCGCAGGACTGCGCGTTCCAGCTGGTGTTTGGCCGGCTGTACTCGATGCTGCCGGTCAAGACCGTCTACCTGGGCGCTCTGCTGCTGTTCGAGATCGGATCGATCATCTGCGCAACAGCTCCTAACTCGATTGCCTTGATTCTGTGAGTGCGACGGCCGTAGACAAACGACAGAGCTGACAGTTGTAGTGGTCGCACCATCGCAGGCATTGGCGCAGGAGGGATTCTGTCCGGAGCCCTAACGATCCTCTCGCAGTCCGTCCCCAGAGCAAAAGTCGCAGTCTTCAACGGCATTCTCGGTGCTGTCAATGGTGTCGCGTTTATTTGCGGTCCTCTGCTCGCCGGTGGAATCATTAATGGCACCACCTGGAGATGGTAAGATGCGATCGTGAACTTGTCATAGAAAATGCCAGAGGCTAACTGCTCAGGATCTTCTATATCAACCCGATCATGTCTGCCCCGACCTTCGCCATCATCATCTTCATGCTCAAGGTAAAAGCCCCGACGACGCCGCCGACGACGTGGAAACAGAAGATTGAGAAGCTCGACTTGCCTGCGTTTACCCTGTTCCTCGCCTCCATCCTGTGCTTGATCTTGGCCCTGCTGTGGGGAGGCAAGGAGTATTCGTGGAAGAATGCCCGCATCATCGTGCTCTTCATCCTGTTTGGAGTGCTCATGGGGGCATTCATGGCAGTGCAAAGCAGAAAGGGGGATGAAGCACTCGTTCCGATGGGAATTGTGAAACGGAGGAGCATCGCGTTTGGCATGTTCTTCTCCTTCTGCACGTCAGGGACAGGGTTCATCCTGGAATACTACGTGAGTGCCACCCTGCAGAAACATGGACTAGAAAGCACAGCCCAGGAACATGAGCTAGAGAACGTGGACTAACTGGATTTACTGGTTTAGCTGCCGATCTGGCTACAGGTGATCAAAGACCTGTCGGTCATCTCGTCCGCGGTCAAATTACTCCCCATTATCGGGGCGGCCGTTGTCTTCACGACGCTGTGTGGAATCCTGACCCCTGTGATCGGCCACTACGTGCCCTTCATGATCATCGCGACAGCCCTCCTGTCCGTGGGAATGGGCCTCCTCTCGACGCTAGAGTACACGTCGCCGATCCGCGATGTACTAGGGTATCAGGTTCCGGCCGGTGTAGGCCTAGGGTGCGCCCTGCAGCAGACCCTCGTAGCAGCGCAGACAATCCTGCCAATGAACGACATCCCCATAGGGGTGTCGCTGATCGTGCTAGCCCAGACGCTAGGCGGCACTATTGCCCTGTCGGCCGCAGACACCATTTACACAGGGACCCTGGCGTCGACCATCAGCGCGCGGTTCCCGGAGGTCAGCGCCTCTGCGGTCTTGAACGCCGGTAACCGAGAGATCCGCAACCTCGTGCCGGCGGAGTCCCTGGCGACGATCATGGGGTTGTGCAACGCGGCCATCGTGAAGACGTGGTACCTCTCCATTGGGCTAGCAGCAGCATCGATCATCGGCGTGCTGGGCATGGAGTGGAAGCGAGTCACGGCCGGACCGCAGAAGTAGATCAGATTCAGACGCAGGCTTAGCAGATAGACACTAGCAAGCAGATAGACACTAGCAGAGAGATTGAATAAGAGAGTTACATTGATAGACGAATCTGAAACGGCAAAGCCACAGCGAGGTCATCTCTGTGACACGCCTGAGACTGGCACAGCCTGGCGTTTAAACGGCTGAATAGACAAGTCGGAGCGGCCGTTTGGAGAACTCGCAGCAGAAGGTTGTGATGCCACCGGCATTCTGTGGTTCTCCTCGTGGGCGCGGTGATCCTAGCGCTTATCCCAATATTGAGAGCGAGTCAGGGACCGTTGCAGGCTGGTCCGCTGAATGACAATCGATGATGAAGAAGGCCTTCTCCACCGGCCATCCTTGTCGTGCAAAATGCCCGACTGGCTTGTCTGCAGATCACTGTGATGCCATCCTCACCACCCTGTAGGACTGGATAGGCTGTCAGGATATAAACCGGTCCTGCAGCCTTCTGCACTGCGGCACTGCTGCACTGCGCTTTCACGGCTGTACTTATTCCTACGCTGCCCTACATTCATCATGACCACACGCCCACGACGAGCCCTCGCAAAGCGACAGCCACAGCAACAGCCATTATCGCAATTATCACAATTACAACAAGTACAACCATTACAACCAGCCCAATTACAGCACCAGACGATAACGACAAACCCAGACTTCCCAGACCTATACTCAACGTACAACGTGTCTCCCCCATCGCCTACCAGCAGCACAACCACCAGCACCACCACCAGCACCACCACGAGTAACAGCACCACGAGCAACTGCACGAGCAGCATGTCAGAGTCTTCCCCCGCCAGCTGGCTCTGGCCCCTCCCCAGCCAGACAGACGACAGTCGCAAGTGCAACGAACCAAGCCCCCAGCGGACTCCACAAAACGGCCCCCAGAACGTTGGCCCAGGGCGACCCACTGCCCGACGCGTGCAGCGCTGCGGAGTCGGCCAGAGCCGACACGCCCACCCCGACAGAGCCAGAGACAGGCCCTGCAAATCCCCGGGCAGTGGCTCTGGCACGGGCAGCCTGATGGAGGTGCGCTGCTGGGACCATGGCTGCGAGGGGCGGAAATTCTCATCTCTGGGAAATTACCGACGACACCTGCGCGAGAAGAACGGGCAGGCCAAGGTCCATCCCTGCCCGGACTGTGGGCGGGTCTTCACGCGGTCGACGGCGCGGAACTTCCACAGGGAGTCTGGAACCTGCGGACTGAGCCCGAGGCAGCTGATGCTCCAGATGCAGATGCAGATGCAGGTGCAGATGCAGCAGGTCCAGCAGGCCCAGCACGCTCAGCCTCTGCTCGCCTCGACGGCCTCCTTCTATCCGCCCCTGAATGTGCCCTCGCCGCCGTTCGACTTTGACTGGGGGCAGGTGGACCTGTACTCGCCGGGTGTGTTATGGGGGAGTCGATGATATTCACAGTCGACGATATTCTACCTTTCTTTTGTCTTTTGTGATTTCAGCGTGTTTTCTGTATATAGTACCCTTTGTCTTACTGTTCGAATCCAAGTCCTGATTCTTCACGAATCCATCACGCAATGGACCGCGCCCGAAGTGGAGCCTAAATTCCAACTCAAACTTGAACCGGTTTACGTCTGGTCTTAACTTCTTCTGTTTAGTCTTAACTTCTTCTGTTTAGGCGTTTCAGCCGGCGGCCGATCGTGCAGGCGTGCCTTGACGCTGCTCCCACTAGCGCTTATGCCGGCGCTGCTGGTTCAAGACGCGCTCGCGAATCAGAGCCCTGCAGACTGCGTGATTGACGTGGTGTCTTCTGCCTGCTGACTGCGTCGTCCTTATATACGCCTGGCTGGGTTTGTTATTGTGCTGGCCACTCCAGCTCTCGGAAGACGTCCGGTAAGGCCGAAAGATCTCACCGACCAGTCCTAGTGCCTGTTACGATATTACGCATTTATTCTGCTCTTGCTCTTGCTCTTGCTCTTGCTCTTAGCTCTAGAAGAACTTTGTTTCCAGTTTATTTTCGTTGTTCAGTTCTTTTGTTGTTCTCTATTTCCGTTCTAGCGAAGACACACACCATGGCAAAGGAAACTAGATTCTACCCGTATGCCTCCACTATAACCCTACTCTACACCCTACTATACAAAGGTTCACATTGTTAACGATCGTAGATACACCAGCAACGGCGGCGCCACACTCGGCATCTCCGGCCCCGGGTTCGCCATTCTGGCCGGCGACACCCGCTCAACCGCCGGCTACAACATCAACACGCGGTACGAGCCCAAGGTGTTCACAATCCAAGACGCCGAGCGCTCGTCCATCGTGATCTCGGTAATCGGGTTCGCTGCCGACGGGCACGCCCTGAAGGAGAAGCTCGACCACATCGCCGCCATGTACAAGTACCAGCACGGCCGGAATATCAGTCTCCGGGCTTGTGCGCAGCGCGTCTCGACTCTGCTCTATGAGAAACGTTTCTTCCCGTATCAACTCCAGACTATGGTCGCGGGGATAGATGCAGATGGGGAGGGGGCAGTGTACTACTACGACCCGGCGGGGTGTATTGAGAAGCGTACGCATTGTGCGGCCGGGGAGGCGAGTAGTCTGATGCTACCGTTCCTGGACAGCCAGGTGCCCAGGCTGGGCAGGCTGGATCAGCACACGGCGGAGCAGCTGGTGCGAGATGCGTATCAGGGGGCGACGGAGAGGCACATTGAGGTTGGGGATCATTTGCAGATGCTGGTGGTGACGGGGGACGGGGTATCGGAGCAGATCGTCGATTTGAAGAAGGATTAGCTACTTTAGCCAGCTCGTAGGTTAATTTTATTGAAAGGATTAATTAAGTGCGTGCTTTGTTTCTGGAATAACGAAACGTGGGAGACAGTCTGGCATCTGCTTGCCACATACGTACCACATTAGCCGGATGCCACGATATCCGGATCATAATACCGAGCAGGAGCAAATGTCCCAGCTAGCCCCACCTACTGTTTCCGCAGGTCGATGTGTTGGATTACGTCTCTTTCATTCGTCATGCTGCAGCTGCATGCCAATACGCAGGCGAGCCCGCACTGTGCGACAGCGAGTTTCGACCGAGACACACGCCGAGTGTCTCCGGAGTATTGTGGGCCACGGCAAAGTACGTGCTTTCAGCCCCCAATGCCAGCTGATAGTGAGGAGCCTACCCATGTGGTTGTTAATGTCGGTGGCAACTAACTGGCAACTGCATCAGCTTATTCAGTGGGGGAGTGGGGAGCAAGGCCTGCCTCCTTCACAACATGAGCTTTCAGCCCCAGGGTAAAACAGCTGCACTCAGAGTAAAGTAAAAGAGCTTCGGGCCCATCGTCACGGCATCTGGCCGTCTGACAGGCGGTCAAACCCGCCTTGGTAGTGGACCCGGCTTCGCATCCCTCGATGAGTCGATGAGCTGAGGTGATCGGGCCGGCCGCGATGCAGCTCTGCAAAGTGCAAAGTCCACCGGTGGCGTTGAGTGAATTCCTGTAGAACGCGGTGGCATACAGATCCTTCAAGCCATGTGGGTTCATGCAGTGGATTCAAGCAGTAGAGGCGCAGCTGGCGTGCCAGGGAGATGCTGGATCGTTTACCCGTGCCAACGGTTGGGTCTTGATAGGCCTGGGCGATTCCTCGCGATCGTGTATTGCAGATTTGCAAACTCGTCTTGGGAGCCTTAACGGTATTTTACTCTTATTGCAGACGGCTGTTCCTTGGTGACTTTCCTTGGTGCATCCTGCTGACAGCAGCTGTATAGTATCTTCTTAGTAGATGATGTTTACGTGAAGATGACTGGAGAACGAGGCGAAGGAGCTGCTGTAATCTACTCGACGGCTAACAGCATCAAGGCATGAGGGACTTGTAGCTCGATATAATTTGTAATTCTGCCAAGTGGTTGCGCTGGGCTGGATATCACACTCGTTTGTCTGACGCAGAACCGAAGTACCTCTGCACTTTGCTGGATATATGTCTCTATAACGCTCGTTCCATCTTTTCCTCCACAGATCACCTGCCTATCAGATAACCCCTATCAGATACCTGCACAACAGGTATCGGATTCAGCAAGATGCGCATCCTCTGTCTCCACGGCCACACGCAAACGGGGCCCGTCTTTGAAAGAAAGACGCACCGGTTGCAGCAGCACATCCAGAGAGCGTTCCCAAACGCCTCCTTCTACTTCCCAACGGGAGAAATCTCATACAAAGTCTCAGACAGGCTGGACTATCTGCAAGACATCCAAAGAGAAAGGTCCGACACCTTCAAAGACCCAGACGAAATCGACACCCATGCCTGGTTCCGGCTACACGAAGACGATCCGCCGACAGGCCTGCTCGACAGCATTAACAGGGTAGCCGAGATGCTGCGCACAGAAGGCCCCTTTGACGGCATCATCTGCTTCTCCCAAGGCTCTGTGGTCGGGGGCATGGTGGCATCCCTCCTTGAAGGGCCCCGACGACGCCAGAGATTCGAAGAATACGCCGCCACATTCCCTGATGCCGTGCGGTATCCAGAGCCCTACAAAGACCTCGACCACCCACCCTTCAAATTCGGCATCACATACGGCGCCTACATGGGCGTAAGCCCCGTGTTCTCCGCCTTCTACGAAAACCCCATCATCGAGACCCCCTTCCTCCACTTCATGGGGGAATTCGACCCCGTCGTGCCATCCGAGATGGCCGCCGCAGTAGACAAAGCACAGATTGGGGGAGCTCGACGGCGGAAAATCATGCATCCAGGGGCCCACGCAATTCCTATCGGTGCTGAATACCACGAGGCTGTGGTTGACTTCATCCGGTCTGTCGGTGATGGCTCGTACTTCAGCCTTCCCACCAGCATTCCTGAAGAGGGCGTTCCATCGCTGGACTACCACGACTCGCCAGACCAGACACCTATCCAGACGCCCTTGTTGACGCCGTCGCTGGCTACGGCCGCCACATCAACCCCGTTGCCATCCACTGAGGCTCCTCTCCTGGCGTCTGAAAAGCTAGACAGGTGGCGGAAATCGCGGAGCCCGCGCAGACCTATCTCACGTCGTGGCCGTTCATTCTTCTCCGGCCGGAGGTCCACCAGCTCTAGTGCTGTATCTAGAGCCGAATCACAACATTCAGATGTTACTCAAATACAGGCACCGTCTGATTTCGACTCTGCCGCGTCTTCAACAGACAAAGACCCCGGCGGAGTCGTTACAGTGGTGGAGGAGGACATGATGGAGCCGGGATACGACACAGAGGACTGGCAGGAGCTGATGCTGTCGGATCTGCTCAATATGATACTCAGGCGGCAGGGCCGTCCTGGGAAATTCTACTTTGTGCCTGATGGGGGAGACGGTGAGGGTTTGGTGAATGGGATGGGGATGGGTTTAGAGTAGACGCTCAATCTGTTATTTCGTTTTTATGTTTTCACTCTTTTCTTTTCTTTCCTCTCTTTCTTTTTTCTGATCTTGTCGACCAAGTGAATACGTGTTAGGTTAAGACTGCAGTTATATTTTCTATGTACATATGAATTCAGATGCAATGTCGGATATCGTCTCTTTAAATTATGAAAGCTTCAACTTAAAGGCTGGTAAAGAGATTGTAGCACAATAAAAGAAACAATACAAGTTCAGATTAAAGTAGAAGGAAACTGAGTATATCAAAGATGTAAGAAAGGCACGATATATACATAATTAAAGAAACAACCCCGGTCGAGCCTCGTTAACACGCGATCTGGTAAACACCTTCGCCCCAGCAGTTGCACTCGGAGACTCAGAGAAGAAGCCAGCTTCTACCAGAGTCCGGACATTGCTCTTCATTGCAGCATCGACCTGGCCACTCGGTCTTGCATCTGCGGGCTGCTTCACCCCAAAGCTCATCTGGGGATCCTGCAGCATAGCCAGCACCGGCAGAAACGGGGCCTGGTTCGACTGGCGAGAGACAAAGTCCTGAGCAGCCTGCTTCCAATTTTCAGCGGTCATCGGGGTCAGCTTCATGCCTGTTGCTTCCTTGACCAGCTCCCAGAAGCGCGAGACCGTGGTCCCATTGTCCACATTATCAACGGATGGAGAGTCACCACTGGCTGCAAATGTGGTGCCCAGAATACGGGTTGATACCTCCTCAGCATCAGCAACTGTCAACCACTGCTCTCCTCCCTCAGCAGGATACGCTCCAATCTGGATACAGGCCTGGACGAGCTTCCACAGGAAATCATCAGTATTCGGGACAGCATCCTGCTCAGTCCCGATAACCCAACCGGGACGGACAATCGACACTCGATGCACAGACTGGTGGCCAGCAAAGCGCGAGACCAGCTCCTCAGCAACGAATTTACTCTGACTGTACCCGTTAGCCTGTTCCAAGGCCTTTAGGAACGACTCAAAGTCCTGCCCCGGGGATTTCTTCAACCCCCCCGAGACAAACGTGAAACTACCAGGCTCTGACCACTGCGCTACCGCCGTTAACAGTTCCACGGTAGAGTCCACATTCGCAGCCTTGAGCGCTTGATACGGTGCCTGCCACTGTACGGCTGCACCATTGTGGATGATCGAGGTGACTCGAGTCTCCGGCTCTCCTAGTCCGCAGAGCATCCGCCACTGCTCAGACTGCAGACCGAGCTGGGGCATTGCAAGATCCCCTGGCCAGCATTCCACCCGGCTTGCGTAGGAAGGGGACCACCATTTGGCTAATGTTGCAGTAGATACAACTCGAGCCATGCCCTTGGTGGCATCGCTTGCGCGCACATGCACGATTACTCGCTGCACGCTGGGGTCGGCGAGCAGTTGACGCAGGATCTGTGAGCCTAGCAGCCCAGTTGCACCGGTCAGGAAGACTCTTCGTTTATGCTTGACGGATTCCGACCGGCGTGTTAATTCTCTGTACACGCTCTGCAGTTCTTTCGATAAGTCAAGAGTCGGTACAACCGGACTTGTCCTGCCTGATTGCGGGCCCTTGATCAGGTCTGCCAGGTCCGTCAGGGTGAGCTTGAGGTCGTATAATGTGCCGACTGTCATCTTGGTTCCCCACTCGCTGCGGATGAATGTGACAATGCTGATGAGCTGGATCGAGTCCAAGCCAAGAATAGACAGGGGGAAGTCCCGGCCTTCCAGCGCTGCTGTCTTCTCACCGGATGCGAGATCCAAGATCTTCTGGTTGAGGCGAAGGGCAACGCTGTCTGAGGGATCAATGGCAGGAAAGACGGCACTTGTCTCGTCGAGCTCGATGATATTTCCACTCGGGCTACGAAGCTCCTCTCGCAGTGCCTTTCGCTCTAGTTTCCCAGAAAGCGAGGTGGGCATGTGCGGCCACAGCTGGTATCGAGTAGGTACCATATGGTGAGGGAGGACCTTTTCGAGCTGGAGCTTGATATCCGACATGCTCTTGATATCAGGGGTGCTGAGACGCTGAAGGATCTTGTCTGAGGAATCGCCTCCATTCCACGTCTCTTCATCGCAGAACAGAAACGCGACGAGATGGACTTGACTCTCGTGTCTAAACACCTCGACAGCAGTCCCAGCAGCCTTGGGAAACAGTTTCGTAACATGGTATTCAACCTCTGCGATCTCGACACGCTGGCCTCGGATCTTGACCTGCGTATCCTTGCGTCCCTCGATAATGATAGACCCATCCTCATCCAAGTGCACCAAGTCACCCGTTTTATAGAATCGTCTTGAACCGGCTCCCTGTGTCTTCGCCCAGCGGGGATCAAAGATATACGCTGCCGCCGTCTTCTCCGGATCATTCAGATATCCACGACCAAGATGCCCTCCCTCGATCAGCAGCTCACCGGTAGCTCCTATGGGAAGCAGGCAGTCATGATCCATGGGATCCACGATCCAGGCCCTGCCTGCCGTGGGTGGACCAATATTCGCGGAATACGTATCCATCAAGACAGGGCGTCGCACGGTACTAACAACAGAGCATTCAGCCGGGCCGTACGCATTAAGTAGAGTAAGCTTATCGGCCCAGACCCGCTGAACGTCCGTCGCCATGGGCTCACCCGCCAAGGCAAGCGTCTTCAAGCAAGGTACATCCTCAGGACGCATATGACGGGCGTACGACGAGGTCAGGGAGATCATATTCACGTTCATATTCCGGATAACGGTCGCGACGCTGCCATTTCGGTCTTCCTCTGCTGGGACACAGATGGTGCTACCGGCCATTAAGGACCCGATTGTCTCGTAGATACTCAGATCGAAGGCCGGGGATGCGAAGAAGAGCTGTCGCGTGTTTGTGTCTAGGCCAAGGGCTGGAATGTGCCCTGCTGCGCCCACGGCGTAGCTCTGGTGGGTTGTCACGACGCCCTTTGGCTGGCCGGTGGTTCCTGATGTGAAGACGAGATACATGGCACGGTCAGAGGGGAGGTTTTTCTCTAACGGAAGAGGGATGGCTGGTTCAGCGTGGGTGTGGAACCAGACAGCGTCGACGACTTGCGCAGTCCCAGTGAACGTGGTGAATTTGTCTCTGCATGATTCTGAGATTAAGATGGTTCTAGCTTGCACCATGTCCATCATGTAGTTGAGTCGCTGTTCTGGGTAGATGGGGTCAAGCAGGAGGAATGCACCGCCGGCCTTCAAGGCAGCCAGCATGGACACGATCATCCACTGCGAGCGGTGGAAGCAAATCGGGACCACTGTTTCTGGGCCGACGTTGCAGCTCTGGACCAGCCAGCTGGCGAGTCTCCCTGCGAGGGCGTCGAGTTCTGCGTAGGAGAGGGTTCCGTCCCAGGCAGATACAGCTGTGGCATCAGGACGAGCGGCGATGGAGCGACTGATTGCGTCCAAGGGTAATGGCGCTGGATATCGCTCGGCCATTCTATCCCAGGTATCAAGCACCGCCAGGTCCTGGGGAGAAATAACATCAATGTCCGTCAGCTTCTCTGTCCCGTTCTTAGTGATGAGCTGGGAGACGATGTGCTCGAACTGGAAGACAAGGCGTTCCATCTGGGGCTTCGATATCAGGCTGTCGTCGTATGAAGCAAGCAGCTTAAAGGTACCATTCCCAGCCAGGGAGCACTGCACTGTGAGGGCGTAGTTATAGAAACCAGCATCGATTCCAGCCTCGTTCTCCTCAGCAAGGAGACGGCTATATGGCTGCGACTCAGCCATGCCTGCTGACTGGAACGCAAAGAGGGTCTGGAAGTTGCAAATTGCAGCCGTAGTCGCATTCAACCGCTTCAGATTCTGCAGTCCGATGTGCTGATGGGGAATTATTTCAGTGAAGTACGCCTGCGTCGCCTGCAGATAGTCGCGTACAAGCTGATTGCGGTTCACGTCCAGACACACTGGGACTGTTGCAAGAGTAGGGCCAACGACCTTGTCGATGTCTGGCATGTTGCTGTTGCGCCCGCTTAATGTCGCTCCATACGCTACCTGGTCAACCCCGAGGTGGCTGGACTGCACAAGGGCCCAGGCTGCGTTTGCGACGGTCGACAGAGTCACTCTTGAAGGGCCCTCGATGGACAGTCTCGTCTCACGCTCGTAGACGCTGTTGGGCTGCGGTCGGCATGTCGGAGCTGGCAGCCGGGGAAACAAATCCACATCCTCAATATGGGCAGTCCTCTGCTTCCAAAACTCCTCAGTCTGCGCCTTTTGCTTCTGCTGGAACGTGCGCTGGATGAACTGGCGAAACGAGGGCCGTTGTGGGATAGCCCCGTCGGCGTAGACAGCCGCGACATCACGCAGGATAAGCTCGACGGAGAAACCGTCGTAGATGCTGTGGTGGGCACTCCAGACCACATGGGAAGCGGAGATGGCCAGTCGCGACAGTGGTTCGCCCAGTCGCAGAGCGATCGCTTGATCTGCTGTGAGATATGCCTGCAGATCGCTGCAGTCGCTCCACAGGTCCACTGCGTGCTTCAGCACCACCTGCATGGCATTTTCTCCGAGCATCAGGATGCGCGTGCGCAGGATCGCGTGTTTCTGGAAGACGGTGCTCCATGCCTCCTTCATGCGTTCCTGATCGACCCCTGACTGCAGCTTGTACACATGCTGTGCCATGTACGCGCCCGGGGTCGTCACGGATAGGGCTATCAGGCCCTGCTGCAGCGGCGTGCAAGGGTAAACATCTTGGACTTGGTCGGGTGATGTGTTGCATTGTTTGGCAACGTTATTTAGGATATTGTTGAGTTTGTTTTGGGTCTTCGCCGGGGGAGCAGACAGAAGAGGAGACATGGCTGGGGCACATCAACGTGCACCACAAACCAGCGTCTGAATATGTTGGATGTTGGGTATATGGCAAAGGGAGTACGGTCCTCGCGGCAGCTAACAACAGTCTACCTATATATGCCGTCACTCATTCCGTGCTAATCAAACTCCTTCAAGATGGTTCTATTATTGGGAATCCCCGAAGCCCCCTCGCTGTCTGGCATGTCGCTATAGATTCCATTAGCAATGCCATCGGGTAAACAATCAGTCAAACGGGATCCGCTAGGGCTAGATGCTCACGGCTTGTTAGTGCTGAGTGTCAGCCTGATCCTTAGCGAGGATCCTTGGGGCTGCAGGGTGCATGCTGGCCTGCAGGTTCCTGCAAGCCGGTGCAGAACGGCATCGACTCATCAGAGTAGGGCCCTCCAGGATCTCGGCCTTCACCAAAGGGTAAGCAGCCCGAAAACACGTTTTAGTCAGTGGTGTTCGCAGCATTGCCTCAGTGGAGGCCCGGTCCGCCTGAAGGGGCTGATCCTTAGCTGATTCTTAGCTCTCACCTCATAGATTATTTTGTTTATTTCCGACATTAATTTTCCTGCTGCGTATTTCAGCTAGGGGCGCTAGTATTTTTCAAATGCCTGCCACCGGGACTTTTGATTGATGTCCAATTGTCTATAGATGCTTCGGGAACCACGATATAAAAACATTGCGTCTTAGTATCGCAATAAGAGACATGTGCAGTTACAGCTGTCTGGCCAGCTGACAGTCAAAAGCATTCTCTCGTTTTTCTTATTTTCTTATTTTATTTTGAAGCGTTCAGATATCCGGCCCTCCTGCTTCCCCTCTCTTTATCCCGTACATTCGTTACCAAGATGTCTACACAGCCCTGGCTGCATCTTGAGATCAGGCGAATATGCGCCAACGTCCTGCAGCTTGAACTAAGCGATGTCGACCCCCAGCGCTCGTTCCTGGCACTGGGCGGCGACTCGCTGCTTGCCATCAAGGTGCTGGCCCAGTGTCGTGCACAAGGCATCACCATCAACATCGCCGATATCATGGCTGCTGGCACCATTGAGTCGCTGTATTCGCTGGCACAGGGGCCTCCAGAAGAGGCCTCGTCCGACAGCAGCATCGTGGACAGCTCAGTACCGGACCTGGGCACTCTCACTCCGACCACAGAGATCGGGTCGACCTTGGTAGACAAGATCTCGCCGGAGATTGAAGCCAAGCTGTCTGCTGTCTCTGCATCGCGAGACCATGTCGTCCAAGCTATTGTTCCTTGTTCGGCTATTCAAGACCGCATGCTCGTCAGCCAGCTGCAGAATCCCCATCTATACTCCTGCTGCTTTGTCCTCAAATTCACACATTCACACCCTGGCCTCCCCGTGAGCGCGCAGCGTCTAGGAGAAGCCTGGACTCAGGTCGTCAAGCGGCACTCCAGCCTTCGCACAGCCCTAGTCGAGAGCACACAGCGACCGGGTCACTATAACCAGGTCATCCTGGCCGATATCGCTCCATCCATTGAATACTACGATGGCACCGAGCACCTCTCCTCCCCCCAGTTCAACGTCAGCACCCCCGTCATCTTCGAACCCCATACGATCCCCCACCGCGTCCAGCTCGTCCAAGCCTCCCCCTCCGACCTCTATATGAAACTCGATGTATCACACGTACTGGTGGATGGACAATCAGCGGAGGTTCTCCTGCGAGATCTGAGCGACGCCTATCGTGATGGCAAGCTCTCTCCAGCTTCATTATCATACAGTGACTATGTCACCTCATACCTCCACGAGCCCTCACGGCAGGCTGAACCAGCGAAGCAGGATACCAGGCTGGATATCACCCCGCTGACAGTCCCAATGGACCGTGCCAACGAGGGACTGACTGGCTTTGACACCGTCAGTGTAGATGTGCCTCTGGACACTCATCTCGTCCAGTCTGTCTGCGCCCGATACTCCGTAACTCTCGCTACAGTGTGCCAGCTGGCCTGGGGACTGGTGCTGCGATGCTACGGGGGGACAGACAGCGTATGCTTCTCGTACGTCAACTCCGGTCGCTCGATGTCTATCCCAGGCGTCCATGATGTGATCGGTCCTATCGTGCAGACTTCTCTATGCTCGATCCAGCTACCTGCAGCGGATGAGCTGTCCACGATCCTGCAGCGACTTCACAAGGACGCCCTGCAGGCGCTGTCCCAGATCTCGCCTCTGGAGTCTGCAACCAGCACATCCAAGTCGGCGCGTCAGCTCAGTAACACGACCATGTCGTTCCAACATGCCATAGACGATCGCCCTGTGCGAGGAGCGAACCTATCTGTTGCAATCGAAGGGAAGGCCAACCCGACCGATGTAAGCCCTTCTCTACCAATAACTACCAATAAAGGCCACCACTAACACTATGCAGTACGATATCTCTCTAGGAATCACGTCCGGTCCTGATGGTCTGTGTATTGACCTCGACTACTGGGGCTCACGACTTGACAAGGACAGTGCTAAGGCAATGCTGGGTGCATTCGAGGCTGCAATCCGGGGAGTCCTCTGTTCTCCAGGTGCCTCAATATCGAATATCAGCCTTCTCTCCGCAGGCGACGAGGCCCAAATCAGCCAGTGGAACTCGAGTATCCCCAAGCCCAGCCGGGTCTGTGTTCATGACAAGATCATTGAAATTTCCAAGCTCCAACCGAGCGCTGCTGCTGTTAATTCCTGGGATGGAGATTTGACTTATGCTGAACTCACATCGCAAGCATCGACGCTGGCACACCATCTTCGTAATGATCTTGGCGTCGGTCCTGAGAGGTTCGTCGGTATCTGTATGGACAAGTCTAAATGGACGATTGTGTCCATGCTGGCGGTCCTCATGGCCGGTGGCATCGTCGTTCCCCTGGGTGTTTCCCATCCCAGGGCTCGAGTCAAGGGACTCCTCACAGACACCGCAGCAGTGGCCCTGCTTGTCGATGCTAAACACGCTGAGCGACTGGCAGGGCTGGAGCTAGAAAGCACGTCCACCTTGACAGTGGACCAGCAGCTGCTGGAGGCTCTCCCCATCTTGCCCGAACCTCCGGTCTCTGGTACCACACCAGACAACGCCGCATGGGTCATCTACACATCAGGAAGCACGGGCGTGCCCAAAGGTGTCGTGCTGCTACACCAGAACATCTCAACAAGTGTTCTGGCCCACGGAGGCATGTTCGGTGTGAACTGCACAACCCGCACCGCACAGTTCGCCGCCTACACCTTCGACGTCAGTCTCTCTGATATCGTCATGACGCTCTTCCACGGCGGCTGCGTCTGCGTGTTCTCCGAGGAAAGCCGCATGAACAGCCTCACTGAAGCTCTTCGAAGCCTCGCCGTCAATTACGTCAATCTGACCCCGACTGTCCTCGGCCTCCTAGACCCAGCTGAGCTGCCGGAGATCCGCACAGTGGTAGCCGGGGGAGAGGCAATGGACCCTGGCATCGTGAAGAAGTGGTCTCCGCATGCGAAGGTCTACAACTCCGTCGGACCCTCAGAGTGCACTATCATCGCCGTGGCAGCTGGACCTGTCACAGACCCTGCCCAGGCTGCGAATGTTGGATATCCCACTGGCACGCGATTATGGGTGACTCTCCCCACTGATCCAAGCCAGCTTTGCCCTGTTGGCGTGCCGGGTGAACTCCTGATTGAAGGCCCAATGCTCTCGCGTGGCTATCTCAATGACCCAGAGAAGACGGCCGCAGCATTCATCACCGACCCGGCCTTCATCAAGGGCCTGGAGTCCCGGAATCCCGCATGGAAGGTCCAGTTCCAGGGCAGCCAGCGCCGAATGTACCGCTCAGGCGATCTCGTCAGACAAAACAAAGATGGCTCACTGGTTCACATGGGTCGACGCGATACCCAGGTTAAAATCCGAGGACAGCGAGTTGAAATTGGCGAGATCGAGCACTGGATTACGCAGTGTCTCAAGGACGTTCGCCGCGTGGCAGTCCTAGTCATCGAGCGCGGTCAGGCAAAGGAGCAGAAGTCCCTGGTAGCAGCGATCGAGTTCAAAGAGGAGAACGAGTTCTTCAAGCACGGCGACGATGTCTATCCAGCTGATAATGCTGAGGATCCTCCTGCTCCGCCGCAACTGCTGCCACTGACTGAGTCGCTGTCCGGGGCTCTCCATGAGCTGCGGTCGTCGCTGCTGGAGCATCTCCCACCATACATGTCGCCAACGATGTACGCACCAGTCTCACAGCTCCCCCTGAATCTATCTGGTAAGATCGACCGACGCGCTGTAACCCGCTTCGTCAACGACCAAGACGATGCACAGCTACAGCAGTATCTCGCCGTCGGCGGACCGCACAAGGAACCCTCTACAGAGACCGAATACAAGCTTCAGCAGCTGTGGGCGAAGAATCTCGGTGTTGATGTATCCCAGGTCAGCGCCGACAGCCACTTCTTCCACATTGGTGGTGACTCTGTTGCTGCCATGCGCGTCGTCTCTGTCGCTCGAGATGTCGAGTTGGTCCTTCGCGTCGCGGATCTGTTCGAGTATCCCCGTTTGCAGGAGCTCGCACGTGTAGTCGAGAACCGTGTTCTGGAAGAGAACGACGAGGAAGATCCGGAACCTTTCAGTGTGTGGAGGGAGAGCGCTGGCTTTGACTCCAGCGAGGAAGAAGGCAAGCTTGTCCAGGTTGCAGAGCTATGCGGTCTGCCCAAGGATCAGATCGAGGAAGTCCTGCCCTGCACTGCACTTCAAGAGGGCCTCATCGCCCTTACGGCGCAGCAGCCAACGGCGTACATCGACCGTCAGGCTTTCTCTCTTGCTGATACCGTGGGCATCGACCGATTCCGCGCTGCCTGGCAGACAGTCGTTGACAGGACTTCAACCCTGCGGACGCGAATCGTATCGGGACCAGAGACCGGCTCGTTACAGGTTGTTATCACGCCTGGGGAGATCGAATGGCACGAGTCATCCTCATTGGAAACATACCTTGAATCCGACAGACACACAGGCATGGCAACAGGTCTCCCCCTGAACCGTTTCGCCCTCGTCACCCAGCCCGACGGTCAACGGTTCTTCGTATGGACAGCCCACCACAGCACATACGATGGATGGAGCCGCGGTCTCGTCCTCCAGCAGGTCGCCGATGTATACCTTGGCCACGATCTGGCCCCCGCAGCCTCATTCTCGCGCTTCATCCAGTACGTCGAGCGGTCCCAGACGCACGACGCAACGGCTTCATACTGGCGCACACAACTCGCAGGCGAAGTCAGCGCCGAGTTCCCTGCTTCTCCAAGTGCAAACTACAGACCCCGTCCCCAGCAGCGCCATAAGCATGGTATCAGTTTAGCCAAAGCCGGTGGTTCTACCGGGGTTATGCTGCCGGATCTTCTTCGCGGGGCGTGGGCGCTCGTCGTCCATCAGTATATAAAGAGTGACCCTGTTTTCGCGGTCGCGCTTTCAGGCCGTAATGCCCCAGTGCGTGATGTGACGAATATCACCGGGCCTACGCTGACGACTGTCCCTGTGCGTATCCCTATCAACCCAGAGCAGGGCGTGCAAGAGTTCCTACAGGACGTGCGACAGCAGTCCGTCGGGATGATTCCCTACGAGCACACCGGGCTGCAGCGGATTAGGAAGATAGTTCCAGAGGTCGCAGCTGCGATAGATCTCAAGCATCTCTTCGTCGTGCAGCCAGCCAGCGACGACGAGAGACAGTTCAAGATCCCTGGCGTCGACGACCATCTTGTCGCCGTGGACGAGTTCGACAGTTACGGGCTCAACGTGGAATGCACTCTCTCTGGCCAGTCTGTCCATGTTGATGCCCGCTTCGACGAGAAGATGGTGTCGTGTGCGCAGGTCGCGCGTCTGATGAGCCAGTTCGAGTCTCTGGTGCAGCAGCTACATGTACAGGGCCAGGGCAGCATTAAGATCAATGATCTGGAGGTGCTCAGTGTTGAGGATATCAAGCAGCTGGAGAAGTGGAATTTCGAACCTCTTCCCAGTCCTCTTAACGAGCCTCTGCATGGTCTAGTTGCATCTGTTGCTCGCTCCCAGCCTCAGGCCACGGCCATTGAAGCATGGGACGGGTCCTTGACATACGAGCAGCTCCTCTCCTATGCATCAACTCTCGCTAGCCACCTGGTCCATCTAGGGGTTGGGCCAGAGGTCTCTGTCCCTGTCTGCATGGACAAGTCCGTCTGGGCCATGGTCTCCTTCCTGGCGGTCCTCCAGGCTGGGGGAGTTGTTGTACCCCTTGGAGTGGGCCATCCTCTTCCACGCATTGCTGCGATTATAGCAGATACCAAAGCACGAGTGGTCCTTGTAGACTCGAAGCAGGCTGGTCGGCTCGCAGAGCTCATTTCGTCGCATGATATCTCACTGTTCCCCGTCGGCGCTGAAACCCTCGACAACCTTCCAGCTTCATCGTCCACCTCAGTATCAGTCACCCCAGACAACGCTGCCTGGATCGTCTACACCTCTGGATCAACCGGTCAGCCAAAAGGCGTCGTCCTCACACATGCAAATCTATCTACAGCCGTCAAATCCCACGGTGCCCGTTTCAGACTGGGCACACATACACGCACAATCCAGTTCGCAGCACATACCTTCGATGCCGTGCTTCAAGACTACTTCACCACGCTCGTCAGCGGCGGAACGGTCTGCGTCCCATCCGAAGAAGAGAGAATGAGCAACCTAGCCGGGATAATGAAGTCCATGAACATCAACTTCGCGAACCTGACCTCGACCGTCGCGCGCCTCCTCACCCCCAGCCAAGTCCCCAGCTTGAAACTGCTCGTTCTCGCAGGCGAACAGATCCAAGACGCCGTCGTCGAGACATGGTACCAACACGCCGATGTGCTTAACGTCTATGGCCCAACCGAGTGCTCTATAAACTCAACCTGCAACGGACCGATCACTGATCTCGCAGACGCGCAGAGCATCGGCTCCGGCATGGGCTCTCGCATCTGGATCGCCGATGCCACGAACCCGCAGCGTCTCAGCCCAGTCGGTGCACCCGGTGAGATTCTCATCCAGGGGCCAGGTCTCGCCCGGGAATATCTAGGAGACAAGGCCAAAACGGACGCTGCGTTTATCCGCAACCCTGAATTCGCCACGCGGTTCGGGCTCGAGGATTGTCGGGTCTATCGCACAGGGGACCTGGGGAAGCAGACAGAGGACGGAAAGATACTGTACCTAGGCCGCATCGACACGCAGATCAAGATCCGGGGACAGCGCGTTGAGATTGGTGAGATCGAGCACTGGGTTGGACATCATCTGTCGGACGTCAAGCATGTAGCTGTGGTTGCCATCTCGCGTGGAGGAGACAAGCAGATGCGTCTTGCTGCGGTGATCCAGTTCGAAGATGGGAAGAAACCTGATGCTGAGACATTTGCGCAGTTGAAGAAGACACTGGCCTCGCAGATGCCTAGTTATATGGTGCCTGGGCTATACATACCCGTTGACAGTACGCCGTTGACCGTCTCTGGCAAACTGGATCGACGGGCTATCCGGCAGATGGTTGAAGATATGCCCGCGTCTGAACTCGAGCAGTACTTCGCTGGCGAAGTGCGCGAGGCACGAGTCCCTCCTTCTACAGAAATGGAGAAGGCTCTGCAACGCGTATGGGCGAATTCCCTAGGAGTTGAAGTCGACACTATCGGGGCAGACGACAACTTCTTCCAGCTGGGAGGGGATTCAGTGGTTGCGATGCATATCTCTGCTACGAGTCGTCAGGATCCAGCTCTTGCTGGCCTGGCTGTTGCTGATATCTTCTTGCACCCACGACTCTCAGACCTGGCGGCGTTCCTGGAGGGCAGAGGTGTTGTAGAGGACTGGGATGTTGAGGAGTTGGAGGACGATAGTCCGTTTGCATTGCTTCAAGAGGCGTTGGATTTGGATTCTCTATAGTTGCATTATATGTCATTATCACCCTGTTCTTCTTCTGCTGTTCTTCTGTTGTTATTCTGCTGTTCTTATCCTGGCGGAGTTATGAATTCTTCAATCAACAATATATCCATTGCAATGCTCATCTGATACTATAGCGAAGACCGTCTTACCAGCACCTTCACACCAGCAGGGGGCACCACAGCCTCTGCCATCCAGCGATTAGGAGGTCTCTTTCCGCCATATTCCTCTGGGAACTTCACATCATAGTTGCTCAAAACATACGCAATAATCATCTTCAGCTCAAAGTCAATCAGAAACCGCCCAGGACAAGCATGCCGCCCATGTCCAAACCCAAGATAATGCGGCCCCGTCGACACAAAGCTCAACGCGCCAGTCTGTGCTGCATCGTCCGTCTCTCGAATGCGGGAGAACCTGAACGGGTCGTACTTGAGGGGATCCTCGTATGCCGCCCCGTCGACATGCGCCTGCTGGCTCAGGAACGAGAACTGACTGCCTCTGGGCAGTTCCAGCCCTGCATCCGTTCTCACCCCGTCGGCCACCACCTTACGAAACCCTGCTCGTCCGCCAAAGGAGTTCAGTCTTATTGTCTCGCGCGAGACACTATCCGCCTTGACCATCTTGGATACCTTGGCCTTGCTCCACTGCGTATCGGAACCTAGGATCTGCGCGACCTCGTCCCGGAGAACAGCGATGGTGTTGTACTCTGCATCAGAGCCAAGTATATTCAGCAGCATGTTCGCCACCTGGATACTCGTCTGGTGCATCGAGCCAAAGTTCGCAGCTGTCAGGCGCGTAGCGATGTTCTTCAAATCGTATACTTCGTGCGGTCTTTTCTGATGCGCGTATCGCAGCATCATCTGGATGTGGTCCTGCGGTTCGACGTGTGCTGGGTCGTCTTTACTGTGTTCGAGTGTCTTGATACGCTCGTAGTAAAGCGGTTGGAAGTGTTTTCGAACTCGTCTGTTCGCCAGTCTGGCCTTGAGACCGACCAGAGGGCCCAGCAATGGACGTAGTATAGTAGGCAGCCCGCTAACCACTCCAGCGGTTATCAGGCAACCATCGACCGCATCGAGACAGTCGCTGAGATATTTCTGGTTGCGACCTGCAGCTGATTAGTATAGATGTATACTCAGCCATCAGACACTTACATAGCGGCAATCCCACTGTAAACCGACTCGCAGCCTGGGCAACAACCATCCTGACCGTCGCCAGTAAGTCAATCTCCTTCCAGTTCGCCCCATCTGTACCAAAATGCGCATCAAACGCAACGCCCAGCTCCTCATTCAGCGCCGCGACAATATTCTCCAACACGGAATTCATCTCCGTCTTCACCAGCATCCCCTGCCACGGATCCTTAATATACTTCGCGTCCCCAAGACTATAATCCGCCTGATCGATTTCCACAAACGCCTCGTCCACGCTCAGCACACTGTCCGGCTGCGCGTTCGCCCATCGCAGCGAGGAACCGGGTAACACCAGCTCACGGCGCAGTCCAAAGCCAGGCAGGACCACCGCCTCGCCCTTCTTCAGGTATTTCTCATAGCCCTCGCGGAACAGCGACTCGCAGTCTGTGAGATAGGCCAGGCGCGTCTTTAAGCTGAAGCTGGTCTTCCCTGGTGGCTCTCGTATATAGGCGACGCCTTTAATGGTCGGGGCGCGAAAGAATGTCGCGTTGATGAGATAGAACAGGACTGCAGGGATGACGCAGTAAACGCCTACGCCTAGCAGGCCGGTCTCCATTGCGAGCATGTCTTTGGCGATAATTGCAGTGATGTGTGAAAGAGTGAAAGAGTGATGGGAGTGATGGGGGTGAGATTGATGAGACTCAGTGAGATTTTAGGGTCTACAAATATGACGATTCATGATTGATGGACTGGCCCACCGCTCAATCTAATTCGAGCCTCCTAATTGGTCTCTTATTTGCCATTGAGTGTCAGTAGCGGTGAATATTCTTGGCGCCTCAATACTCTATCAATGCGTAGTTGATTGAATTGTTTGACTGTTCCAGATATATCCAGGTACAGTATAACCAGCAGTATAACTATTGTTCAATCCTCAACTTACCACTACAGCCTTACATTGTATCTTGAATACTACAGCGACGTTGTATCTGAATACTACAGCGACTCGTAATCGACCTAATAAATGTCTACTCAAACAGCAATCTTTTGATTCCCTGTTAACGATGGCCACGCCTCCAGACAGATGGTATACTTGGGAAAGATACATGGCTTAACTATACCTCGCTGCCACCTCCACGCATCCAACGCCTCATCCACAGACACCGGGCAGATATCCTCATTGCCATAGGCCCGGGCCCGGAGCTGGTCAAGCTGCATCAGCATACTCGCCGTGGCATCGCCCTGAAGCAGCACGCCATTCTCCAACGACCGGCCCTGGTGCACCATATGACACTGTGTAGGCCACAGATACGAAGTCCCCAGGTACGCAGTATCCCCGTCCGCGACGATAGTATTGAAATGCGGCCTTGGCTCCCACCAGCTCGTGTCCTCGACGCGCAGGGTCTCGCGATACTGCAAGAGGGCGTCCGTGAGCAGCAGCGCCGATGTAGGGTCGACCTCGCGGACCTGAAGATGCACGTCCACCCCGTTCGCGGAGCGGTCGATCAGCGTCTGCGTTACCCTGGGGTCTACGAGCTCGGAGATGCTGACCATCAGGCTCCGCGATGCACCGCGGATCAGGGCGTCCTGCGCACGACTGATGTATGTCAACCCCGCGACTGGGTCGTTGATCACCACTCCGAGACTCGCGAGCTCGGAAGCCAGTTCTGCGCGGCGCTCATCGGTTGCGTCCTCGTGGATAGCCTCGTCTGTGTACCGCTGGAACGCCTCGGCAGCCGCAGGGGGTAATTCGATTGAGAAATCCGCCTTGTCGATAGGTCGTGTGTCCATGACGGCTCCGGTGCTGAAGAGCACATGGGTGTCGATGATGATGCCTTTGGCATGCATGACCTGGCGAGGTCCGCCGGCAGGGGTGGTAAACATATTCACATGGATGTTGTTATCAGCAAGGACGTTTAGATACCGGTGGTACTCTGGCGATTCCTGGAACTCGGTCGGTCCAAGCTTCGATGCAACAATCGACATCTCAGCATCAGGGTTCTGGATCCGGAAGTCTATCAGCGCATTGAGAACAGGCCGCGCATCGCCCTGGTTGCTCATGGAGAGGTTGAACACGGTCAGCCTGCGAGGTACGCCCTCGATGCTGTCCACAGGCTGCGCATGGTCTCGGATGAACTGCTCAAACACGGCGAGATGCTCGGCACCGTTGGTCAATAGAGGGAATGTGCCAGGGGGCAGACTCCCCAGCAGCGGATCCAGCGAGCATCGCCCATTCCGACTTCTCCCAACAATCATGGCCTGGCTACGGAGCTCGTCTTCTCGGAACAGGAAAGCATCGACATCAAAGCTCGCCTCGAAATCGAGAGACATCACACTCTCGTAGCGCGGTGCAACTTGCGCCGGGTCGACTACAACACTCTGCTCGGACCCGTTGTAGGGTATACCGGTGGCAACCAGCTGGCCGCCATCTCCCACTCGAATCATATACGGGCCATCCAGCTCACAGCCACGCAGACGAGCCTCGAACTGATCCCCGCGACGAAGCGGCCTCCGCATCTCAGTTCGCGGTACCATCGAAGCCATCCGTATAATCCCATGCTTCAACGGCCCCAAGACATGCAACCCATTCTCGCCGGGAAACAGCACGCGCGTCAAGTCCGCACTAGCCACCGTAAACATAGACGGCGGGTCTCTCGGGTTAATCAGCTGCAGCGTCGTGTCTAGCATATGCATATCCGGGGCAGCTTCCAGCGATACGACACGCCAGGGCACACCGTCGAGAATCGCCGGGCGGCCGGCGAACTCCTCTATGCGCATGTCTTGGTGCATTGCGCGCTGGTCTCGCAGGAGCAGTTCGTGAGAGGGGCTCACGCCCATCACGTCGTAGAGGTTTCCATCGAGCTGGACTGGTGTTGGGGGGCGCGCTCGCTCTTTACGCAGTCGTGCGTGCAGGGGAAGGATCGGGTCGTAGGGTACTCGCATTGCATTGCCAGCCGAGCCGTGGAGCTGCGTCCCGGGTCTTGGTACGGTGTGGTATAAGACGTCTAAATCACTTTGCCTCCCAGTGAAGCGGGATGTTCCTCGAAGCGCATGCTGGAGGTACAGCTACATGCGGTTATATTAGTACTGATGTCGATCTATTACAAAACAGCGTCAGGTATGCAGCAGTGATGTCAATGTGTCCTGGGCCACTGGTACAAACTCTCGCTACTGCAAGGAGGAAAGCCACCATCTGTGATTGAATGAAAGGAATGCAAGAGGGATTTTCCGTCACGTCAGCGACCAATCCTGCCTCCAAATTTCCTCCAGATGAGGTGCTCCTCACGCGACCAATTACTTGCTATGGATACCCGATCTACAATGATCTACTGGTTCACGACGAGCCGTGAACCGAAGACCATCTGCACAGCAGTCACAAAGACCCACTGGCTCTGACACCAGGCAGACCCAGGGATCGAGTTCCGACGCGAATGTAACGTCTCATTCTACTGATCTATGACAGCATGAACAAGCTGTTGAATAATCAGGACATACATGTTAGAAATACCTTCAAGGACAGGAGTACTGGGAGGAGTCGGGAGACGATCAGCCCTCAACGCACCATAAACTTCCAAGGCACGAACCCCTCGATGATCGTCGATGGGCTGGCTGAACAATCCTTTGGAGCTGGCTGCATTCCATGAGCCATTCACAGGCCATTCACGGGGGTTGGGGTCGAGTCTGACACTGTGGGGATCAGGAGCTCCATGAACCATTCGTCACCTTTCCCACTTATTGCGTACCTGCTATACAGATCAGGCAGAAGATAATGGACTGGCTGCCTATATGTTAACTGGAACAAATAGTGCGACCCGACAAATGTATTGAAATTAACTTGTTATTTAGCTGGTATCGCTTGTACAAGTCCATCCTTGAAGGCAGATTCAATTCCAGAGTTTATCTCTTTAATTCAGATGACAACCGCGCATTAATATTCAATAAATTATACACCATTCACAACTAAACCATCACCGCCAGCTCAATCCAAGCCCAGTCACTACCTATATTTATCCTCCTGTTTAAGCCATGACACCCTGGTCAGACTCAGAGGGAGCCTCCCTCCCCTCAGCAGCCTTATCGCCCTCGTCACCAACTTTGGTAACCCCCTTCTCAGCAAGCACATCACTATGCATGCGATACGCGCGCTCCATATCCCAATAAAACGGAGTCGTCGAAAACAGCGCATCAATCGACTCAAGCGACCGGTTGCGGGTCTCAGGGTAAAACAGATACACGATCGGGATCCAGAGCAGGTTAAGTCCAGCCAGGAGGAAGTAGCTGCGGCTCTTCAGGCTGTCGAACATAATCGGGTTGACCAGTGTCGTCATTCCAACGCCAATCGCCCACCCCGTGATACCGAAGCCGTTGCCTTGCGCGCGCAGGTCGGAGGGGAAGATCTCGGTGGGGACGAGGAAGGCCACCGTGCCCCAGGTTGCGGCGTAGGCGAGGTTGAAGAGGAAGAGCATTGCGATGGCCGCTGGGGCGTAGTTGGATGCTTTTTCGGGGTTGTGGAGGGAGGCTTCGTAGACGGAGCCGGCCTGATATAGGTCAATACGGGGCTCGCAAGTTTGGGGAGTAAAATTGGAACGTACCACTATCTCGACGGCGAAGAGACTAAGGGCGCCGAACATCAAGCACAGTCTTCGCCCGAGGCGGTCGACAATCTGCGCGCTGATGATGGTGCCGATGATGCCGATGGTGTTGAGTCCTCCCGCCAGACCGTTTTGTGTCAGGCTGCTGTACCCAGCCTGGCTGAGGAGGACGGGCGAGTACGCCGTGACAGCCTGTGAGTGTTAGCAGATATGACAGACACATAACGCTGGGTCAGGTGCATACCGTGATACCAGTCCAGGAGCCCATGATCTGGAGCCA
Organism: Aspergillus sp. 2663; assembly: GCA_016880755.1. Lineage (NCBI taxonomy): Eukaryota > Fungi > Ascomycota > Eurotiomycetes > Eurotiales > Aspergillaceae > Aspergillus > Aspergillus sp. 2663. The sequence continues at coordinate 738,927 of WOYA01000016.1, read as the reverse complement.
AACACACAGCCAGGCGCGACGACCAAGGTTAAGCCCCGGTCGGTTCCCCTTGCCGATGAGGATCTTGACAAACTGAATTGGCGAGCTGCGCTGGCTGTCTTGCGCGACCGCGACAATCTCCATATACTCACGGTCGATCTGCTCCTGGGTGGCCTTGTGGCGGCGGATCCTAGTCAACAGATCGCGCGCTTCCTCGTTGCGACCGACCGATGCATAGTATCGGGGACTATCAGGGAGCATCTTTATGAAGGCCACCAGCACGAGAGCCGGAATGCACTGGAAGGCGAGAAGGAAGCGCCATCTGATGTCGGAGTAGCCGTTGTTGATGAAGGCAAGACCAAAAGACAGCCAGTACGCCACCGAGATTCCGAGGTCTACAGAGTCAGACAGATATATGTAGCGGGGATTTAGGTCAACTTACAGTTGGCGATGAAGACATAACCCAGGAAACCACCGCGGTGCTCGGCAGACGATGTCTCAGACACCAGCACGGGCGTAATACCAGTCAACGCTGTCCAGTCAGTATTTCTCTATAAATAAAGAATTGATAAGAAGGCTCGCACCTCCAGTCCCAATACCAGTCACCACTCGGGCAACCAGCATAAAATCGGAGCTCTGAATCGCAGCCTGCAAAGCGCCCCCGATCAGCGCGAAAACGGCGCCGATGAACAGGCCGTTAATCCGGCCAATGCGATCAGCCAGCCAGCCACCAGCAAAGCAGCCGAAGATGCATCCGAGATAATAGATACTGACGATGCCGCCTTGGTGGGTGGTGTCTGTCACAGTGCCATCGGGTTCGCCAATCCCAACCTCAGTCACATAGTAAGGTGAAGCGTTGACGCCACCCATGACACCCTGGTCATATCCTTCAAAGAAAATACACACCAACGAGAAAACCTGGATCGCAACATTAAGCTGACGCGGCGAGAGACGCCGCCAGAGAGTAGTGTAGCCCATATTGCCGATGAGGTCTTGGACGTGCTCGAACTCCGGGTGGACGAGCGCGGGTCAAAAGAAGGTATATATACTAAATAAACGAAGGACGCGGTCGAATCCGGCTCCAGGACTCCAGCTCCGCTCAACCCGGGGACGCGCTTCAGAGACGGGGTAGTTGACTACGGTAGGATCAGTCGTGCAGCTCCATCATGAAAACCCGGGGAGATCAAAGCCACCACGGGGGGCGCAGGATCTGGAACCGACAGCACGGGCCTGGGCCAGTAGCGCAAGGCCTTGAAGAAAGAGGCAAGATGAGGGCAAGTCATTGGCAGGGATTGGGCAGAAAAGTGGAGGGTTCGTCAGAGTCTGCAGAATGGAAATTAGAAATACACTCAACAATTTAAGCGACAGCCATTTAGCAGAGTAGCCATTTAAGCGAATAGCCGGTTACGCGTTCAGGCAGAAGAATCTGAGGGTGGCCAAACCGTCGGGGGTTCTCCGGGCGTCAGTCTCAGTGCCAGTGCCTGTGTTTCAGGTCAGATAAGAGTAAGACTCGTCTTCTTAGACTTCTTTAGCTGCGTAGTCGTAGACTCCTAACTCAACTGCATCACACCATGGCTGCCCCTTCTAACCATGCTCTCGAGCTCACCGTGCTCGGCCTTAACAGCGGCACGTCCATGGTATGTTTACACTCCTTCTACAGTACTACAGTAGTCGATATTAACTGCCCAGGACGGCATCGACTGTGCCCTGTGCCACTTCCGCCAGGAGACCCCCGAGTCGCCCATGCACTTTGAGCTGCTCAAGGTAAGCTGCCCTGGACGAACACTCTGTCTGCCGCAGGCGCTCATGTTTCTAGTACGGAGAAATCCCCCTTGAGCAAACTATCAAGAAGCGGGTCATGAACATCATCCTGCACAACAAGACCTCGCCCTCCGAGCTGTCCGAGGTCAATGTCATCCTGGGCGAGACCTTTGCGGCCGCCGTCAAGCAGTTCTGCCAGGACTACGAGGTCGACCTCTCCTCCATCGACGTGCTCGGCTCCCACGGCCAGACCATCTGGCTGCTCTCCATGCCCGAGCCAGGCGAAGTCCGCAGTGCCCTCACCATGGCCGAGGGCTCATTCCTCGCATCTCGCACCGGCATCACATCCGTGACCGACTTCCGCGTCAGCGACCAGGCTGCTGGCCGTCAGGGCGCTCCCCTGATTGCCTTCTTCGACGCCCTGCTGCTGCACCACCCAACCAAGCTGCGCGCATGCCAGAACATCGGTGGCATCGCCAACGTCTGCTTCATCCCTCCCGACTCGCACGGCGGCATCGACGCCTGCTACGACTTCGACACCGGCCCCGGCAACGTCTTCATCGACGCAGTCGTCCGCCACTACACCAACGGCGAGCGCGAGTACGACAGGGACGGCGAGATGGGCGCCCGCGGCACAGTCGACCAGGCCCTCGTCGACGACTTCCTGCGGAACCACCCTTACTTCGCACTCGATCCGCCCAAGACCACCGGCCGTGAGGTCTTCCGCGACACATTAGCCCTCGACCTCATCCGCAAGGCCGAGGCAAAGGGGCTCACACCCGACGACGTCGTCGCGACAATCACCCGCGTCACTGCACAGGCCATCGTCGAGCACTACCGGCGCTATGCCCCGGAGGGCCTCGAGATCGAGGAGATCTTCATGTGCGGCGGCGGCGCGTACAACCCGAACATCACCAAGTTCATGCAGGCCAACTACCCGAACGCGAAGATCATGATGCTCGACGAGGCCGGTATCCCCGGCGGTGCGAAGGAGGCCATCACGTTCGCGTGGCAGGGTATGGAGGCCGTTGTTGGGCGGTCCATCCCTGTGCCGACGCGTGTTGAGACGCGTGAGGATTATGTTCTGGGCAAGGTGTCGCCGGGGAAGAACTACCGCAAGGTCATACGCCAGGGCTCGCTGTTTGGGGCGGGAAGAGACTATCTTGCGCCGGTGAGCGAGATGGTCAACTATGTCAATGGGAAGGTGTTTAACAATAAGTGGTGATGCCGTGCATTATGATTATGATAGACATGAATAGTATTACGATGCATGAATTATTTTCCCGAGTTTGTAAGTTTTCTCAGTTGATGGAACCGAAGTGTAGAGTAAAGGCCATGTGTAGTTGTCGAATATATATATCAGTATTTGAAGTTCAACAACCAACAATCAGAGGGGATTTACTCTGACCGTTGTCGCCTGACAGTTGCTTCCTTTGGATATACATTTATATTTTACTTATTGTTTTTACTATTCGAAGTGAAACCTCCCCTCCCAGGGTCAGCCGGGGTCAGCGCGGGGGACCTGAAGAACTTCCTACCCCGGAAGTGGATATGAGTAATACATCTCCACACTAACCCGATACGGTCATGAAGTCATTGTCCCGATCTCTTCCCCGTCTGCAGCTGCAGCTCCTTCTCCTCCCGATCCTTCTCGCTCGTCTCGCTCTACCATCAATCGCTCGTTTTCTTGCCGCTCTTTTCCAGTGCGCTGCCGTGGCGGCCTTACGACGTTCGATGCTCGGTCGCTTTCTCCGAAATGTCGCACCGCCCGCGGAAATTCCAGCGCATCTCCAAAGCCTGTTTGTCCCTCCCGCGCTAAAGTGGTGTTGCCGTTTAGCTAACCGCGCTGTCCTGTAGGCGATTTTTGCAACCGCCGCAGCATCAAATGCAATAAGAACAACGGCCCCCTTGCGCCCTGCCAGAACTGCGCCGACTTCGATGTCCCCTGCACCTACGATCGGCCCGCCCGCCGACGCGGCGCTCGAAGGAATACCAGTCCTGCCGCCAGCCAGACGATGCAACCCACCGGCGCGCTTCCCACGCTTTCCGCACAGCAAACGCCCCGCGATGAAGACCTTGCCCGCACCGGCTCCGTTTCCAGCACAGTCATGCAGTCTCGTACAAGCAATGCCTCGTGGGATGGTGTCAATGGGACTCACGCTGCGGTCGCCGGTCCAAGCGATGGTGGGCTGATCTCTCCATGGAAGGCGTTCGCGACCGCCTGCAATAGAACCATCCAGGACTTGGCCCAGGTCTACTTTGAGATCGTATATCCTATGTACTGCGCCCGCGGATTGATATTTTGCAATGCCGATGCTAACCGACGATCACGTCTGTCTATAGATTTCCCTTGTTCCACTGGCCCACATTTACGAAGGCCCTCGAGAATATGGACTACCTCCACGATGAAGGCTTTTTCGCCTCGACAATGGCAATGTGTGCGTTGGCCTCTGCCCGCGCTCACGATGGAGCTTTGTACACAACGCGGTGGACCCCACACCAGCTGGCCTGGCCTCCGTCGGAAGTCTTTTGGACGGCCGCGAAAGAATCGATTCCTCGTGACCTGGCCAATGCCGGGGGAACTGAGTACATGCGGGCAACTGCCATCTTGAGTATCGTCAGTATTCAGCATGGGCAGATTCAGGGCATGCAGCAGTACCTCGGCATCTACCACACACTCGCGACGATGGACGGGCTGCAGGATGAAAAGTTCTGGCCCAAGGACCTGGATCCCATTACTGTTGAAATCCGGCGACGAATGGTATGTTTCGCGATTTTCCATTGCTTTGTTAATGCGACGCTCTGGTGCTAATGTGTTGTTCGTCTAGTTCTGGTCTATCTACACATTGGACGTGTATTCATCCATCGTCTGGGGCGGTGTCATTCGCCACCGAGAAACGCAGTCTAATGTCCGGTATCCTGGCGAATTAAGAGACGATTTTCTCATAAATCCTAAATCTGCTGCACCGTCGCCAGACGAGAATGGCAGATTGGTTGGGCATGCACCATCAGAGGACTGGATAAATGGCTGGAACTTCATCACCGACATGTATCGCGTCTTGGAACATGCCGTCGATAGCCAGAGACGGCGTATCACCCCCAAAAATGGGACGACGGACGTTTGGTCGTTATTCAGTCCATCTCAAATGGCGGGTTCCTGGCTCATGGACCATGTTGTAGCCATGTACGCGGCCCTTCCACCCCAGTTCCACCAAACCCAACCGGTCATCGGTGATCTGTCCCAGGACATTTTCGGTTTCCAGTCGGCCAATATTCAAGCAACGCTTCAGCTGCTGCGGATGGTTGTGTCTTCGAATGGAGACCAGGGCGTGGATGAGAAATGTGACGTCGCAGGACAGGTCTTGAGTGTTTTCTCCAAGGTCCCTGTTGAATACCTCAAAGCCATCAGTTCCCCATTGCTGCACCATCTCGCTGGTATTGGTTACATTCTCGGCTCGGTAATGGAAGGCAGTTTATCAGAAGCTTCTTATAAACGCGCCCGCACTCTGCTCCTGGAAATGGCCGACCTCCTGCATCGACTAGAGTCAGGTCTCCGCCGCTCCACTGGCACGAGCGAACGACTCAGGGCACAAGTGAGTCGCATTGACGAGTACATGTTCTCCCAGCGATTAGCGACCACACTCCCACCTGCCGCAACCCACACGGGGATCGTCAAGGACGACCTGGTCTCGCCGCTTTATCAACAATCAAACCTTACGCCTATCCAGGCCCCTATCACCGGAATAGACGACCCGATCGCTCAATTCCAGCTGCCGCCTGAGTTGCTGAATGATTGGCCGTGGCCGTTTGATACCGGTTTCTCGTCTGAGGGGATGTTTCCCCTTGCTTTCGTGAAGTGAACTACTGGAGCCCGATTTCAATCTCTACTGGACGAACCAGCTTAGACTGCCAAAGAAAAGTCCGCGAAAAAGTCCTGCCACGTCGTGGGAAAATAGAACAGATTCAGGCCTGGGAAATCCCACTCGCTGACGAACTGCTCTGGCACAAACGAGGTCAACTCGGTTTGGGCATCGAACAATTCCCAGAACGGCGCCGTATCCGCATTTTCGCCATCGTCACCCAGGCCACTCTCCTGAAGAGTGCGACCATACTTTTCGATGCTTAGTCGGAGAATCTGGAGATACGCATTGCCATTACTGGCCGCGTTGCTATTTGAGACGCTTTTCGTCAGGTCTTCCAGCAATCTGTTTCCATGGGTTAGGAGTTCCTCATGCTCTTCTTTCCCCTCCGACAGGAGTCTGGAAAGTTTGAGTAGAAGCAGAAAGCAGAATGCGCACTTCGCCCAGACGAAATCCATCGCATATTTGAGCTTCTCAAGGTACGAGTCATGCTCGATTGTCATCAGGCTGAGGTGTTTGCGCGCGCTGGCTTTTGCCATTAGAAGGATCTTTCGTTCGACCGGAGACATTGCCCTGAAGCGATCAGTTTAGCCGGAGAATAGTGGATGGCATACGAACGCAACGTTTTCCACGCCCAGAGACCGCAGAGCCTTGCAATGGAGCATCATCTCGGACCAGCATTTCTGGATGCGAAGCGCGGCCAGCAGTGGCGCTCGCTCTTCGTCATCTGATGCGAGGGCGTTCTCTGTTATGATTAGTATTTCTATTCTAGACGCTGTATGGCGTTTGTACCTATGATTCGTTGCCAGTCTCTGCGCCCGTTAGATATCCAACACCACGCTCAAGACTCGAAGACGACTTACTCAAACCACAAATCAAGATCAAGCTTAGCTTCTTGTACGAAAGCTGCAATATCGGCACGAGCCAGGGGTATCTTGGCACCCAGTGTTTCATTTATATGTACTAGAGCAGCGTCAGTTGCTGTACGGCAATTGTGCATGTTACCAGACCTCTGATGACGTTCAACTGTGGATGTTAGCCGGGTTCGTCAATTACTGGAGTGCGCGTACCTCGACTTGCGACAATAACCGGAGATCCAAGACCGTTGACGAAGGTTGATGGAGGAGCTTGCGACACCGCCGTGCATTTCCCGTCATGCGAATGCCAGGGGGTTTCCCACCATCCAAGCTGAATCTACGGCAGTCAACAATCTGATGATTTAGATTCCGAGAGAACGCACATATGCTCTAGAACCAAGAGTCCAAACCACGTCCGGGACTTGCGCATCAGCCCGTTCTCTTCAACCAAACCATCTGTACTCGGTGACCCTTCCACATCCTTCATGGTCAAGCGGTGCGTGAGATCCTCAAACGCTTCGTCGAGACCCAAATCGAGTGCCATGCGAGCCGCAAACGAGAGCATCAGGGAACGTTCCGCAGAATAACAAGCGATCACCAGGAGTGCCTGGACGGATTCGAGGCAGTTCAGCGTTTCGTTCTGAATCACGACGTTGATCCACTTCTTCAGCTCCGTTTGCAGCAGCTCCGATAGTTGGGAGCCGGTTTCTAGGCAATCAGCAGAGGATGTGAAAGATATGGCTGGACGTACTGGAATCGACTCGGCTTCCGATTGTGCATATAGCATTCAATAGGATGCTGCTTCGGTATCGCACCGACTGGAAGGTATCGTGCTTGGGATCGAATATTGGGATATACCTGTCCTATACCGCCATTAGATAAATCCAACCCAGACACTAAGCACGTACGCAGCCCTGAAAGAATCTAAATACAGTTAGCAATGCCTACAACATTAGGACAGAATAAACACACGTCGCAAAACACTCCACAGCATAATCCATCGTAATAAGGCCCTTGCTAATAAAATCCGAGATTGGCTCCTCTCGAACCTCAAAGCCAGTCCGTCTCCTCTTCGGCGCACGATACATATCGCCCTGCAGGTCCTGAAGGCGCGACTGCAAAGGTAAACGCATATCAGGCGCTAGGAATCCAGCGCTCTCAGCCACGACCTGCGGCGGGGATACACTGGGCTGCTGCACAGTATGAAGCCCGGATCCAGACAGCGCCTGTGCCTGCGGCTGCGGCTGCGGCTGCGAGTGCACGCTGAGCATCTGCTTCATCTCCTCGAGCTGGTCCTGTAGTCGGCGGACTTCAGACTCGACGGACTCGATTCGCCTAGACATATGATTAGCACCATCCTTATCATTTAGTCACCCTAAAAGGTAGAGAGGTACATACTCCGTCGCCGGATCCTTCGGGATGTCAAAGAAAACGCACTGTTTCTTCAACTTCTCGCACCTCGTGCATGGCTTTTTGCTGTCGCATTTTACCTAGACTTGTAAGTAACAGAGTAGAGTCGACCTGTAGCCGTGTAGAATACAGACCTTGGATTGTCGGCATGCACTGCATGCTTTCTGAGTGGGATTTCATTGTTAGACGGTGTCCATGATGTATTCAAGATGGGGTAATACCGGGACCCGTTTCATGGACGGGGGCGCGGCGATTAGGTATGAGTCTTCAGACATACTGAGACTGCGGACTGACATGACACGACACTAAGATGACTGGACTGGGGATGGAGATGGAGACAGACTGGGGAAGCTGTTAGTTAATGAGAAACGCGGGGTGCAGCGTGGAAGCTCAGGCCATCGGAATATCCCCGACTGAAGGATTTAGTCACTTTAGTCGATTTAGTGGAGTTGACTGCTAGCCTGCTAGGTGCTGTGGGGATACAGTGGATATGACAGCTTAATACTGTACATTCAAGCATGAAGTTATTGCCAACAGATAACTTAGGGCATCTCATAATAACTAAATAACAACTCAACTACCCTAGTACACATACACAAAAACCTCATTCTCAAAGTCCGTCAGGTCCTTGAACGCATTATCCTCGACCATCTGGGCATCGTTCTTGTCGACCTCTGTCTCGCCGACGGCCTGCATCGAGCGATCGATGATCTTCGCATTCTTGCCCATCGCCACACGGCGCTTCTCGTGCTGCTTGTTGAGGTAGAAAATATACACCAGGTTCACACTATCAAGTTAGCATCGCCTGCCTAATGGGTGTAGTACTTACGCGCAGAGCACCACTAAGACACAGAACATGGCAAGACTGGTAATACTTGTTAGATCCGAATGCAACAGTTTGGGTGAAGTTCTTACTTGGAGAGCAGACCGCGTCGATAACCAGGGGCCTCTTCGGTGGTGTACAGGTTAGGACCGACCACCTATACATATTAGTTCTGTTCTGTCTGGGGTAATTCGGCTGCATACGTTACCAGCACATTGTCCGACCAGCAGAATACCGTTGATGACCTTCTTCTTGGTCTCACCGGCGGTATTTCCGGCAGCCCAGGAGTAAATCATTGGTGCTAGATATGTTAGTAGAGGTAATTGACATGGCTGTTCAAACGTACTGATTCCAGGATACACCGAAATCTATATCCAGGTTAATATGTATTCAAATGAAGGCAACGGAAGAGCCGTACAATATAATAACCCGCAAGCAAAGGCCCCTTGTGAGAATCACCACGCGGAAGCTCCAGTAACATCACGCAGCCCGCGATGGCAGGGAGACACAGCAGGGCAATGACACCTCCCTTCGTATTGTACTTTGTCGCAAGCCAGGCTCCCCCAAGAGTCGCGATGAGTTGGATTGCACCAAACGGTATGTTAAACAGCATAGTCTTTAGCTGGTCGAAGCCGAAGGACTCGATGATCAATGGGCCAAAGGTTGTAATACCGCCGCTTGGAATCCTAGACTGTGTGAGTAGTCATTTATGGAGCGAGAAAAAAAGAGACTCACGAGATGGAAAACATCAGAGCAAACCAGAAGAAAGACTTCGGGTCCAGGAATGCCTCCTTGACATGTGCCCATTTCCATTCATGTGTTTCGATGCCCTGCTGGTTCATGCGGAGTCTACAATGGTTAGTTAGATTGCAATCCTGGTTTCGAGTCGTACCTTTCAATTGCCAGCAGTTTATCCTCTTCATTCAGGAACTTGGACTGCATTGGGGAGTCTGGCAGGAAAACCCTAGAGCACAGTTAACAACTGGAGGGGATGTTGGTGGCTTAGATACTAACAAGACAGCAAAAGCAAACGCAACAGTGATGAGCCCGAAGAAGAGGAAGATAATCTATTATAATCAATACCAATCACGGCAAGAGTATTGTGTATAATACCTGGTATGGCGAGAGATTGGAATCGATATGCCCGAGGCCGAACGCGATGAGACTGCCAAACTAGAATGCAACTGTCAGTATAAAGAAATACGATTGAATAGAAACATACCATATTGACAACACCATTCATCGCATACCAGGAACTCAATCGCATAGGCTGCTCACGACGACGATACCACATCTGCGTGATGGCAATAAAGGCAGGGGCTATCATCGTCAGCCTCGAAAGTATACATTGGACGTAGCAACTCACGGATCCCCGCCTCAAACAAACCCAGGAAGATCCGACAGGCCAACAAGCCGCCGAAAGTCTTCGCAGGCGTCATGCACGCAAGCGAGATACCCCAGAAGAACACCATGACAGCCAGGAACTTCCCCAGTCGGATCTTGACGAGAATGTACGCAATCGCAGGCTGGGCGACCAGCTGAACAAGGTAGATGCTCGAGCCGAGCCAGGAATACTCCTGGCCCACAAGGTTCGCATCCTCGATGAGCCCGAAGACGGAGCCGTAGGAGAGAGTAGATTTGTCGAGTTGTTGCAGGAAGTAGATTCCCAGAAGGATAGGGAGCAGTCTCAGGTCGATTCGTCGGAGGACGCGCTTGTTGTTCTCTGGCGTCAAGATGGTCGAGCCGCCGAGGTCTTCGATCAGCTCCAGGGCTTTATCTTTCTTCTGTCCATCGGGTTGGGGTCTTTCACGGGGCTCAGGCTGGGCTTGGGCTGGAGCAAATTCGATGCGTTCGTCCTGGTCGAACTTTGAGACTGGACCTGCTGGGTGAGACATTTTGAGTCTTCCCAATGTAGTTGAGTAGAGCGTGAATAGGTTAATCGAGTCAGGGGTTAGTTGAATCAGTGGGATAGTTGAATGGATGATAGTGTATTGGCCGCGGAATCAGCCGTTGAGGTAGAGAAGATGCATATTCCGGTGACCACCGTGCCAGATACAACGGGGGAATAAGAGTTATATTGGCAGACGGCACGGCCTCACGCACCAAGAGAGCAGCAGAGTAGACGTATACTGAACCTGGGGCCCCGCGGGGGAACAGCGTATCCACATCGGACGAAGGCTGGCAAGTCCGACGGTCATCAGGCCACGAAAGGACCACCGGCACATGGAGAAACAACGGCCGAGTCATTGACAGGAGAGCAGATACCTCGATGAAGGCTAGCAGACCACTAACAAGGGACTAACCAAGGGCTAAAAGGAGGCAATCCAGCGAATGCGAAGCTGCGCGGACGATCTCCGAGGGCGCCATCCAATGGAACAGTGCCCGTGGGGAAGACGCTGCGGAGGTGGTTTCATTCCTTCGGCGGTCGGCTGTTCGACCGATGATTGTAAGGTGAATGCAATGGATCCCCGGTCTTTGTTCGTGGTCCCCTTTGATATACATCGGGGATGGCCACCGAAACCCGACGCAGCCACGCCATCGCCGTGCAACCCCTCAATGCACCCCTCAGTCTGTGAGGGGAGTCGTCGTGCAGTAATGGTTCAAATACAGCTTCGTTGTCGCGTAGCTTGACAGAATTCAGTGTCAAGACACGACTGTGTGCTCGTTCTTACCTGAAGTCACGATAAACATGCCCCAAAAAGAGTACTGCCCTAAGGGCTACCAGCAGACACAGTCGCAAGACTCGAGTCCCTCTGTGTTCCTTCATCATGAAGCAAACAAGCGATCCAGTGACTTTTCTTTTGAAGCTGTCCGCGAGAACCTCTTCCGCGTCACCTTCACGTCGCCAACCCATCCCCTTCCTCCCTACCCCAGCGTCACCAAGCCAGAAACCAGCTTGAGCGGCGTCGATATATCGATAAACAGCGGCACGTCCCAGAAGGAAATCGAGGTCGGAAACGTCAAAGCCGCCGTCAACTGGGAGAACACCCCCGTGGTGTCGCTGTCATGGAAGGGCGAGGACAAGCCTCTATACAAGGACCTGCCCCTGCGCTCCTATGTCACAGACGGAGACGGCATCGCACACTACACAGAGCACGACCGCAAGGCCCTGCACGTTGGACTCGGCGAGAAGGGCGCGCCCATGGATCTCACCGACCGACACTTCCAGCTCTCTGCGACAGACAGTTTCGGATATGACGTCTACAACACCGACCCCCTTTACAAGCACATTCCGCTTCTGATCAAGGCGACCCCGGCCGGGTGTGTTGCGATCTTCTCCACGACACACGGCAGGGGAACCTGGTCTGTTGGATCTGAGGTGGATGGTCTCTGGGGCCATTTCAAGGTATACCGCCAGGACGTCGGCGGTCTAGAGCAGTACCTTATTGTAGGCAAGACCCTGAAGGACGTCGTCAGGTCATATGCAGAGCTTGTCGGTTTCCCTCTGCTCGTACCCCGATGGGCATACGGGTATATCTCCGGAGGCTACAGATACAGCGCAATGGATCACCCCCCAGCCCACCAGGCACTAATGGACTTCGCGGACAAGCTCAAGGAGCACGACATCCCCTGCTCTGCGCACCAAATGAGCTCTGGCTACTCAATCTCCGAAGCCGAGCCCAAGGTCCGCACGGTCTTCACCTGGAACCGGTACCGGTTCCCCGATCCTGAGAAGTGGATTGCGCAGTACCACTCTCGCGGTATCCGTCTTTTGACCAACATCAAGCCATTCCTGCTGAGCTCACACCCGGACTACCAGAAGCTGATTGACGGGGATGGATTCTTCAAAGACCCCGAAACCGGCGAGCCTGGATACATGCGTCTGTGGAGTGCAGGAGGCGGAACAGGCGGCGATGGATGCCACATCGACTTCACCTCCGCGGCAGCCTTCAAGTGGTGGTACGACGGGGTGCAGTTCCTCAAGCGCTCTGGAATCGACGGGATGTGGAATGACAATAATGAGTACACTCTGCCCAGCGACGACTGGCGGGTGGCGCTCGACGAGCCCACCGTCTCGGAAGCTGTCAAGAAGCAGGCCGATGACAAGACTGTTGGTCTCTGGGGTCGTGCCATGCACACAGAGCTCATGGGCAAGGCGTCCCATGATGCTCTGAGAGACTTGGAGCCCAATGTGCGCCCGTTTGTGCTGACTCGTAGTGCCACGGCTGGAACGATGCGATATTCTGCTAGTACCTGGAGTGGTGATAATGTCACCAGCTGGGAGAGCATGAAGGGTGCCAATGCGTTGTCTTTGAATGCTGCTTTGTCTCTCCTTCAGGTAAGGAAACCATGTCATACTGATAAACATAACTGACTGTTTTAGTGCGAGGGCCACGACATTGGCGGTTTCGAGGGTAGGTCTAATCCCCCTATACTCATACTTGGATAACTAACTTATATACAGGCCCCCAACCATCCCCCGAACTCCTCGTCCGCTGGGTCCAGCTAGGAACCTACTCCCCCCGATTCGCAATTAACTGCTTCAAGACCTCCCCGGCCAACAACGAAGTCGGCGACGTCATCGAACCCTGGATGTACCCCGAAGTAACCCCCCAAGTCCGCGCCACAATCAAGCGCCGCTACGAAATCCTGCCCTACATCTACAACCTCGGTCTCGAGAGCCACTACTACGCCTCCCCGCCCCAGCGCTGGGTCGGCTGGGGGTACGAATCCGACCCGGAAGTCTGGAGCAAGACACTCAAGCGCGGCGAGGAGCAGTTTTGGTTCGGCGAGACGATTCTCGTCGGGGGCGTATATGAGCCCGGCATCAACGTCGCAAAGGTCTATCTCCCGCGCAAGACAGACGGACAATTCGACTACGGGTTCGTGAACCTGAACGCGCCGTACAGCTACTACGCGTCCGGGCAGTGGGTTGACATCGCATCCGAGTGGAAAGAGAGCATCCCGCTACTCGCGAAGATCGGCGGCGCCATCCCCGTCGGGAAATCCGTGCAGACGCGCATTCCAGGCGACGAGACTGCCGCGTCGGTGTCTGTTTCTGAGCTGGATGACTACCGCGGCGTCGAGATCTTCCCGCCGCGCGCGAGCTCGCACGGTAATGTCTTCTCGACGACGTGGATGGAGGACGATGGGATCTCGGTTCAGCCGAGGGTGTCGAAGTACACGATTCGCTACGAGGCGACGGATGATCGGGTCATTGTTGGCTTTAGCAAGGACGAGACGAGCGGATTCGTTCCGGCGTGGAAGGAGCTGGATATTATTCTGCATAATGGGGATGAGAGGAGGGTGGTCTCGGACGATGGCAAGACGGTCGACTATAAGGGCAAGGATGAGCGTGGCCGTGAGGTTTATACCCTCCGGTACTAGCTATAGAGTATTATGATATAGATGCATAGATTTTTGACTCTCTTCTCTTAGTGCTTACTGTGACTATTGTTAGTAAATGCTTGATCGGCGGCAATGCGAGTGCGAGGGCTCGTATTTTATCAACGCGAGAACGTGTAAGAAACGGATGCGAGATACGGTCACATATATTTTATTGTAGGCAGCTGTTTTTATTATATTTTTACTGGTCAGGAGTCTTTTCTTTATGGGTTTTCTTTATAAAGCAATACTGATTCTGGTGCCTATCCATAACTATATATTTGGCCGGCCCTCACAGCAATGCACCACCATCTTCCACATCAAGCCCTGACACAATGGCCAAATGCGTTCCTCCGAAAGAATCAGGATGGACATTCTGTCCGAACCTCGCAGCCGCTGCTCTCTTCACAGTCCTTTACGGATTGAGCTTCCTCCTGCATCTCTATCTCAGCTTTAAGACGCACAAGGTACACCCTACTCTCAAAGATGGGGACAACACTGATTAAACTCCCAGAAATTCTGCTGGGTCATAACAATGGGCGCGGCCTGGTTAACAATCGGATTCGCCCTGCGCACAAAAGCAGCACACCAAATTACAGGGATAGGCGACTTTATCCCCCAAAGTATAATCATCTTCCTAGGACCCCTCTGGCTCAATGGCTTCGTGTACATGGTCTTAGGCCGGATGGCGCACATGCTGCTCGAGCGAGACAGAGTATACAATATCAGCGCGCGCCGATTGACACTGATTTTCGTGATTCTGGATATCGTCGCTTTCTTCGTGCAGGCTTCGTCCAGTGGGCCAATGAGCAGCGATGATCCAGATACAGCTCAGACGGGGGTTTATATCAGTACGTCTACAACCAATATATCTATACATAGGTAGGCTAACCAGAAAGTGATGGCCGGAGTCGCAATCCAACAAACATTCATCACCATCTTCATCGTCCTCGCGATCCGATTCCACTACAAGCTTATCATCGGGACGAGTACTCGGCATACCCAGGCGATTGACGAGCATACCGCCGTGAAGCCGGTTATATATACCGTCCCCTGGCGTCGACTGCTCTATGCACTCTATCTAACGCTGATACTAATCACCATTCGGAATATCTTTCGCCTGATTGAGTTTTCTGACGGCGTTGATGGGTATATTGCTGTTCATGAGGCGTTCTTCTACTCACTTGATGCGTTGCCTATTTTCTGTGGACTGATTGTGCTTGCTGTTGTGCATCCTTCGTGTGTGCTTCAGGGTCCTGGTAGTGAGTTTCCGAAGAGGGAGAAGAAGAGGAAGAAGGATAAGACAGAGAAAAAGAGGCGGAGGCGGAGGAGTCGAGGGAAAGAGAGGGAGCAAGAAGTTGAAGAGGCCGGTGCGGGTCGTACGGATGATCACAGCGAGGTATTTGTCTCGCAGGTGTGATATTATGCTACAGTGTGAGATGGCTTTAGAATGTTAGTTGGTATTAGGGATATGGCTTTGTCATTGAATTGGTTCTATGTTTATGTCTATGAAGAGCAGTTATACTATATACAGGTTCAAATGGCAATATACAATACACATTTTCCAGACTAGAAAGGACTGCGGTAGTTCCTGAAGACACTGAGTGACTGAGCACCCTGGAGAATATTCTCGAGCAGCGTCCCATAGTCCCATCCCATGGAAGACGCAGCCATCGCCGTTAGACTTGCCTGATCCTCGCGTCCTGGCCGGCCGGGACCTGTCATGTTCTGTACCCCATTAGCATTTGACAGTGAAGAGTCAAAAAAATACTTACAGGCTTCATATTGATATCAAAAAGCGCGAATTCCGACCCAGGCTGGAACCGCCGCACATCGATACGAATCGGAGCAGTGGCCCCTATCAACTTTGCAACCTCTTCACACTGTCGCATTACCTTTCCATACGCCGGATCCTCTAGCTCATCCTGATTGACGACCCTCGAATTCGCCGTGACTGCCACTACACCATTATACGGCGCAATACCGTCATCATGGTTGAACCGCGTAACCGGCACCATACTCCAGTGCCGAGGGTTGCTCGGCGTCGGCGGCATCACAGTGATAGTCGCCTCCTCACCAGCGAGAAACTCCTCCACCATAACCAGCGGCGACTCAACAAGCAGAGTCTCCGCATGACGCCGCAACTCCGGCTTATCATGACAAACCTTCACCCCGTGGCTTCCCCTCCCACGCACCGGCTTCCCAACAACAGGATACCGGTCTACAGACCGAACAACATCTCCAAAATCCTCAGCCGTAACAAGCCACGACCGCGGTAAAGTAAACCCGCCAATCCCTGCCAGTTGACCATTCAGATACGCCTTATCGTCAAAATTCTCAACCAAGCCCGGCGGCTGACCAACAACATACACCCGCTCCGCCAGCGGCGTCAACCCATCCGACATCTGCAGCGGATGCGAACTAAACAGAATCGTATTCGCCCAGAAATGCGTCACGCCCTGCCGCACAGCCGAATAGATACCCTCTTCTGTATCGGGGAAGGACCAGCCCTCGTGCGCGGACAGGGGCGCGTCTGCATCCGATTTGACAACCCTGATGCCTTGTTGCTGTAACGTGTAGGCGATGTCTGCGCTGGAGTCTTGGTAGCCTAGGCGGTACTTGTTAATAGGGGCGTACTTGGAAGTGGAAAAGGTGGCTGGCTCACCTCCTGGCTTGCGCGGTTTGCGCACGCCATTGATGACCGGGGGGTCGATTGCCTGGTGTAGGACAGCGACGGTCGGGGCGGTGCCGGTGGTGCGAATCTGGCGGCTCGAACGCGGAATTGACGCTTTCAATGTCCTTGTTGTTAACATGGTGCTTGGGTTGTAGAGTGAAGGAGGAAGAGTTGGCGGGATGTTGTTAACCTGCCACCGGGTGGTTCCGAGTCGGACGCATCCGAGGGCCCGGAGTAGTCCGTATACAATATACAGCAGTGAATCCATGGCCTAATTTTAGGATTCAGCTTGTATAGGACATGTCGTAATAATTAACATAGCCATTTATGCTTTTAATTCTACTGGCGCTACTACTACAACAGTATAGTCTCCTCTCCTACAGTCGCCACTCTACTGTATCTCAATTCCTACGATGAAGCTGTTCTGATAATGGTATGGTCACAATGCCCAGTCCATCCACTCGCCAGGAACGGCTGTCTGCCATGTCGTCGTGGAAAAGAATGCGACGAGGCGAAGCCACGTGGTTTCTTCCATGGGAGTCTTAATTTTGTCGAAAAAGATAAGTACCCCGTATCATACTTGCCAGTTCATGCAGTAACCGAGTAGCATAGTGGATAGAGCTGATGCTGGTGGAACTTATGCATCCCTCGGTAGAATGGAGAGTGGGTCTGGACAAAGTTTATTCATTAATTGATTATTCTAACATTATTTTTTTATATTTATCTTATTTCCTACCGCAGTGACGCAATACCAAATTCCTGCCTTATAATATACCAACAACAAGACTGGTCCCTGCCTGGTTTGCGGTATTCTCAACTCCGCAATACGATGACATTCAGCACAGCATTAACCAGGAAGCTCGGTATCGCATGTATGTTCTTGATATCTTTCTTCTAAAGCAATATTCTAACACAAACAGTGCCCATCGTCCAAGGAGGCATGCAATGGGTCGGATACGCAGAACTCGCCGCCGCAGTCAGCAACGCCGGTGGTCTGGGAATAGTACGCCACGCTCACCCTTTCTATCATCCCAAAAAAAAAAAACTAACCCATGGCGTAGCTTACCGCACTGACCCAACCTAATCCAGATGCCCTGCGCAAGGAGATCCGTCGGTGTCGCGCACTGACCAAGAACCCGTTCGGCGTGAATCTCACGCTACTCCCTGCTCTCGTTGCGCCAGACTACAGCGCATACGCAGAGGTTATTCTCGACGAGGGAATTCGCATTGTCGAGACGGCGGGCAACAATCCCGGGCCTGTTATCAATCAACTTAAAAACGAGGCGGAGATGACAATCTTGCATAAATGCACTACAATCCGCCATGCGAAGTCAGCTATTAAGCTCGGTGTCGACTTTCTGTCTATCGACGGGTTCGAATGTGCAGGACACGTCGGAGAGCATGATATAACCAGCTTTATCCTTCTCGGTCGCGCGCGCCAGGAACTTGGAGTACCCTTTATCGCATCTGGAGGGTTCGCAGATGGCCACGGGCTGATTGCCGCTCTGGCGCTCGGCGCAGAAGGAATTAACATGGGTACGCGGTTTATGTGTACGGCTGAGTCTCCTGTCCATCGAAAGATCAAAGAACGTATTGTTGCAGCGGACGAGAATGATACAGAGTTGGTGCTGCGCCGATGGAGGAATACGCAGCGGCTCTTTAAGAATGGGGTTACGGCGGACACCCTGAATGTTGAGAAGACCAGTACCTCGGGGGAGTTCGGCGAGGTTGCTCCTTTTGTCAGTGGAAAGCGTGGGCGTGAGGTGTTCTTGAATGGGGATCCTGAGTATGGGGTGTGTTATGCTATGACTCTCTGCTAAACACGACTAACTGATGATAGGTCTGGACGGCTGGCCAGTCTATTGGGTTGATCCACGATATCCCTACGTGTGGCGAGCTACTCACTCGAATTGAGAAAGAGGCGGAACGTGCGATGGATCGTATTCGGTGCATGGGTTCTGCACAGAGAAAACTTTAGAATGTTGATGGACCTCGATAATACGGTCTATTTAAGCCGAGGCAATGAACCCGAATGGACAATTATGAAGAGCCAAGAAAGCCAAGGAAGATCCATTCTTCATTAAAGCTGACTCCCCTTCCTCTCTCTTTTCTTCTTTCTCTTCTTCTTTCCTATCTCTACCCTAATCCTACCATGTCGTCCGTCCACATCCCCGGCCTGCTGCGGCCCATCATCGCCCTCAACGGCTGGACCTTCATCGTCGAGATCTGGATGTACGCAACGCGCCTCCCAGTCTTCAGCCGTATCAAAGAAGCAGCCGATCCCTCCACTCTCCGTAGCGAGATCGATAAACGAACTCCCGCCTCGGTGCGCTGGAAGGCCGACAACTACAACCACCTCCTCGAGCAGCCGACGCAGTTCTACGCCATCGCGCTCGCCCTGGCCATCGCGCGGTACGGCGCAGACGACCCCCTCGACATTAAACTTGCCTGGGGGTATGTTGGAGTTCGAGTTTTGCATAGTTTGATCCAGTGCACGACCAATACGATTATGCTGCGCTTTTCGGTGTTTTTGGTCTCGTCCGGTATTTTGGCGACTATGACGGGCAGGGCTGCCTTGTTGGCTTTCTAAGGGATAACGATGGATGAACGGTCGATGTGGAATTTAATTTGAGAAGCTCGTTACAGAATGGGAATTATGATCAAGCCACCTCCATCTCTCTCGCGGTCGTCGCGAACTTGCGAACAGCAACAACTCGTCTGAGATATCTCTCTCCCTTGCCTAATGCACAGTTAACCTCACTCGGATGGATCCAGTTCAGCATAAGCAGGACAATAAACATCAACAATGCATCAAACACGTAGATAAACACCTCCTGGCGCATAAGGTACGAGTCATAACCCATCAAGTACTCAACAACACGAATCACTGAACGTATCAAGATCAGGACGCTGGTAAAGAACAGCGCCATCATATGTCGCCGCCAGATACTTTGCAGCTCAGACGACACAGTAACCTGCTGTCTAGCCATGCGGGTTTCGAAGACTCCAGCGGTGATAACGAAGAAGGCGAAGAAGGCAATCTGAACGAATAATCCCCCGACAATAATATTCTGTCCCATTTGTGCGCTGTCGGCGTCTTTCACCATGATCCCGGCACCTGTTCTGTTAGCATCGCCTTTCATATTCCAAGTTTCCAAGTATGGGGTGACTTACCAGAAGCCTGCATCAGGAACGAGAGGACATCGCCGGCGACGAAGATCTTCGTCAGAAAGCGCAACGGGATTATAGAGCATCGCTCAGCATTAAGCATGGCGATGATTCGGCCCAGGGTCATATAGATGCTGGCAGCGAGGAAGGCGGGCGCGATCAGGATGAGGGCGCTCTGCATGACATACGGGCCTTTGGTGAAGTTTGGGGTCTCGGTCGAGGAGAGAGCACGGCCGATATAGCCCACGGTTTCCACTGGTTAATTGTTAGTTGTGTATGTAGATACAAGAATAGGCTTGGACATACAGGCACCGCCGATGGTGAACGGAATCATGAACCAGGTCCTTGTTCGGAGGAGCTGGTAGAGGTGAAGGATGGTGCAGATGCCAAATAGAGCAGCGAAGATGCCCCCAGCAGCACCAGAGGGTGCGTAGTAGTAAAAGGTAAACTCCATGATAAAAAGACTGCTGTATAGCGGGATTGTGCAGTGGAGGTGGATTGTATGTCTCAGAATCTGAAGAAACTGGACGAAGGACAGCTTAAATAGGGAATAGCCCAGTGTCTCCTTAGAAACCCTACTCTGTTCTAAAATTATTTCCATAGAATGGGCGGACGCTCGTTCTCGTACCCATAACCCTTTTCGGTGCAGACCCGTTGCCACTGCCTGGAAGCTTAGCTGCTCCACCGTTCTCTTTCGCTTTCTTGTCTATTTTTGTCAAAGCGCGACTTGTTGAAACTGCTAGTGGCTCGGATACTCGTATAGCTCCCTGACCATGGTGCTGCCTACCTGGACATGCCCGCTACTTTTTAGTCCCACTCTATATGGAGCAAAACAATAGATAAAAAATGAAAAGAAATTCCATATAAATACGATACCTTCCCTAAGTATTGATTTTGTCTCTCACCATCCAACACTCGTCAATATGGCATACAAGTATTATGCCTACAATCCCTCCGAAGGCGCCGCCATCCCCTTCGCCGCGCTGTTCGGCCTCACCACCGTCATCCACATCTGGCAGACAATCCGAACCCGAACATGGTACCTGATCCCATTCATAGTTGGCGGCGTCTGTAAGCTACCCTAGTCCTGCAAATCCCGCCCATTTCTAAACCCCACAGTCGAGGCAATCGGCTACCTCTGCAGATTCATCAGCGCCCGAGAAACGCCAGACTGGACAATGAAGCCCTACGTCGGCCAAAGCCTGCTCATTCTGCTCGGCCCAGCCCTGCTCGCCGCCTCAATCTATATGCTCCTCGGACGCATCATCCGCGTTTTAAACGCCGGTTCGATCTCGCCTATTCGGCCGACATGGTTAACAAAGATTTTCGTGACGGGCGACGTTCTCTCCTTCCTACTCCAAAGCGGCGGTGCGTTACTCAACCCTCATCCACAACGATCCCTCTGGAAAGACGCAAAACTCTAGTCTAACATATATGTGTATGGCCAGGAGGCGGAATGCAAGCGAGTGCCACCGACGCCTCAAAAGCAGACATGGGCGAGAAGATGATCCTGGGCGGTCTCTTCGTGCAGATCCTCTTCTTCAGCATCTTCATTATTGTCTCGATAATCTTCCACCGGCGGATGCTCTCAACACCCCTGAACTACATTGGAACTGAGCTGCCGTGGAGCCGGTATCTCAAGATCCTGTATGCTGTCAGTACGCTGATTATGGTCCGTTCGGTGTTTCGGGTTGCGGAGTATATCCAGGGAAAGGGAGGGGTTCTGCAGAGTAAGGAGGTGTTTATCTATCTGTTTGATGGGGCGCTTATGCTTATTTGCTGTGGTGTTTTGAATGTTTGGCATCCGAGTGCGATTGTTGATGGGAGGAAGGACAAGTATAAGCCGGCCGAGGATTTGGAGATGTTGAGAGGGGGTGCCCATACTGCGTACTAGAAGAATGGCGAGATAATAGAGCTATCTGTACTATATTGTTCCATCTGTTAATTTGCTGATAGAATACATGGTTTCCGGGATGTACTTTAGTGGGATTGACGAACAGATTCTTAATTACAGTAGCACACGGTCTTGCTTGGTTCGCTGGAAAGTCGATAATAAATACACAGATGACAAATAGAATGGCAATTTCTAAACTTTTAATACATCTCATCGAAAACATAACAATTGAATTCCTTTCCCTTCAACAGCCAAGCCATCTAGACAGCGCCAGAGTATTTCGCAGCCTCTCCAGGCAACACTCCATGCTGCTTGTAATACCGTCGCTCACAGATGCATATAAAAGAAAGGTAAACGGCTAGAGGGCTATACCATGCAACAATTAGCTTCTAGTTACGGAGGAAGTGATTGGAAAACCTACACCAGCGTGATAGCCAGAACGATAATAATCGCACCCAGCGCCTTGCTGCTCGTCGAATTTGCCCCCATAGTCCCCATAATAGTGATAACAAACAGCGCAAACCAGAACACTGTATCAACTATATTCAAGGTGATATTGACCTTGGTGTTGGCCCATCGTTTGAGCCGATTAACGTGGCCCGTCATGACTTGGTATGCCATGAAGACTGCGGATTTTACGCACTATTCGACACGTCCGTTAGCAATGGATTCATTATATGCAAATCATGAAAAGGCTGCTAACCACCGCAATTCCCCATGTGTTTGTTCTCCCTCTTGGAGTCCCGCCGTCGGCTATGCGGGCAATGGCTAGGATGAACGTTATCAAGACTAGAAATCCGATTGCAATGTGCACTTTGAACTTCCGCCTCGGAATACATTCAGGTGGGACATTGAGTTTCTGGAGGATACTCATTTTGATCTGTAGGAAGATGTTGTTAAGTTGTATTTGAATGGATGTAGTTGTAGAACTGACAGGATTCTAGTTGACAAGCAATACTTATTTATTCTAACAAGCCAGAGGTATGAGGGTATGAAAATATGCTGCCTACATCAATTTCGTCTTGTAGTCCGAAAAGTGACGATGTCTATTAATACCTTCATGTTGTGGGCTCGGGTTCGGGTTCGTATACCTGTCCCAATGCGGTTATCTATACAGACCGGCCAGATCGGTTGAAGATTTGGCTTCCCCAGGCAACAGTCAAGCGTGCCAATGGCAAACAAGAATTGCCACGTCCCAGGGCTTCGTCTTGTTTCATTGTGGCACCCCAATTAAGGACTAACGCCGGTTCTCATTTTACACTTGCCAAGATGCAATATCCAACTTCGTAACTACTATGGTTTTAATTATGAGGGGACCATCAAGCATAAGCCAGAATACAATTATAATTTTTACAGAGACCTGTCAACTCCAAAAACCTCAGCAACTGGCCACTCAATATGCGACCTCCAAGAATCGTCCAGCGGTGGAATAATATCCTCCAACACAGCTCTGCCCCAGCCCTGTAAAAAAGCGTTACCCCTGGCCATATGTAAAAAAGCACAGTAATGAGCATGGATCACTAAAGCAAACGGCTCTTTCGCCTGAAGATACTCCAGATACTCCGGAGACAACCGAATAGCCCACCCAGCAGCCAAAGTCATCGAGTTTGGCTGTACAAAGGAATGTCCTGATAGCCCTCGCATTGCAGAAATCACACGGGTGTACGTCGCAGCGTCATGCCCCCCAGTATGCAGGCATTGCGTATTCAACTTGTCAAGACGGTCCAGTGCTGTTTTAACATGGTCAGGAATCGCCAAAGAAGCATCCCCTGGGGAATACAGCGGCGCAAAGTTGCTCTGCCGCAGAACAGGATACGACGCCTTGTTGATGTGCTGGACACCGCGACACAATACGAAGACTTTTTCCAGTGCATCCAACGAGGGTTTGTCCTCGTCTGTCTCGGTCAACGCCGACCCAAAGGCATACGCTACGACCAGCGCAGACAGGCCCATCAGCGATGCCGCATTCTCCGCAGTAACATTCCCCAGCCCATTCCGTAGAAACGGCAACGCCTGCCCTTTATGCGCGGTAGCTATACCCAGCCAAAACGCCTGCTCTGGCGCCTGTTCCGACAACGCAAGATGCAGCGCCGAGACCGCCAGAATACCATGCATGAGCGGTGGTGTTTTGAGCGCCTCATCCACAAGATGAGTCTGCCAAACGATTCTGGTTTCCGAGTCGCGGGAGAAAAATTGACACGTCTCATGCTGCCAGTTCACCAGCAGCCTAAGCTGGACCATATCCAGCGTGGAATTTGACGCTGGCGCTGTCTGGCGACCGAACGTATCCAGAAGCTGGAATGGGGCATCTTCTTCGGCATGTTTACCTGTACGCTCACTTCCAGGCTGTTTGCGCCGTCGAGGGCGACCACGAGGAGGCTCATCAGCTGCCCAGATATAGGATGCCTCTGCGCCGTATTCGCAGTGTTCGTCGCGTTGCTGGCAGTGTGTGCAGACGGGTCTTGCTTCGTCGCACTATCGCTCGTCAGAATGCGTTGCATTATTAATATAAGATTCTCATTGGCATACCTTCACCCGACGCTGCTTGCACGCCTTACAGCCATGTCTGGACTTCCGGTGGGCACGACGCGTGGGCATGGCAGGGGCAGGGCACATGTCCAAGAGACCTTCAGCATAATTTCGTATTCGTAGAGCAATGCTTGCGACTGCAGGATCAGGATTGTCGCGCCGTTACATGTTCCAAGAGGACTTCTAGGCAGCTGTGAATTCCAGTCTTTCGCATGATGATCCGGTGCAGGGAAAATTTGTTGCCAAGAATCGTATGGACTTCCCAGTTAGGGTATGGGTACGAGTACGAGTGGCGTGTTTCCAGCCGATGGATTGAGTAAAGAATATGGAAATACTTCTTTTTAAGGTGGAGTATATTTCGATGAATACCTGATTATTTGGTCAAAAGATTGCTTTAGGAATACTGGCGCTGCATGCGAGTGCGTTTGATGGGCATATTCGGGACATCTCCCATATATATACCGTCCTCAAAACCGTAATGGATCACAACCGTCCAAAACAACCAAAGACAGTAAAGCGACTGTCTTCGACGATTAAATAACAACCCCCTCGGAAACAAACCTCCAGTACCTCTTCGCACACCATTTCCGCCACCTCTTCCCCCAAATCATCGAAGGCACAGCCAGTGCCATACTAGCCAGCACCAACGCCCCAAAAAACGTAAACGCCCTTCCATAATCCGTCGCCTCGATAAACGGCTGGACCGAAAACGACATGGCGAAATTGATGCACGACGAGCAGATCGCCAGTACGACCACAAGTTCGCTTGATATCTACCGTACCCAGATTCGCAGTCAGTTAGCTGCTCTGATAGATTTCGTTGGAAGGTACACAGTGAGGAGTGAAGACGTACCCCCTCAAAACACTCCATCGCATATGCAGTGGCTACACTCGCAGCAGCAACCTGCTGCGCGATCATCCCACCTAGTCCGACGGCAATAAGCACCCAGGACTTTCCGTACGACGCGGCCCAGCCGTACATGAAGTACCCGACTGCGCCGTAGACGAAGGCAAGGGCGAGAATCCACAGGCGCATTTCCGGCTCTTTGTATCCGGCATTGCGGCGGGCGAGGCGGAGGACTACGAGGTCGCCGAGGGCGCCGGTTCCCATTCTGTTGTTGTTAACTGCGAATTTATAAAGAGATATGGGATGGATGTGAGTGATACCCGATGAAAGAGCCGACCAGGGCAGCGAGGAAGAGTAGGCCGGTTGCTCCGGTTCCCCAGTTGTAAGGAGCTTCGGTCATGATCTCGGAGATGGTGTTGAAGGAGACGATTCCTAAGAGGCTGTCAGTGTATGTTATATCGTGTAGTTGGATTTTGCAATACCCGCTGTGTTTGCGAAAGCGTAGATCAGGCCGGCCTGTATTGCGGTTAGCTTGCAGCTGACTGAGAGCTAGACACGTACTATGACAATATTTGGAAATGCAAAGAGATGGAACGGTCGACGGAAGTACTGCCACCAGGTGGTCTTGTCGTCCTTGAAGTAGTGGATTGGAGAGAGGACCTGCCAGTAGTTGCGTGGTAGGAAGTCAAAGTCGCCATCGTTGACTGTCGTCTGCCGGTCCAGAGGGTCTATGGATGGTTCCTTCTTGGTATCACTGGTTGGATGAGTACTGCTATCCTGATATGTCTGACTGGTAGCGTTTTGGGAGACGGCAGTTCTCGACCTCTCGAGCGCATACCGAGGGAAGAGAGAATCGTCCAGGGTGAAGAGAAACAAGACAACGACAGCGCCCTGACAAACAGTAAGTAGGTAGAAGATGGCGAGTAAGTGAGAACGCACACTGAGAATAGCAACAACCCTGTAAGCCCACCTCCAGCCAGGTCCCTCGGCAATATAGCCACCCAGGATTAAACCCAGGATGGTACCAAGTTGCTGTCCCCAGACATAAACAGCCAGCATGGTACCCCGCTGGTGAGCGAAGAATATATCAAACACCTACCGAAATTAATACCGTCCATTGGAGGCCAAAAGAAGAAAAGCATACCGTAAGTTGAATGATAGCCTGGTAAGCACCCTGCCCAATTCCTCCGACCAGGCTGTTCAGGTACCATTGCGGCGTGCCATAGATATACGAATTCCACACAGAGGCCGCCATAACAATTGTCATCGACGAGATATACACAATCTTGCGGCCAAACTTCATGGCCGTCGGAATCCAGAGGACATTGACAAAGCCCAGAAGCAGGTAATTAAGGGCAGATCCTCCGTTCATGTCGGCGATCGTGACATCGATTTCATCCGATATAACAGTCCAGGCAGCACCGGAGACGTTCTCGCCGAATGCCATGACAGTGGCGAACAGCGTTGCCAGGAACAGACTCCATGCCTTCTTTGGCTTGGGCCAGTTCTGGGTATGTTAGAGCGAACCTGATGTGGGGATGGAAGAGGCATACCAGGGGGTCTCGTGCTGTGTCTAGTGGGCGAGGAACAAGCACCACATTGTGCTCGGTGGTGTCGTGCGATTGCTCGACCTGAGTCTTATCCCCTGTGGAGTCGTTAGTGGGTGCTCTGTCCTGCAGGGGTGGTGCCACTACCAACAAAGAAGACTGTTCCTGGAACTTCAGTCTGGGAGATGTCGTCTACTCCACCAGCCATTGTGAATGGTAATTATTGCAGAAGTGCTGGCAGATGCCGATAGCAGAACTATTGCCATGCCGGGTCAGGTTCTATTTAAGCATTGTCAAGGCAGAGCAAGCGAGATACGAAGGTTTGATATCCGAGGCGACAATGCGGAGAAAGCGATAGGGATAAAAGCAAGGAAGGTCCAAGAGAAGACGAGCAGATGCTAAACTTGTTAGGGCATAGTATGGAGTCTCTATCAGTCTCTCTTTCGGGCTCACTGCGGGGAGCGCGGGGAAGCCTCGGAATCCGCCGATAACCCTGAAGTCGTGCACTATTTTAGTTTACTCCATTCCTGCTGCCGACAACAACCATTCGCTGTCAACGCTCTCGCATCCGGATGGACCTTCCACGCCAACAGTGGCTGCAATTAGCGGTATTTAAATAAGACACAGTCCAGCAGCAGACACATTAAGATCAACCATCATGTCGAACGAGGCTATTCTGATTATCGGCGGCGGCACATGGGGCTGCAGCACCGCTCTCCAGCTCGCACGCAACGGCTATACAAACGTAACTGTGTTCGACCAGAGCCCGATTCCCTCGCCTATATCGGCCGGAAATGACGTGAACAAAATTATGGAAGAGGGTATATCCAATGTTTTTTACTGGCGCGATCGTCAACTGGCTAATACAACTGCACACAGGCTGGCCCTCGGAATCGGACTCTGACGAGCAATACGTCTGGAACAGAATGCACCAAGTAGCGACAGAGGCCTGGAAAAATGACCCCGTTTACCGACCTTTCTACCATCCAACTGGGTTCATCATGGCCGCATCACAGGGGTCCGCCCAGCGCGAGCTTATCGACGACTACATCCGCACCTGCAAGGACAATCTGCGCCTACTAAACACCCCGGAGGAGTTCCGAGCCACCATGCCTGAAGGTGTCCTCACTGGAGACTTTCCTCAATGGAAAGGGTTCTTCCGGGAATCAGGTGCAGGATGGGTATTTGCCCGGGGAGCCCTGGAGGCAGCGTACCGCGAGGCGTCGCGTCTGGGCGTCAGGTTTGTTGTTGGATCAGCTGCTGGAAGCGTTAAGCGGCTTCTCTACTCAGATGCTTGGGACGATGTGATCGGTATTCAAACCGCAGATGGACGGAAGCATAGAGGAGACCGTGTTATCCTCTGTGCCGGGGCCAACAGCGACCATTTACTAGACTTTAAACGACAACTGCGACCGACAGCCTGGACGCTGGCTCATATCCAGATGACGAATGAGGAGCGAAAACTGTGGAAAGACCTGCCTGTGCTGTTCAACCCCAATCGGGGATTCTTCATCGTACGTCTGCCCTACTTAACAACGCAGCCGAGTGCTAACCCTATACCCTACAAGGAACCTGATGCTCAGAATGGGCAACTGAAATTCGTCGACGAGCACCCCGGATACTGCAATTTCGTTCATGACCCAGATACTGGCATCGAGAAATCCATCCCCTTTGCAAAGCATCAGATTCCCGTCCAATCTGAGCGCAGTGCAAGGCAATTCCTGCGCGAAGCCGTCCCTCACATCGCAGATCGCCCGTTCGCTTTTGCCCGAATCTGCTGGGACGCAGACACCCCGGACAGACAGTTCCTAATTGCGCAGCACCCGCAGTACAAGTCGCTTGTTGTTGCTGCTGGCGGGTCTGGGAATGGGTTCATGATGATGCCCGCCGTTGGTATTGCCATCCATAAAACGCTAAAAGGGGTGCTTGAACCGAGATTGAAGCATGGGTTCAGATGGAGACCCGAGACTGCGGTGGGCAGGGACTGGCGCGATACGCAGCATCGGTATGGTGGTGATGGCACTGTAAGGGATTTTCAGAAGGTGGATGCCTGGACTCGGATCGGGGAGAGTGCAAAGGGACTGAGCAATCTGTAGCTAGAATGGTTTGCAGTTAAGATAATTCACAGAGATACCATGCTATAACTGGAATATCGAAGACTGGTGCTGGGATAGTTCCAAGTGTGTTTTGCGTAGTTTGTGTATAAACAACAATTCACTTGTCTTGTACACTGTCTCGTTTAACACTAGGCAAATACTCTTTCCGGGTGATGTCGGAGTACTATAAAGGAAATGTCTCTGATTGAATGTGCCGTTGTCCGTAGTGATGGGATCTTATCTGCTATAGGCACAGGGTGCTTTGCCGGTATTGGGCTTTCTAAAGCCGGCCGGTCATTGACTTGCATAATAATATTTCATTAATATGATACACTACTAGTTAGTTAACAGCAATAAGACAGTAGACTGGGCGAAGTAGCAGGGGAAACAAAAAAAAACAACTTTTCATTGAGAAGAAAGATGTAGATATGCTTTGGGCTCTGGTGTGCAGGAGGCTTGCACAAAGGTATATGCGCATCGGGAAACAAGGGCAACGCGACAACTTATCTCTTAAGATCACTCACTATACCAGGGAGCCATTCCTGGTATCTTCTTCAGAGTCCCGTGATGCGGCCCACCAGCGCCAGATGTGGCGCCGTTTCCCTAATTATTAGTTGGTTCAATCAGCTTCTGTCTTCTTTTCTGAATCGGGGCCTCGCGATTATTCCATGGAAGAACAACCGTCTCGGGAGACTCCCTGAGAAGCTCGTTCCTATATCAGATTCAATTAGCAAAGTGCTTCAAACCTAGGATGATGCTGGTACTTAGATGACCATGGCCTCCGTAATAGCCACCGTATGACCGTGGCCATTCCTGATCTGCCTATGATCGCTAACACAGCCTTGTATCTCCTCGCGATTGGCCTCCTCGAAGGGCAGCGAACACCCGTCCCTATCAAAGCGCAGATTTACCGCCATGGCTGTGTACGAGAAGGGTGTCTGATCAGGTAAAGTTCAGCGAGTCTCCCAGAATGTGATGTCCTCTATGGAATCAACCAGCACCTGCCTATCGGGAGATCTCGGGGACGGTTGATGCTTTTATAACAATACTTTTAGGCCCCCAGTGTGCATTAGGAGGTAGATCATTGTATGTGCGGCCTTGTCCTGGAAGGTTGAAGTGCTAGTGCCCTTAATAGTACACAAAGGCTCAGTACAGAATTCACAAGTACACAAGAGGTGAGCCCATTGTTTCAGCCGATAAACACCCCGTATGATATATCTAAAGAGGGACTCCTTGAAGAGTTTTGTTGTCACTATTCACCACATGCTACTGTGGACCCTGCACCGCTTGGCCGCCAATTACAGCACTTTATGGAAGGCTTTATATTCGCTGACCGATGTGGCACCTCATAAAGGAGAACATGCCTTCATCTCCGAAACGGTCTTTGTCCTGCTGGTACATCCTTGACAATGTATATGCCCCGATTACGGAATACACACAAGGCCGATTACGGACCAGGGGCATTTAAAAGCGAAATTGGGACTCGAATTCGCAGCATTAGTACTCGACTTTGCAGCCATTCATTTTCATTTTAGGTTGTTCACTCACACTCACAGATCGACAATGGCAGATCTATCAGTTTACAAGCCGCGCAACCTTCTTTACACACAGGAGGGCATCAGAGGGTACTGCTCTAAGGGTTACCATCCAGTATGTCTAGGAGATACTTTCAACAATGGCCGTTACAAAATATACCACAAGCTCGGCTGGGGAGGCCATGCCACTGTCTGGCTAGCTAACGACATAAAGTTTGTTGAATTCCCACCTCATTATTTTCCACCACGTTAATTAAATTAAATAGAGACAACAAATGGGTGGCTTTGAAGATCATGGCAGCGGCCGTATCAAAGGAATCCACCGAGGTGCACAATTCACAACTACTACAAAGGGCCTCAGAAACCGGCCCGTCCACAAAGCATGTTGTTCAGGTCCTAGACTCTTTCATGCACCAGGGTCCTAATGGAGACCACAGGTGTATTGTACTCGAGCTGCTAGGACCTTCTGTTGGTAAGGTAATGAGCCTCTATACCTGGGCTGAAGATGATACGCCTAAACCCGACCTTGTCGTTCGGATGGCAGAACAGGTTCTCGAGGGTCTCCAGTTTATGCACCATGCGGGCATTGCACACGGAGGTAAGTACGAGCTACACTATTTACAAGATTACTAAATGAGTGCAGATATAAGCGCTGGCAACATTGTGTTTCGGAGTACAAATCTTTCAGAGGCAACTACAGAACGTATTCTAGAGATTTTGGGAGAGCCTTATTTTGAAGAGCTGGAGCGCCTTGATGGCAAGCTACTCGACCATAGCCTGCCGAAGTATATCGTTGAAGCGGCAGACTGGGATAAGTGGCTATTTGAAGAAAAGGAGGATCTTTGTATATTAGACCTCGGAGAGGCGTTTATAGAAGGAAGCGAGACTGAGCGACTGGCACAGCCGGGTGCTTTACAAGCGCCTGAGACTTTTTTCATCGGGCGATTTGATCATACTGTCGACCTATGGTCTGCCGGTTGCATGGTGAGTCGTGGTAACCGGATGGATGATTAGTAGTCCCAATATTAACCATCAAACGCAGATCTACAGCTTCGTATTTGGTCTGTTTCCTTTCTGGCACCTCGGCAACGATGAAGTACTGGTGGCACAGATGATCGGGTTTGTTGAAGCCCTACCGGAAGAGTGGAGGGAACAGTGGCTTGAGATGCGCGACAAGTCAAAGCATCACAAATCCCTGGCCGAGACCGAAGGTATCCAAAACGCGGAGCTGGAAAAGAAGTTCAACACCGTTGACCCAACTCTTGCTGTCCTTCTGCCGGTCATTCGAGGGCTGATGCGATTTCGCCCATCGGATCGTCTGAGTGCGTCCGAGGCACTTAATCTCTTGAGGAACACGCAAGCGTGATACTTATGAGTTAGGGCCAGTGATCAGTCTCTACTCGCAGTTTGCTTCTAACACCTTGCTTTCACAGTTTAGTTTTATAGTGTCTGATAGCCCTCTTGAATACAAAATTGTGATTTGAATTTGTGCTTTTGTAGTTATGACAGAGGCAGCTACAGCGTTCCCTTCTCTAACAAGCCATTTATAGCATGGGCATAAATATGAGATCACACCCCTTGATCTAGGGCATGTGAGTACCTCATCTTCAATAATCAACTGCTCTACAATACAGGAAAGATGGATTACCTAGTGCGCGAGGACCTTCTGCAGCTCGAAATGACAGTCAGAAAGTCCACGACAATACTTGACTTGGAAGGCGTTGAGCTAAACACGCAATTTAGCATACTTCCTTCTCGGCCGCTGGGATGCAGGAGACCTTCGACCATTCAGGATATGTGGCCTTCATTTTACGATAACTTGTCTGTATGATGAGTGATCGTACCGGGGAACTACTTCGGCCTTCATTGAGGCCCCGCCTTCTCGCACTCCGCTCGATTCTTCCGAGGACTCATACACAGTGCTGTGGAGAATGGCATCTCATGACAGTTCTTCCATCCGGAGCTATATGAAAGCGTCTTCAAACGGCACTGAAGAGGAACACCCGCACTGCCGAAACTCGGAAGCCAGCGAGGGAGAACAGCGGAAAGAAGAAAGAGATATCTTTTTTCTTTTCCCCTTTTTTCCGGGGCAGTATTTCAGCTGTCGAGATCCTGCTTGTCCTATCGCAAGGAAGCCCACCTGGGGCATCTTGGGTTGCCAGGAATCATAGATCGATTGTTGCTGCAGTTGCAGTTTGAACCAGAAAACCGCCAATTTAGCCCCGAAGTTGGCATCTGCAGATCTGAGCAAGTTCCGGGAAGAGGTTGGAGACCTGTGGCAAAAAGGATCTTTCCATTGTTGGTGGGGATGGATGACTGCGTTGTGAACCATAAGTAGTTAGGGCATTATCGATCTCTGCCCTTCGGAACGCGATGGTCTTCAGTATATGTGCAATTCATAAAACGGATACAGGGATTGAAGCAGCATTATGATCGTTGCCGATAGACCAATCCCAACCAGAATCAAGGTAGTGAAGATAGTCCTGAAAGGGAAGCTGCGCGGGCGGCCTGGGCAGACAGATTTTGTCACTGCAGACGATGTTGTAAATACTCTCTATAGCGCCTATCGTCACAATCCCCGGAATAGGCGCCCACCTTTCAAGTATAGGAAGCACCCCCACCCCCTCATAAGAGACCCGCCGGCTAAGTCCAAACTTGATTGCCACAACGGAAAGAGTCATCGGTGCGATGAGGGAGATATTCACTTTGTATAATGCTGAGATGGTCGCCGCCGAGACCGTGTTCACAGCCGAGACTTGGTGTTTCCTGACAAATGGAGTCATTATAAAATCCAACCGAGGGGCAATGTAGAATTAAAAATTAACTAATCGTTCAACCTGGCACCCAAATCACCCGCAACCATGATCCAAAGTCCCTTTCCCACACACTACCAAAGATGATTATAACGTGGAGTACTTTTCCCCGTGAGCTCCAAGAAATGATCCTTACATATGTCAAGCGCAACGTCTGGAGTCTCACAGTATGCAAAGACTGGTGCTCGCAACTAATCGCACATCGTGTGAGGCATCTTAATCTTTCAGCTCGTATGCTCCTCGGCCTTTCTCGTCTTTCTCTAGATTATCTGACGGCGATGAGGAGACATACCAAGAGTCTCAATTTAACACTGAAATGGCCGGGAACTCCGAATGCATGGCACACCGCCGTATCCAACCTTTCCCTGGCCCAAGACGAATTGAACGGTGCAGTGCGCTGGATAGGGAGCAATATTTCTCGACTACATGCTCTGGAACGTTTCAGCCTCTCAAATTATCTTGAAATCGAGGTCTCCTGGGCTATGTTGACTGCGGAGACGTTCGAATATATTCTTGAGACTTTATCAAAGCGGCATCTGCGACTCTCAATGATGTGTCCAAGAATCTTCTATACATTATACCCACGGCCCAGGGTACGGGCGCTTTTTATTTGGCTGAGTTTGGAACCAACCAGATGGCAGCAAGTGGAAGTGGATGCACTGTCGGCATGTTGAAACATTCGGCAGGGCTCTAGTGGAATCCCTCGAAACAGCCGTTATATTGTCTGCCTCGTCTGGATCATCATTTCCGAATCTTCACAATATTGAATTCAAGTATCTAGAGTGCTACAATGGTCAAGTTTCAAGGGGAGTACAAGAATCTTTCACACTGAACCGCAGCAACCCAGACTGTGGGTGGCGGCGGTCTCGGGCTATGGAGATAGACAGACGAATTCACTCTTTTTAAGTGGAACTCAAGAGAGATCACAGGGAATCACAAAGTAGTATGCCAGGTTTCATAACTATTTACGTGCTGTTTCCTCGCCCTACTCATAATGTCATAATTAAGTAAGGGCTCACTTGAATTCTCTGTGCCGTTATTGGTTGATCAGGCCACACCTGCTCACTTACCACGCAGATATTTCTCCATTGCCACGGCACAAAAGTGCTGGGAAAAAGCATAAAAGGCAACGCGACATGCGTCTTATGGCGAGTGTCTCTTGATATTTTAGTTTTCTGCTTCCCACTATTCCACTAGTCCATTTTCATTTCATTCCCACAGCCCGGATGGACCAATTTTTCTATCTTGAGAAATACCAAATCATGGCCCGCAAGCCATGCGCCCATCTAAACGCATCATTTCAGCCATCTCCCGGGCCTTTTAAATAAAGACCCTTTCGTTCTGGGGTCGATCGAAACTCTGCACACAACGAAATATGATAGTGTTCAGCGTCAAAATTGAGAGCTTGGAGCTAAATCGGATTCAATTCGTATATTAATTGAAGGTGATAGCCGTCATAGTCTGGATGATTAACTTATGACAGGCCGATTATACCTATGTATACTAAGACATTTAACATCAACTGCCAAAATGTAATGACTGCTTGCGTTGAACAGTGTAGTAGTATCAGGAACCACGAGTCATTACCAGATGCGCCATGCTTTTCAATCAGGATCAAGGCCAGTAACTACCGCTGCTAGTTGGAAATTCACATACTACTGTAGTTAAAGGGTGCACCCTACCTTTAAAGATGGCAGAGACCCTATTGATATTATATTGGGACCCGCGGTACTGCCCTGATCCACATACAATGCAACCCCTGAAGAATGTCTCTGACCACAGATGTTTCCCGTTTATGGCTGGTTCAAACCTGGGGGTGCGTGTTGCTGGTAAGCCCGGAGACAGCTTATATGCACTGCTGTTACAGACTGCAAAGTTTGATCCATACCCAATTATTAGAGTCCTGCTACGACTCGGGGAATACGAGCCTTACCAGGCTCATACAAGTCAGAGACTCAGAAGGGGCGTGTCTCAGCAGTCAATATTCGGGTTATCCCGGCCGACCGAGCCCCAGAGGCCAGAGCCGGGGTAAGTTTTTGGAATGAAGATCGCAATACACGGAAGAATTGGAGAGCAGCAATATCGGTATGGTGGTGATGGCACCGTAAGGGACTTGGAGAGGGTGGATGGCTGGACTCGCATCGGAGTGAGCAATTTGTAGGTAGAATGACTTACTGGGTTTATGAAGCCACTAGTCTAGTGATCTCTCTGAAGTGGCCGCGGACTCCGTATGGATCCCCACCCTTGCCAACCTGGTGTCGACCAGACTTGGTTGGATTCTGGATGAGGCCGCCATAGCAGGAACCTGGTCGTTCGATATCGCCAGCAAAGCAGGCCATCGTGCGTAAAGAATACCATTCCCTCTCAAGGCCTGCCGGTTGGAAAGAGGCAGTAACCATCATAAGTGCCCTCTTGAGCAGGACTGAGTGGCGTGTCCCATGTGCCTTGCGGTCCTTCGTCCATTGAACTCAGCCTCTTTCATAGAAATCCACTTAGCAAAGCAATACCTGGCGCCGTTTTATCTTATTATGAAACCTACTGAAAGGGGGCTATCAGGGCCACATATCTAAGTGACTGGAGTACCTTGGAGGGCTCGTAAGGACCATGTCGTTACAAGCTGCGCCACATCTACTACGGCGAGCCAGATTTATGTCTAGAGCCCAGTGTACGGTACTGGCCGAGCCTATTTCACTTTGCAGTGTCAAAGGTACTTTTTTGGGATTACGGACTTGGCACACATCAAGGGTTTATTATTACAATATACTACGAAGGGACACAGTACTGCAATGTTTGTTATGAAGGGGCAAACTGAGACAAATAATGGATATTTGGTCTGACGTGCTTGTAGAAGCAGGGTATGACGAGGAACGAAGAAAGGGAAACAAGTGCGCAATGCAAAGCTAACAAGGAGTATTAGCACAAACCTTGTGTTAATAGTTTGCTCTACAACAGGGAGTTACCCCCGGTGCAGTGTCTGGGAAGCTCATGATGACCGGCAGCAGCAGCCCTGCTACCCACTGCTGGTCTATGGGTCATCCATCGCTGAATTGTCAAGGTGCGCGGGACCTTGCCTTCTCCTCTTTCCTTGTCAACTTCGCCAATTTATTTTCCCTTTTGAATTCT
The DNA here is from genome assembly GCA_016880755.1 of Aspergillus sp. 2663. Lineage (NCBI taxonomy): Eukaryota > Fungi > Ascomycota > Eurotiomycetes > Eurotiales > Aspergillaceae > Aspergillus > Aspergillus sp. 2663. Next base: position 702,686 of record WOYA01000016.1, on the reverse strand, counting down.
TCGTCATTCCATGGAAGGAATACGGACTCCTCAGGGGCGTCCATTGGTCCTTCTGGAGGCAGCCGCCAATGGAGGGTATATCGGACGCCCTTCCGCCGAAGCTCACTGTTTGTCACCCAAACGGTGGAATGCTCCACGTCTAATGGATCCAATTCGCTTGTAGACATGTGAAGGTTGTTCCTGTTCGGAACGAGTTAGTGGAACGATCCGTACACAGGATAGCGTACCGGTCACTCACAATATATGAGCCTCATCAATCCAAACCCTTTCCCCGTGTCCATTGATGAAACTGGTGTTTCTATTTATGAACCGAATAAACTGACGGAGCCAGAACTTCCGGAAATAGGCAGAGCATTGTTTACCAAGGGTAACAGTGACAGACATTTTGACCCCAATGACGTATGGCGAGGCTTGAATGTACTATTCAACAGGAGGCACACCGGCCGCCTCTTTATATATCCCATGTGCTTGTGCCACGTTGAACAATTTGCTAGGCAGGTGTACTGGCTAGAGTCTCTAAGCCATGATAGATCAAAGAATACATTTGAACCGCCTTATTCACCCCTTGTCCAGATCCTTGGTTGATGCATTGCCCAGCCCTTACAGACAAAGGTACATGTGAAAGTGGTATAATTCCCACCTCAGCCCCTGTTTCGAACACTGAGAATGGTCCTTTATCTCATCAAGCTGCACAATGAAGCGCAGCGTATGAACAGAGCATTTTGTTGCCCAGAGACGTCTTTGTCATGCGATGGTTCTTTGTCGTCCATAGGCTCCGACTACGGAGGCAGCAAACTCTGGCTTGTTTAAAGACAAGGCCGGGGTGGCTTCTCGGTCATTCACTAGTGCTTGAACTCTTTTTACTAGTTATTCACATATACACGATGACAGAGCTATCAGTCTATAGAAAACACAACCTTCTTTATACGCAGGAGCGTATCGAATGCTACGGGCCCGGTGGCTACCATCCAGTCTGTCTAGGCGACTCTTTCAACAACGATCGCTACAAGGTATACCACAAGCTAGGCTGGGGAGGCTTTTCCACCGTCTGGCTTGCTAATGACACAAGGCGAGTTCGAGTGCCGCGGGATTCCGTTGTCGGGTATTGCTAATGCGAAAATAGACGAAGCAAATGGATTGCTTTAAAGATAATGAAAGCTAATCATTCTAGTGCATCGCGAGAACTGCATAATCTACAGCTACTAACAGCGCGCTCCGAAGAAAACGCGATTTCACAACGCATTGCTCTAGTGCTCGACTCTTTCGTTCATGAGGGCCCGAACGGGGCCCATCAGTGTCTTGTATTCGACCTCCTTGGGCCATCGCTTGGCGACGTAATTAGCTGCTACGAATACGAGGGAGAGACCCTTGAGCCGGATGTTATTTTGCGGATCTGCGGGCAGCTTATCGAGGCTCTCAGGGTCCTGCATGAGGCTGACATGGTCCACGGAGGTAAGTTGGGCCGCAGGCAGCTGGCTGAATACTAAGGCAATATAGATATCAACGTTAGGAACATCGCGTTTCAGTGTACCGATCTCTCAAATGCCAGCACGGAGAAGATTCTCCAGGTCCTCGGTGAGCCCAAGTGCGAAGAGCTGGCTCGCCTTGATGGCAAGCCGCTCGATCCTGGCCTCCCGAAGCAAATCGTAGATGCCGCACGTTGGAGGAAATGGTTTGACGAAGACGAGGAGGACATTTGCATCATTGACCTTGGAGAGGCTTTTGTCCAAGGAGAAGAGCCGAAGAAGCTGGCGCAACCGAGAGACCTGAGGGTGCCGGAGACGTTTTTCACAGGGAGATTCGACCACAAAGTCGACTCATGGGCTGCGGGCTGCGTGGTTAGTCAGGCAAGATAAACGAAGAAGTTTTAAGATTAATTGTGAAATACAGATGAACTGCTTGGTGTTCGGTGCATACCCCTTTGGCTGTCCCGGGGACGATGCCATCTTGGTGGGAGAGATGATCGGCTTCGTGGACGAACTGCCAGAGAAATGGCAGCAAAAGTGGGATGAGATGCGCCAGGCCTCCCAGTTCCGAGTTGGACTGAACGAGCTGGAAGGGGTGCAGAAGGGCGAGTTGGAAAAGAGGTTCAAGGAGCATGTAGATGATGCAAAGCTTGCCATTCTTCTCCCGGTTATTCAAGGGCTCATGAGACTGGATCCATCAGAGCGTTTGAGCGCATCTGAGGCTCTCGACCTTTTGAGATCAAAGAAGGCAGCGAGTTGTAACATGCAAGCGTGATGCTTGTGAGTTAGGGCTAGTGAACAGCCACTGCTTAGAGTTTGCTTTCACAGTTTGTTTTAGTGTCTACTAACCCTTTTGAATACATATTTTTGTTTCTAATTTGTGTTTTTGTAGTTATAATAAAGGCGGCTATAGGAACTTAAGTCTGTCAACGCTCGAGATTATAACGAAAAATGGATGCTTTAATGAACATGGTGAAAAGGGGGCAGTTGAACATGACCTAGAATGTATTTGTACTAACTTGGCCTTCGGCAACCCGACAGCTGTCCAATTTGTAGTTATATCGCCTCCGAGGCTAGCAGAGCCTCTTTTGAATCCAGAATTCTTTCATAGACGCCTTCCTTGACATTAGAAAATCATTTTTTCAGCAAATTTCACGAAGGTGCTTACCAGAAAGTGGCCAGCGGGATCGTAGGTGTCGAAGTAACCATCTTAACACAGTTATGCTCTCTCTGATCTCTGCCGACGGGTTTCCGTTCCCAATAGTCAAAAGCGCCGAAAGACCTTGATATACAACTCCCACCAGAAGAAATGTACAATGACCCTGGCGTAAGTCCATCGGGGAAGGTCCTTGCTGGATTCCAGATGCAACTCGGCAAAGCGTGTCGAGGGCATTATGCGTCTCGACATATGTATGCTGCTGCGCCTCTTGTTGAGATCGCACATCCAACTGCCGCCAGTAATGTTCTTGGAGGAGGAAGACACCGCTGCCATGGATGGGTAAGTTTTTGACTTTCTCCTCCTGGGCGGTTTAGCTACGGCTATCTGGCAGTGCTTACCTGTAAGAAATCAGGCTTTGGCAGCAAAAAGGCAGCCTGCGGACGGTGACTTCCATTTCATTAGCCCGAGCTAGGGCTTCGAATGTGCGACATAGTTGCGCTGTCTCCGATGATATGCTGGTCTTGCTGAGGTTAGTAGAGACTGCAGAAAAAGATCTGATGGTAGCGAGAGCCTGGCTGATCAGGTACGTCGCCTGGGCCAGTCTGCCGAAATGGCCAATTTTGAATACGAACCCCTGGGAAATGGGGACCGCATCCTCCGGCTCTGAGGTCTATAATATCCAGGTCAGAACGCCGAGACTTGCAGTAGAGGAAGGGAATGGTTCTAACCGCGTTGTAGAACTTATCATCGTCGACCGGGAGAAAGTCTTCAAATATGGGATCCTCCGTCGCCAGGACCCGACCAGGGTTTGTGAAGTTTACGAATCTGTAAAATGCGTCAATTTGGAGGGTTATATCCAGTAATGGAAACTTGGATAGAAGTGACGAACCGGTCGAGGGTTAAGATGGCCCACCAAACCCTTCGTTTCTCCTCAATCTCCATCCAAGACACCGCGCGAGTATGCTTTCCACCCAGCCTATATTTGTTTATCTTGTCGAGACCCATTGCGATTCCATACCGGGCACAGCCTCCGACTGTCAAATAAGCTGCAGGGTAGACCGCATCACCGATCTCAAAAACCGCAATGAGTATAGCGGCCTGTAAAACTTGAACACACAAGTCTCCTGTACTCTCCACTTCGGAGTAGAATTTCTTGATCGATCGATACAACGAGGTCCGGTTTTCATCATCTACTGGCAAGCAGCACAGCTTCATACACAGATGTAGCAAGACTGTTGGACGTCGGGATGGTGATAACGGATTGAGTACAGCGGCCAAGTGGCGCTTCCGACTGACGATGGGCATCCATGTCATCTGGAAGAAGTTGCTGGCTGTCTCCAGAACCTGCTGGCTATCACCTAGGTGCAAGGAAACCTCGTCCGGAATGCCTAAGTCCAGGCGAGGGATTTCTAAGCCAGCCTCACGGAAGAGATCGGGTGCGAGGAAACTAATGGCGGCGTTCACAGCAAACAAAGAAGTAGACGAGACGGGCTGAATCTGGGATTCATTACTGCTCAGTGCAACGACAGGCTCCGCATCGGCTGAGTTGAAATCATCGCCTGATTCTGATCCACGGACGCCGCTGGGAGGCGAGGCAGCACGTTGGCCGCGTCGGCGGGGGTAGCTGCACTTCAAGCCTTTTTTGATACACAGCTGACATGTCGGCAGATTCTTGTCGCATCTCCGTTTACTGCGGCGACAAAAGAAACAGGACGCGAGAGCATGGGATGTCATGATGTTGTTACCGCTGGGTTGCGGAGGTTTCGGTGTTTGCGGAGGTTTGCGGGCGTCTGCGGGCGCTGCGGACATTTATATGTGGGAACGTGGCAATTGTTCACATTAAATATATCCACACTAAGTTTTGTATTTATAATCTATAGTTAAGACAGTTGTAGTCAAGGCTATAAGTATCCCAACTGTACTCGAGAAGAAGTCTGTAATCCGAATCATCGCCTTCTTCTCCTACTTTCAAAGTGCCTCAAAAGCCAAATCCACCCTCAACTTCAACATGTCCAAGCTTATCGTCGTCACCGGCGCCACTGGGATGCAGGGATCAGGCGTCATCGGCGCCCTGTCCGCAAACCCAGACTGGAAAATCAGAGGTCTCACACGAGACACCAACAGCTCAAAGGCCAAGGCGCTCGTCCACCGTGGTATCGAGATGGTAGCCGCCACCTTGGACGACCAAGACAGCCTCGAGAATGCCTTCATTGGCGCCAACGCCATCTTCGCGGTGACCGATTTCTACGAACCCTTCGCGAACGGGGTCGGCGCGGAAAAGGCCATGCAACTCGAGTATGAGCGAGGCGTGAAACTGGCCCGTGCAGCTGCGAAGACAAGCACTCTCGAAACCTACTTCTGGAGCACCCTCCCTGCTGCGAGCGACTTGAGTAACGGCGAGGTGAAAGTCCCGCATTTTGATGGCAAGGGCGCTGTCGATGCGTATATCAAGAATGACCCAGTGTTGAACCCCAAGACGGTCTTTCTTTTGACCGGCTTTTATGCATCGAATTTTGGCTATCCGCCCTTCACCCCCGTTTACTCGGTATGAACTTCCTTTATCTCTTCGTTTCCGATGCTTTGGCTAATGTTCTAAATTATAGAAGCCAGCAGGACAGTATATCCTTGCCCTCCCAGGCAAGCCTTCATCTTATATTCCCTCACTAGGCCCAGTGACCAACATCGGCATTGCGGTCAGTGGTCTTCTGCAACACCCATATCCCAAGGCAGCGAGTGGTGGCAAGGGAGGTCGATATGTCCACGTCACAACGGGAAAGTACCAAGTCCAGGAATATTTCTCGAAATGGGCAGAGATTGCAGGCAAGGGCAAGCTGCAGGTTCTATCCGTCCCATTCGAGCAATTTGAAGCCCTTCACGGCATGTGGGGGACTGAATTGGGTCTTATGGTGAAATTCTGGGAAGTGGCTGGGGCCCCGAGAATGTGGGAATCAGTCGGGGAGGGAGATGTTATGATTGATTCTCGTGAGCTCGAGGGCGTCAAGGATCGTTTGGTCAGTGCTGAGGACTTTTGGAGACAGGCAGATTGGAGTCAGATTTAAAATTCTGTTTATAGTACGTGAGCACGAAGTCAATTTATCAAACTAAGCGTGCGATGCTAAACTACAGGCTGGAATATATATCCAGTAGGCACTAGCGTGGCACGTAACTAAGGCTAGAGCTGGTCCTGTAATATAGTCTAATGAGACTGTATTAATATATATCAATAATAGAATATATCCTGCCCGGAAAGACGGCACACCTTGACACACTGGCACCTGCAGACTGCCCTACAATGCAACTCCTAAGAATGTCTCTGACCACAAATCTTGCTCGTTTATGGCTGGTTCAAATCTGGGCTGCGTGTTACATCAAGTCCGGAGAGAGCATATATTGACTGCTGTTACAGACTGCAAAGTTTGATCCTTCCCCAATTATTGGACTTCTGACACGACTCAGGGGCCATAATCAGGGGGAATACGAGCCTTCTTAAGTTCTAAGATTTACACGAATCAGTAGGGGCGCTCAGCAGTCAATGCTCTGCAGGCAGTCCCGGCCGACCGGACACCGAGCAGAGACCGGAGCCGGGGTAAGTTTTTTGGACTGAAGATCGCAATAGACGGAAGAATTGGAGAGGAGCAGCAGCGTGTCGACGACTCGAACTGGGTCTTGTTCCCCACCGAACACGAGCTGTGGTGGCGGATCTGCGATGATCTCACGATGCTGCGGATTCCGACTGGCTGGGAATTCGAGAACCGATCGAATCTTGCTCTCTCCAATAGGCGACCCTCTTTTTGAAACTTTCGCCAAACTTTCGCTATGGCCAGGTTTCCGTCAGCCATGCTGGAGCCCTGGGTTCAAATGAGGCCCCGTCGCCCCTTTCGCACGCAGGGCTGAGCGTCAGCCTCCAGACTCCTCGCGTGCTGGACCGCCAGGCAATGAGAAAAGCAATACAGCCATGGCTGCACTGATCCGCGCCCTGTATTTACTGCAGAGCGAGGATGGCAGGCCTGGCCACCTGCAGCTCGAGCCTCGAGCCGGTAAAGGCCCGCCGCCCCATGAGCCTGTCGTGGGCGCAACGAGGGCCGGATTCATCGCAATGGGAGTCTGCGGCCTCCTTTCGTTCCTTGCGACGTTCGGCCTGCTCGTCTTCTTAACGTACAGATTCATCTACTGGGATCGCCACTATAAACGGCCGCTCGCCCGGAACCAGTACGTCGTCCTGATCTACAACCTGCTTCTCGCCGATCTGCAGCAAGCGACTGCGTTCCTCTTATGTCTGCACTGGGTACAGAAGGGGTCGGTATACTATCCAAGCGCTGCCTGTGTCCTGCAGGGCTGGTGGATTCAAACCGCCGACCCGGGGAGTGGGCTGTTCGTGATCGCGATCGCTATACACACCGGTGCTGTTGTGATGCGAGGGAGCCAGCTACCATACCGGGCCTTCGTGGGCTGCGTTGTCGCATTATGGGCCTTCATCCTCGTTCTCGGATTTATCCCTATAGGCCTATACGGGTCCAAGACATTCGTCATCTCAGAAGCCGGCTGGGTATGCCCAATTTCACTCTAATAGATACACCATGATACTAACAGAAACAGTGCTGGCTCAGCCCCGAACACGAACGCGAGCGCCTCTGGGGCCACTACTTCTGGATCTTCCTCTCCGAGTTCGGCACCGTCGTGCTGTACAGCATCATGTTCGTCTTCCTGCGGCGCCGAATGATGCAAACCGCCCGGCTGCGTCCAAACCACAAAGAGAGCATGCACCGGATCAACCGCGTCGTCATCTACATGGTCATCTACCCAGTCGCATACGTCATCCTGTCCCTCCCGCTCGCTGCCGGTCGAATGTCCAGCGCGCGCCATATCGTCCCTAGCCACCCTTACTTCGCGACTGCCGGGTCGCTGATGGCACTGTCGGGATTGGCAGATGCAGTCATCTACACGCTAACCCGGCGCCAGCTCCTCGTCGACACGGAGTCGAACGTATCCCACGAGATCTACGCCGCGTATTCGATGACGCATAACCACCAAACGCACATCAGCACGACGCACGAGACGAGGAAACGGGGCCGCGTGGGCTCGCGGCTGCGCCGGGGTCTGCAGACGCTGAATGACAGTGTGTTGGATAATCGGGACGATTCGACGGAGGAGATTGTCAAGAAGGGCGATACGGAAATGAAGAATATGAATATGGGCCAGGGCGTTTATCAGGAGACGACGTTTGAGATTACGCATGAGGCTGCGGATCCGGGCGACTCGCGGTCGAGGAATAGACATGCTGAGTAGGATTAATGAATATTGCTGTTGACATACGAACTACCAGAATATTAAGCAGAAAAGCCGTACTAATGGGGTCTCTCGGGGTGGGTTACCACAAGGTAAAAATGTACTCGTGAATTAGAATTAATTACAGATTCCAGACATCGCCACCATAACTATTAGGAGCATTCTGCAACAGCTTCAGCGATTCGATGAACATTCTCGCTCTGATATCTGGACCATCATATCCGACTGCAAGAACAGCCCATTCCGATTCACACTGTGCCACGGCCGCGACGGGTCAATAAGGACAATATCATATCTCAAGAATATCTGCTGATCCATTAGCATCATCCTATAAAAAATGGAGAGTATGCTCACCTCAGCAATCGCCTTCGAAACCTCAATAAGCGCCACCTGCTTACCCAGACAAGCATACCTCCCCGATCCAAACACCAGATCCATAGTCCTGTTCATGCTGAGGAGCTGCTCCTCCCCAGCCTCAATCCAACGATCTGGACGGTATAGCTCTGCATCGCTCCCAAAGACGCTTGTGTCTCTATGCACTCCCCACCCGGAGTACCCGATCTGCGTACCCCCAGGCACGAACCGTCCGTCGAGGGTGTCGCCATCTGGCGGCACGATCTTTTGCATTAGCCCGACGACCGGGGGCCAGATGCGCAGGCTTTCCTTGACGCAGGCTTGGAGGTAGGGGAGGGCGAGGGCTTGTTCGTATGTGATTATCGGGCTCGGGAGCTGGCCCTGTGAAGCTGCGTTGTCGAGTTCAGTTTGCAGTTTACCTAGGGCTAGGGGGTTTGTGATTAGGAAGAGTGTTGCAGTTCGAATCGTGGTCGCTGTTGTGTCAGATCCAGCGAAGCTGTAATGGTAAGTAAGAATCAGTATCAGAATCAGTGTCTGTGATGGAAGACTCACATCTGCAGAACTGTTTCCTGCTCTGCCTCTTCCTGGCTCAGTCCATGATTCACAAACGAACCGAGCATATCCGGCCGAGTTTTCCTATCCGGTCCATATCGCTGTGCGACGATTCTCTTCGCGACTCTGATCTTATTAGCTCCATTTGACGTGTCTTGTAGACAGACCATACCCCATTAACAACCCAGCACCCTGTGCATCAGTCGGTTTCGGCATCGCCAATTGACTGATTCCCGGGAGACGCATCACCTTCTCCAGTACGGGCAACGTCGAGAACCACTCAAAGATAGGCAGCATAGCCGTTTGGTTCGCGATATACCCGTGCAAGTCCTCATTATGCTCTAGGAAGCCCATGGGCTCACCGAATGCGACCGCGCTGATAATATCGAGGGTGAGGAACTGACACAGACGGGCAATGTCGACAGCGTGAAAGTCCGTTTGGGACGAGGTATAGTTCTCGCGAATGAGTTGAAAGAAGCTGGTGAGTTGGGCGTCGATGCTCTGCTCTAGGTGGAGGTTTTCTTTTCCGGAATACTATACAGGTTATTAGTTGATACCGACGGGGAAGATGAGCTTTGGTATGGTACCCCCGGAACGAGTTTATTTCGCAGCTCGACATGACGCTCCTCGTCGCGCTCGCAGAAGACGTGGTTGAGGCTGTGGCTGAATGCTGTTGCGTTGTACCAGTCCGACCGCGTATACGGCGAGCGCACGGCGCTGATTTTGCGAATAATGTGCGGATCGTCGGTGACAAGGTCGTTTGGACCGATTCGTGTGAGGTGGCCTATTGTATTTACATCAATACATCAATACATTGATACATTCATATATTGAAAAGTGCTGGATGATTACCGTACTGCTTGCAGGCCTCGGCGACGTCCAGGTGCATGCGGCCATGCAGGGTGCTCCGCATCATCCACAACTTGGACCACGCTGCGACCGGGGGTCCGGGGAACTGGCGCAGTCGAAGATATGAGCGTAGCGATTGGAGGAGCCAGAAAGCAATCGCGAGGGTGGCAACCCACCCCCATAGGGACGGGGCCAGGGACGGTGCCAGCGAGTCGCCCATACTCGGTCGCAACAGATTCAACACCAAAAAGGGCACACAAAGAAACGAACAATGGCATTGTCAATTGTACCAGAGGAAACACACAGACCATCACCTGACGTGGAGACTTCATCTTGTCCTTTCGTCAATTGGGGGAGTCCTTATTCGCTGTCGCTGCACCGCACCGCCACCACGGCTGCTCGTCGACTGCTAGGACTGCAGCTAGACTGCAGCTAAACCGTTCTGGATTCGCATTAATAAGTTGGAAAACATCTTCCCCGCCTGTTGTCTGTCCGAGCCGTCCCGTGCCGTTCCACAACTCGCTCCTATCCTGCTCTCCTGGAGGCCCGCGTCCTGACATTCCTGGGAGGTTCAACCAGCACCATGGCGGAGCACGACCCCGAACAGTTTATCGAAGTCGAGGTACGGCCTTATTCCCCAATGGTTTGCAAGAGACGAGGCAACTGACAGCTGCAGGACGACGCCGATTCCACGCTCGGATCGCAAATGTGTGCCCCCACTTGCTGACCCTGACCGCTGCTTTGGGACTGACAATGCCACAGTGCGAGTGAAACATCCTCCCTACAGAGCCTGGTTCTGCAGTTTGAGTATGAGAACGGCCGGTAAATCTCCCTCTAGACGGTTGAGAGTAGTTCATCCCTGTTAATGGTGATCGGCGAAAAGGAGGTACCACTCCTACCAGTCTGGGCGTGAGTGCTAATCCACCCCTGAGTTCAAAACTTCAAAGTCCCGATGCTAACGGCTATCCAGACTATGCCTTTCCCAATGATGAGGTATTTACCCTCTGGACTTCTTCCCAGTTCGGATAGACTTACGTGTTCAGGATGAACTGGCCCGCATGGACCTCGAACATCACATCTTCCTGCTCCTGGTCGATGGCGAGTTGCATTTAGCTCCTGTCAAGACCCCACAGCGCATCCTCGATCTGGGGACTGGCACTGGGATCTGGGCCATTGATGTGGCCGACAAGTACCCAGAGGCCTCAGTCATTGGGACTGATCTGTCGCCGGTGCAGCCTTCATTGTATGTCCATACAATCACTCCACAGTCACACAACTAACAGTACAGCGTCCCTCCCAATCTCGAATTCCAGATCGACAACTTTGAAGATGACTGGACCTTCCGCCGCGACTCGTTCGATCTCATCCACTCCCGGCTGCTGCTGGCCAGCGTCTCCGACTACCCCAGGCTCTTCAGCCAGGCCCTAAGGTATCCCTCGCTTCAAAGAATGACAAGTCCACGATAACTAACAAAGTACGGTAGGGCCCTCAAACCAGGTGGATACCTGGAAATGCACGAAGTGGATCCCGGCTTCGAATGCGATGACGACTCGATCCCCGAAGACAGCAGCGCACTGCAATGGTCGAACCTGTTCTTCGAGGGGTGCAAGAAGATCGGACACCCGATTCCTTCGCCGACCGAGTATAAGACGCTGATGGAGGATGCGGGATTCGTCGATGTCAGGCTCAAGGTTGTAAAGCGCCCGTCGAATGTCTGGGCCAAGGAGAAGAACTTGAAGCGGTTGGGTTTGTATACACTTACCAACCATTTGAATGGATTGCATGCATTCACCATCGGTCTGTTTACGAGAGTCCTCGGATGGAGTGTCCCTGAGGTCGAGGTCTTCCTTGCAAAGTGTCGTAAGGAGTGGAAGGACAGCTCTATCCATGCCTACCAGAGAGTGTACGTCTATCCTTCCATATTGGTGTCTCTGCATACTGACCTGTACAGGGTATTTGTCTATGGAAGGAAACCTGATATCTAATTTAAATGAAATTCTATTATTATCTGCGCTTAAGCCGTCGCAACATATTATACAAAATGCCAGAGCTCTGAATAACCTCGTCTCCAGTATCAGCCTGCTCCCCTACCAACTCCCTCATCACCATCTCAAAATACGCCTCACAGTCCACCCTCCCCGGCGCCAATCTACTCGAACTCAGCAACGTCCCCTTCACCTGCAAATCATGTACCCTAAGCGCAAGCAAATCCTTAATCTCATCCCCCCAAAGCTCCCCATCCCTCTTCTCCAGGAACGTAATGCCCCTATACATCGAAACCTGGCTCGCATGCCGCCACCTCCCCCAATCATCCACCCAGTCCATCCAGTCCTCGAACTCCGGCTCATCAATCGACCGCGTCTGCAGCGTATCCGCCCAAACCACGTCCGCGAATTTATCCTGGATATGCCGCAGTCTCTCGAGCGCGAACTTCGACCAGACGGGCTCGCGGGCTTCCACGCGCCATCGCCATAGCCGGGTCGGTATCCAGAAGCCGATTGTGATTTCGAATGTCTTGACGCCTTCTTTGGCGATGAAGCGGGCGAGGTGCTCGACTACTAGTCGGGATTTTGGGGCGTCGAGATCGGCGAGATGAGTTCGCACGGGGAGGGTGCCTGATGCTTCGATTCCGATCCACTGGGAGCTGTTCATTTCGAATCGGTAAATATAAGGTTAGATAGGGTTAGAGGTTCTGAAGAAGGTAGATCTAGGCATTTGAAAGATTAATCAACAATTGGGGCATTTATGTAGTTATTGAATGGCAGGGATAAAGCGCCACATAACAAAGATGTTTCGGTGTATCTATAAACAAACCATAAAGTTTCTTTCGGCTGGATTCGCAGTTTCGGGATTGTAGTAGACAAAGATACAAGGAGCATTATTGTCTTTCAACACCGCCGACCGTTTATCTGGCAGGGTGATATTCACTGCATAAATCTCATTTCAACAAATTACTGAGTAGTGGACAGTGGTGATAGCCGAAATGTTATGCTATCCTAAACTCCCTGCTCTGCGGTCTGCTTCCGATGCCAATTAAACCAAAGACCACAATAAATGCCATGAGCCAAACGCCAAAGAAATAATATGCCAGTCCCATCACCTCAATCCATTATAATTCTCCCCTGACCTCCGAATACTCTCCATCGGGTCCAACAGCGCCCTAACACCACCCCCGGGGCTGGACTCATGCAACGAGCGTCTCCGTTTCTCACGCATCTCCCTCTCCGTATCCATAAGCATATCCTGGACCTTCCTCGAGCCCGCTGCCGTCTTGACCTCGCCCGAGTTGAGGATCCCCGTCAGCGAGGCTTTGATCATGTTCCCGCAGCCGCTTTGGTCGCTTTTTTGTCTTGCCGGGGATATCGAAGGGGCATCGCTGGGGGAGTTGTAGGATATAGAGCGTTTTGTGTCTCTCGGGCGCTCGACTGTGGGGATTTGGTTTGCGGATGCTGAGGGGCGTTTGTTGTGGTTGTCCTCGGACATTGTTGCGATTCTGCGTTGGTCAGACTGGTACCTCAGATGTCAGGTTCAGTGGGAATAATACCTTGCAGAATGTTTTATCAGAAATTACTAGGCCATGTGATTTACAACTGTTATCAAAGAATGGCGTTGTTTAAGATATCGCGGGGAAATGTGTCCCGGGTTAAATTAGAAATGATGAAAGCAGCCACAGCGAGACAGGCCACCACCTGGAGACCCTCAGTCTGGGAAACCGAATTCACCGAACCAGGCCGGCCATTGGCCAATGCGTGTCTGACCCATGGAAATCAGCCAGAGTGCCAACCACACAAAGGCTAAAGAGGGTCGGTTGATCATCCGCTGAGCAAGACAGACGTCATTCTTACAGCGAGGCTGAGCTTGGCAGTGGCCAGAACATTCCTGTAGAATACATAATAATATTGATTCAGGAGAGTACATCATACATATTCAGTCGGGGGGGTCTTTAGAATACAAAGTACACCTCAAGTAGTCCTCCCTGTCGCGGACTTTAAACCGGTATTCATCCCCGCGGTCCAGATACACCACCCTCCCACCGAACCCAGCCTTCTCGATCTCGGTCTTGAAATCCTCCAACGGACTCGCAAACACATCGTAGTCATCATAGTGGATGGGGATGGTAACATTCGGTTTAACCGTCTTCACCAGCTCCGTCCCCTGCTGCGCATCCATCGTCAGCATCAACGTGAACGGGTTCATCCACGGGCCGGGCACAGTCGTCCCGCCCAAATGGATCAGCATCAGGTCGAACGTGTCATAGATTCTCGTGGGGATGACCGTCAGCTCCTCGTACATGAGCGTATCCCCCGTGATGTAGATCCGGTAGCAGACTTTGAAGTCGAGAGGGTCTTCGCCGTAGCCCATCTCTACAATGTAGCCGTTGGTGGGCGGGACCTACACTCATTCAATACACTTTCCAAACCAAAGGACACGGAGGGTTAGGTACATACCGCACCAACAATGTCATTGAACATCTCAACCGCTCTATAGTCAGGGACATGTTTGCCAGGCATCCCAGTGATGCAGAACCCAGGCTTTTCAGGACCCGGTAGATCGCATTTAAGAGTCACCATCATCCGGTGCAACGGTTCCAGTTCATAAAGGTTAGTAAACGGGTCGTTCTTCGAGCCCAAGATCGATTTCGCATGCGGCGTCGAGATGATCGGCAGGTCTCGCCGCAGGGACTCCTCGACGTGCTGGTCGAAGTGGTCGGCGTGGTAATGCGAGAGCAGGACCACGTCGATGCGCGGAAGCTGATGAAGGTCCACGGCTGGGTTTGTCTTGCGCTTGCTGTATACGCCGGGGCCTAGGTGGACGTGGTCGCCGGCGTGCAGGAAGTTTGGCTGGGCTGTTAGTGAATATCTGATACATGTTGTCGGGAAGACCCACATCAGTCATGATCCGGACGCCTTGCCATTCTCTAGGAATCTGTCAGCACAGTCTCGAAAAGCATATGGTGTGCGTACATAATGGTAGTAGCCGTTCCTACAAAGTAGACAGAGCCATTCTCCCCTCCTGGGTCCGAAGGGTGCGTGTTGCTGGCCTTTGGAGTCGGCAGGCTCTTGGGCATGTCTGCCGCAACACCATCTCGGGTCGCGGCCTGGACGTTATCCGGGTCGACGATTATACGCTGCAATAGGGAATAGTCTGCCATATTGAACTTGAACGAACTTGGACGAACGTGGGAAAATATTCATGAGATGTGAGCTTGAAGTTATAAGAGTTGGGTGTACGTGGTCGTGACGTCAAATGGACAGCATCATTATCTCCTGATAGTTTAACCAACTTAAAGTAGGATACAATAGAACTTTAAGTGATATAGACTTTAACATTCATATACAGCAAGCGAGTGTGGTTGCACGCTGTCCATCGGTTTGTCTGCAGTGATGACAACGGCCGCTGCACTAACAATCATATCCATCTGACATAACATCACATCACTAGCTAAAGCATAGAACCCTGTTTCCTACGCCGGTGTTGGCGTCCCAGTTGCCGTAATAGCCGACGAGGCCTGCTCAATAGACACACCCTGGGGAATAATATCCGGACCAGGCACAATATAGTCGGTGAGCACCTGGTAAATGTTGACCAAGATACCCGGGTCGGTAGGGGTATAGAAGCTAGTCGCAGGAGTCCCAGACGGCGAAACGCTTCCAGAGCCGGTAATCTTGAGGCTGATACATTGAGGGTAAAGCTGGGCCCCATTCGCGCTGCCGGCGCCGTGCAGGGCGATGATCTCATGGCGGAGGACATAGTTTCCAGGGGCAATACTCTCAGGGATCTCAACGAGCCAGCCATTTCCATTCGCAATTAATTGGTCGTCTGCCCAGACACCTGGAGGGCTGGAGCCGTCGATCAGCCCCGGGCCATCGATCTTGAAGAACTCCAGCGTCGTCTTGTCAACAGTCGCACAGCTCTCTCCGCAGTTGGCGAGGTAGTCCAGGACAGGCCCGTGATGGCTCTCTGGCCAGGGGTTGGGTTCCCACTGGATGTAGATGCGATCGCCGGCGGCAACCGTAGCATAACCCGCGGCGTTGGTAGCATCGGTGTGACAGATGATCGAGTCGGTACCGGCATCGTCGGGTTCAACGAAGCCGTTAGAGAGGTTGGGTGTCTGCCAGCCGATGTTGACAGGGGGGTCGGAATTATATGGGTCTTCAGATGGGAGCCAGCCACGGTAGTAGACGCCGTTCACGACGATGCCGGAGACATAGCCGTGTGCGGCTGCCTGTCTGGCGGCAGAGAGCAGAGTAAGGACAACTGGAATACAAGCTTTCATTGTGACTTGCGAGGAATGATATGCTGTGGATCTTTCCTGGTTGGGCGCTGGATTTATTCGGTCTTTTATATCTTTCCGTTGCCTACTGGGGATGAAGCTGGCACCCCCAGACCTATCTAGGCATATGACTGATGTCGTGATAATGGACGAGTGCTCTTCATGTTGTCGGACCACCGGCACTCATGCAGAATACACAACGCAACTGGGGGGCAGCCAGGGGCAGGGGTGTTTTACATCTTAGCTCCTGGTTTGATTCGTGCATATATATTAAAACCTCGTAACATGGCGGGGCAGTAGGCGCCTGGTCAGCCTTTAATATGTTCTGCAGAACTATCCTTGTTTCCCCACGGAGGAAACCCTGGCAGCTCCGGGGTGATTCTTCAGGATTGTCCGTTTTGGATGCGGATATCGACTGTCAACACCGCAGCCGAGACCCGGCAATCTTCCCCTGCTGCGTTGGGGAGTACTCACTCCTGGTCTTAATCGTCCTCAAACAGGCTTAGGATGTCAGATGATAGGCCAAAGCGCGTCGGGTGCCACACGTCCTGCTTTTTAATTTCTCCGGTACATCACCATTCCAGTTCCTTTGTAGGTATTCAGGCATATTGTACCAGGCGCCGATACGGAGAACAACACACTATATATACGGAATAAAACAAATAATAACTTCCGCGTAGAATGAATTTGTAAAATTATACTGTGAAGCTATGCTTATTTAGTATTAAATTAACCTATCTATATATCTAATTATTTAATATAATTATAGTTTTAATCCAGTCTAGTATTATGTTTCTTAACATAACTAGATGAGCCTGCTCATCAAAGACATCTGACTTCCTCACATTGCCGATCTTGATTGGAAGCCCCCTCTCAACTGTGCCACGCTCTTTTCTTTTCCACAAAAGCCTCGATTGTATGTCCGGGTGCAGATTTTATTTCTTCAATCACGACGTTTTCGCTTTGAGCATGGGTTTTCAACAATGCATTGATGGTTGCTCGCAATTCTGTTGGCTCTGAAAACTCTCCTTGGGCTGGTGGTCGGCCTGGCGAGTAACCGCGCTGCGCCAGTGCTCGATGAAGCCGTTGATGTTGAGGTGAATACGGACGTCCAACTTCTTATGCTCGTAGAATCCGGAGATGACACCGACGCTGTGGGTGTCGAGCGGATTGTCTTCGCCAGTTCCGCGACTTCTTTCTGTACACTTGCGAGGCCGGTATTGAAAGGTAGCTCTTGTTTGTATCACTGTTCTTTGTTGACCTAATTGACGCTTTGTATCTCCATCAGCTCTCCGGAAATGATGGTGGGTGTGTTGCTGTCATAGTGAATAACCAGCCTGCGGAGGAGGGGAACCGAGCCTCCAAGAGCCGGTCACTTCAGCACCTGTATAGGGAAAGGATATTCGTGAGATCAATAATTAGCAAATGATGCGTTAGATTTACGACAGCAACAGTATATTCCAGGGAGATCGGCACGCCCCCGAATAATTATGAGATGGAGCAAGTAATGTCCAGAGGCGAGATGACTCGGCGAAACGATGATCAACTTAGCTTTGCATTATGCCCAGGTCTTTTTATTGATTAGTTGATCTGTGCAAATGCGTCTAATACAAGTAATGCAAGACTATAAACTGGTGAGAACATGCTCACTGCAACCTTTATTGCTCGGGACAAATCATCTCATGATACCACAACCGATGCAGGAAATTGCTAGCAGGCAGGCCGATTGGAATGTAGATACACTCTGTCTCTACATTCCGATATCAATCTCATCGGCATCCGATCACTGGGGCAGGAATGCATAGATGGATGCGCTATGAACAACACATTCTGCATCATACTGCATTTCTCTTTCAGCCAGCCACTTATAGGGGAACAAGGGGCATGTATTATCCCCTTCCATCAAGGTCGCGCGGTGCAGAAGCCACCCTTTCATTGAATGATTCAGCGTCAGAGAGCAACACAAACATGTACGACTCTTATCTCATTGCTTCACATACATAGAAAAAAGTGGGTTATAAATGCTTAACGCCCACAACTAGACCTACCCACGCCGCCAGATACAGTGATGCAGAGTCACCATTCCTCCATGGGAGCGCATTATTCCGGGGTTTGTGGCAAAGGAAATCAAGGCCGAAGGTTTTTTACGAATCATACAGGACATCGCTCCCTTCTAATTACGATGTTGATAGGGCACTGAAATATGAGGGCCCACCACAGCAAGAATGGTCGCTTGGCTTGTGGCTATTCTGGATAAGGATCATTGTATTCATTTACAACGTCAAAAGATAAATAGACACAAGTGGTTGCCTATTCAATTCAATCCCGGAAGGACGCTCGTCAGGAACAGCATCCGAATCTCATAACCCACGGCATCCGATTCTCACATCTTTCCAGTGTCAGATATGAAAATACCTTGGACTATGTCGCCGGAAGGACAGGCCGGTCTTTATTGGAAGCCCCTGGTGGAAACAGCAATACGGTTATTACAATCAGTGTATTAGGCAAGGATGCGCACCCCTTCTTCTAGTAATGATCCCATATAGTTTGTGGATCAAGCTATCGCGCGGCGCCTTGGTTCGCATATTAGTCAAAGTATTCAGCCAAGATATGCGATATGTCATGGTGGCTTGGAAGGGGGATGAGTTGCACTTAGAGCCTTGCGTCGTTGGCCCAAAACGCTGGTTCATAACGATTATTATCAATCCTCACCGGGCATGGTTTACTGCCCCTGGGATACTTGCAGGAGGCGCAACTATAAAGTCAGCTTCGAATCCTCTGCGACTCCTACCCCGTCACGATTCCATCTCATTGGTTTCTCGACGAGCCAGCCCACACTTTTCTTTCTCTAGACCACCTCTACCTTTGGCGGTCAACATGCGATTCAGCAATCTCTTTGTGTTATTTGTGCCTTTCGCCATAGCTTCGTCTATTAGGAACAGGGAGTCCAATATGCTGGCTGAAAAAGGTTGTCAACAGGATGCTTATTCGCGATGCGGTGAACAATCGACTACTTGTGAACAAGCCAAGGAAGAAGAGGCTCGCCAGCGAGCGAGTGAAGCTTGTGGAGACACCTATGATGATGCGTGGATCTTATGTTTTCATTCACAGGATAGAGGCTACTCTGTTGAGGAGTGTCGCAATGATGCTAAAATCTGTGTTGTAAGTCATCCTACCATAACAGAGGCGTTTATACAGCCCAGACTGATACACGCATCGCCGTGAATAGGAAGCTACAGGATGTCCATGTACGGGCAGCTGGTGCCGGTGATTGGTGTTTATATCTAGGCATATGTATCCATGATTCTTAGTACGCAGGCTATTACTGTCTGCCCTGTTGCTATACTTTGAAATGGTGTGATCCTTTGGATGGGGCTCCTAATGTCCTTGCTAGATAGTTATGCGTGTCTATAGCCTCGACATCGGGTTTCCCCGCTTAATAACGGTTTCCCGCTATTATTATGTGAATGTAGAGGCATTCATAATTATCTTCTTTATCTTGTGTCTATCCCAGTTTTGAAATTTACCACCTCTCTATTTCCTGTCTATCTTAACACATCGAAGCCGTAAATTCACCATTAGCTGAGAGTTGTTCTTCTGAGAAAATTCGAGGTTTTTTATTACAATTCAAGTGTTGCAACCGAAAATCGCATTCATATAAACCAATTTTTCTCGGAGCCACATATTTACGAACCCAACAACAACCAAACATTCGAATGGCTGGCTGACGGTTCAGAGAGGAGCAACGTTGGAGAGCCAACCAATTCCTGGGTGCAGACGTGAAATCCGTCATTGGTATCATTACGATGATCCTAATTTCGTTATTCAGAGGGCCATTCCTGAGCTACCCTAGCCAGTGAGGCAAGGGAATACCACAAGGAAAAGATTGTGTTGCTTGGACGATCCGAGAAAGATTGCCACAATTGTCGTCAATGTCCGCGGGGGCCCAATCGGTCCTTGCAAGAGCAGTGTCGCTGTGCAAGCGCAGGGATTACTGGCCATGTTGCGAATTGAGGTTTGATCAAAGAGAGGATGCAATAACAAAAATGAAAAAAATAGACAAATGTTGAAAATACAAGGGAGAGAGAAATCGTTTCTCTAAATCATAACATACCAGTACTCGTTTATAAATATTTGACTGATCTAATAAACAGCTACTCAATCTTTGATCCCAAATTGTGTAACTGCTCCCACTAAAATATGCAAACGTGTGATTTTCAATAGACTATCCGTTTATATGGGTTCCATCCAATATGCGAGGGTGCTACAGCCATAAAACCATCTTTCTACGGCAGTGTCGACGGACTTGGGTATTGTAACCAACCTAAATGGAAAGCTCCTTCCTTTCGTCAAGACGAGTAGGAGGTGGTGGAGGACCATTGTCGGCGGCTTTCGATGCCACAAGCAGTTAGGGCCAGGATTGCTAACCTCAGGGCCCACAGGGCTATGATTGAAACACAACGCTCTAACCGATCCAGTTGTTATCAAAAGCCAACCTCAGGTGATACATACATCTGTGCATGCCTACACTCCAGACTAATCTTTCATCCTTGGACAAAGAGTAGCACCTGGATGACGGCGGCTGATAGGCCTCAGACACCCTCATTCTCCTTCCTCCCTCTTCGCTTCCACTACCTCAAAGAGAACTAAACCACCCCTACGATCCCTAAACACGCAGTCCGAACAGCCACGAATAATGGCAGCAAGACCAAAAATAAAACTGTTACAGCCTGTTGACTGCCAGGCAGTCTAATTTCAGTGAACATCACTGGCTAGTCCGTACGTGAGGTGCTTTACTTTGCATATTGGATATGCAATACTAGCCGGAGCTATTTTCTATTTCCCTGCCAATATGGAGCCACTTTGGACTCATATCCCTTCCTTGACCAGGCATTTCTTGCCGTAATAAGACAAATTCATAGTAGGTTCTCAACAATATGTCGTCTGACTAGTCCTATACAACTACCGTTCTGATTTCTATACAGGAAGTACTCTGTCTCAACTTAAGCCTCGATTCTTGATCTCTCCCATGCGCGCTTCTTTCCTATTTATCAGCCTTCTGCTGGCCTCAACTTGACATTTGCGCTTGACTTCTTGGATCCTTTTCAATGCTTCAAGATGAAAGACACAGCCACCAATGGGCGGGTCCAACTGTCCTGTCAATAGCTCCCACCGCCGGGGACATTGAAACAATTGATTAATATTCCCGCAGTTGAAGTATCACTCATGTGGCTCATCCCAGTGCTCGGGCCTGCTTCATGATACGTCTAGTGACAGGGAGAGAGTTTTACATCGATAGGTAGGGATATTCGGGATTTCCATGCTCTCCACAACAGTTAGCTGCAAGCACGGTGCATTATATTGACTGGGAATACTTGTATCTATACAAAAGTAGACAATGGAAACCTTATGCGAGTAGAGCCAGTATGACGTCCTTATTCCTTGATCTGTTTCTTGTGAAATACATCTGGACTAATCAGTATTGAATATCAACAAATCCAGATACGACTTACTAGGTACCTCTGGCATCCATGTAGCCCGATCACGACAGAAGAACTCTCCTTTGGGCGGCAAGGCCTCTGGGTCGTCGAGGGATCCAACAACAAGATACCGGAATTGGTCCTTCACAGCATCCTACACCACACAGTCAATGATTAACCCTTCAAAAGGGATGATCGGTGTAGCCTACCCCATACTCGCAAATAAAGCTACCACAGTTGTCACAGAATTCTCGATGCACGACCGATCCAGAGCCGTTATCCTGGGCGAACTCCTTGGTCCGACCCGCTGTGATTTGCAGAGCGTCCTTGGGGATTTTTGCTGTCAAGCCGTAGTTTGTACCAAATGCTTTCTGCTCTAGATTAATACTATTCCATTAAATACATAGGGAGTGCGTACCTTGCAACTACTGCAGTGGCATAAAGATGTCCTGGCGTCGTCGGGCGACGACAGGTTCAGATCATATTGGATTCTGCGGCAGGTGCAGGAACCAGCGTAGGAGGGCATCTTGACGACTGAATCTAGTATTTCCGCTGAAGCGATAGGCTCATGGGTGAGGACCTTGAAGGTGTAAATGTGCTGCTGGGACTTCCACGGCGTGTTCGGCTGTTTACTATGCATGTTCGTAACCTTGACGTCATTCAGGCTCGACCATTTACTGTACTATAGCAACATCATATATTTACCGGTATGTTCATTCTTATATCGGTGGCTAACTGTGTTTCAGTGGTAGCTTGACCGTATCCTTTTTAGTAGTTAGAGCCAAATATATATAAATTGCAACCATGGCAAGAGACATTAGCTTATACGCTGGGAAGGAAGAGTGAGGCAAAGCAGTAGTCGTTCTTTCCCAGATTTGATATTACATTCATCGCACCTTCTCTGCTAGGAATATCTGGTCTACAGGTGAGAAAAGTGCAGAGAGTGCCCTGGTTGCTCTTGCTATTTGTGGACAGTCACACAATAGTTGCTACATCCTGATGGCGGATAAAGTTTCCAATATTTCTACGCTAAACTATAGAAAGACTTCTCCTCAGTAAAGAAGCAAGCTAATGCATGTACTGTACAGGACTGCACTCCACAGTGGGGTAATCCTCCCATTTAAATCTGCCCGCCAGCGACACCGCGATCCCCAGCCTGCACTGCTAATGCCATAGTCTGAAAAGACACCTGCATATACAGACCTGAGTGGTGAAATATTTCCGAACCATGCCGAACAGCCCCAGCATAACCAAGCCAAAGAGGAAGCGCGCCCGGCCTCTGCCCGCACACGTCGTCGCACGCAATCTCGCAATCGAGAAGCGCCGCCGGGGCGAACTGAATGAAGATTTTCTGGTATAGTGTCTGATGTCTTCATAATACTTCACGCTCATAGCGAAGGCGACTGGCTGATGAATGTAGAACCTGGCGCGTCTGGTGCCAAGTCTGGCGGATACACGGCGCCTGTCGAAGGTTCTAATTGTCAATGAAAGTAGTCGACATTTCCGAAGGCAGCGGGACATGTGCATCGCTGCAGGCCGTGACATGCAGGATATACTGGCCGAGAACAGCCGGCTGGTAGCTGAAGTCAACGCTCTGCGTGAACAAGCTGGGTGCGCGGGGATAGCACCTTGCGCTCCCCGGCCCATCACAGAGCCAATGGCCCAACTGATGAGTGTCAAAGACGAGGTCTATGGCAGATTTCCCGCCGGCTTTGGCGATAATTGGGCTTACCAGAATACACCCACTGGAAGTGACGATCCGGGAATGGGACTACCGCTCGATGACTTTCTTGGACTTCCTCCGCATTATGACCCAAAGCAATATGCACACAACGAGCCTGTAGTACTGGGGAATGACCTCTCTTGGGATGGATTTCCTGCAGATTACCACATCCATAATTCGACGGATTCGAATTCATCTATCACCAGCCAGTCTGGGACATCTACTTTGTATCCAGGCTTCAGCTTTCCTGTCAGTCCTCCCAGCGACAATCATATTCCGGCAGATGTGCCGGGCCATCTCGATAATTCTACAGTGGCTGCTATACATACTTCTACGACTTGGACTCCGGCAATTGAAAATGGATTAGACTGGTCGTGCGACTTGAACACCCAGCCACTCGATAATGAATATAGCCAGGCCGTTCACTGAGAGCGAACATTCTCCAGAAACAGTTAGCTATTCTAGACAAGTAATGAAACCTAGTCAACTATATCAACCACTTAGACCTGCTTCAAAACTTCCTCAATCGCATTCTTGCTTTGCAACTCGTTCGCCTTGAACGCCTCGAGCGCTTCGCGAAGGCCCCTCTTTGTTATCGGATCCTCATCAATGGCCTTTGTCAAGGCCGCCCCATTCTCGGCCAGGTAGTCTATATCCGTTGACGCCAGTTCCCCTGAACAGCCAAGGGCAGCAAGGGGGTCCTTTGTGGCCAGGTGGGCAAGCCGGGGTGGAGTTGCATGGCTACTAGGACCTCCTCCAGGAGGCGGGTTCCCGTCTAGACTGAGTAGAGCGAGCTGCTGGAGAATATCCTCGGGGATAGTTGCGTGCTCGCATCCTAGTTCGCTCATTGCCATTACCTCTCGTGGAGACTTGAAGCTATATTTGAACACGAAGGATTAGTACGTAACTCGACACCGAACTGATAGGCCTGGTGCATACCTCGCTGGCTTGAGCATAGGCTGCTCTTTTCCAGTCTCCCTGCGAAGACGCCGGTAGGTCTCGATGATGTGGATAACTCTAGGTGTCATGGGATGATCAAGCGATGGGTCCTCTACATTAGGCCACTGCTCAGGATCCGCGTGGTACCAGGGTACTGTCACATATTAGACGCTTTCCGTGCCTCGATGTATCGCAACGTACAGTTATAATATGGGCTTATAGAAAGACACCCCGCCTGACTCGCCGCAATAGCTTGGGCAAGCGAAAACAACGAAGTTCCCAGCGTGCGAATGCCATCTTTGCGCAGAATCGGGCTTGCGTTCAGCGCTGGCCCAGTAGACGGGATCTTGATGCATATGCGGTCCCTGGGTATACCAACACGTTCGAGCTCTCGAACATACGACCGCGCATGGTCGACTACCTTTTGCGTGTCGTAGGCATGGTAGGCCGATGTCTGCAGCAGGACTCGGCCTTGGATATTGTGGATATTCTTTGCGCAGAGGAGGGCGCTCTATGTATTTTTAGCATGGATGACATGGTAGAATATTGGATGGGACTGACCATCCGGTCAAGAATGGCTTCCCAGCCTTTATCCTTGTACTCTCGGGCAACTTGGAGGAATAGGGCGCGGTTCTCGGGGGATATCATCTGCTCGTAGACTAGGCGTTGGTTGCTTGTCTGATCATATGGTTTGAAAGGGAGCAATTTGTGCGCTTCGGCGGGGTCCATGCAGTCGATATCGATTTTCACTATAGACTATCAGCATTTGTCTGTTTAAGCATTGAAGAACTTACACTGCGCTTGGAGGAGGTCGAGCCATGTTGCGGGCTTGTTAGGGCTTTCCATTGCTGTGATGTTTCTACCATATATTTACTGCTTGTTTGCTGAATGGAAGTGAGGGACGCTCCATATATAGGCAACCATCTGAGAGTCTGGATGGGCAAGTATTCTACATGTCCCTTGGTCCGGCCGCACTGTACAGCTGTAATGGGGCTGTCTCCAGAATGGCCCAACCACTGTATCGGTGAATGGATTCTAGTGGGCCATTAGGTCGCAATGACCATTTTCCTTCTGAAAAGATGGCCCACGACTGTACAGGCCCTGCAGGTGACTGTACAGTGCAAGGCGCTACTGCGGTTACTGTACAGTTGCCGTGCTCCACACTTCATGCTAGTCAATGAGTCCACTGCGACGCCCCAGAATGAGAGGAACCCGACCGGCATCTTTTCGTTTCGGGAGACGGTAAATAGAGAAACTCTTTGAATTTGCTGATAGACTCCAAGGAGGGATCCCAGCTCACGGTATTTGCACAGTTGCTATCAGAAACAAGTTTCAATGACGTATAAACCTGAAGTATGGCCAGATCAAAACACAGTAATGCCACCGTCAACAAGAATATCAGCACCAGTGATATAGCTCCCAGCCTTGCTCGCCAGCAGAATAACAGTCCCAGTCAATTCCTCCGGCTGGCCCATGCGCCCGTACGGATTCCGCTTCGCCCATTCCTGCCGCAACACTTCGAGTCCCTCTCCCTCATTCAGAATGGTATCCATATATCCAGGGCTGATACTATTAACCCGAATCCCGTATCTCGCCCACTCCGCCGCTAGCGAAGACTTCATAGATAGAAGAGCAGCTTTCGCCGCATTATAATGAACCTGCGGCTGAGGGAAATTGACGACGTGGCCGGATATACTCGACGTCAGGATAATACTACCTCCATTTCCCTGGCTCATGTACTTCGCAGCCGCCTGAGCACACAGGAAAGCCCCCGTCGTATTGACTTGGAGCATCTTGTTCCATTCCTGTGGACTCATGTCCAAAGCATGTACTGACCCCGCGATCCCGGCAAAGCAGACCATCACGTCGATGGACCCGAGGGAATCGTGGACGCTGGTGACAGCCTCCGTGACCGAGTCCGCGTTCGTAATGTCTACTTTGAAGAATGTGATAGTTGCCTCGGGAAAGTCAGGCTGGAGTTTCGCGATAGTTCTCTGGGCTTCATCCGGGTGTAGGTCGAAGATAGCGAGGCCTTTCAAACCGTGTTCCAATAGGGCGCGACAAGAGACTGAGCCTATGCCCCCTGCACCGCCGGTAACTATGGCATTTCCGGTGATGGCGAAGCGTTGTCTGGCTCGTTCGGATGGTGTGGTGTCCAGCGAGACTGGGGGTGGTGCGGTTTTGGACGAGGGCGAGCCAGTGCTGAGTTGCATTAGGGGAGGAATGCGCGAGGTAAGTTGTGACCTGTCAGTAGACATTTTATAGACGTTGCTCTCGTGCTAGAAAAGCGATGAGACTAGGAAAGGATGGTGCGGACATGCAGTGGAAATAAGGGTGGGAAAGGAGCTTTAATAGGACTGGTTGTGTCTCCAATGTTGCTGATTCCGTAATCGAGATGCACTGTACAGTACGTGCAGCATAATAACACTAATTTTGGAGCAACACCGATGCTAGTCGTATTCATTACAATTTCCTAAACAGGTGCACTCTGGGGCCCAGATTATTCTGGGTTGTATGTGCTTGCTTGCGGGATGATTTTCCTGTGAATGCCCGAGATGAAGAGGCGGTCACTTGAAGAGCTGGACAATGCTTCAAATTTCGAGTACAGTATTCCCCAAATATCAGATCTCAGCCGCGTTGCCATACTGGGTGCAGAGGTGGGCTTTCTGGCGGCGGGATGCTGAGCTGCAGCCGCTACGACGAGATAGTATAGCCTATGAATACAGTAAACGGAGAGCAGAAAAGATCAGTAGCTAGGAATGCCTTGACAAGGCTGTATATACTTGCTTTTTCCTATGGGTGCCAACTCATCGTGCAGCTGTCAGCCTCCAGCCTCCAGCCCAGCCTCGCAGCGGCAGCGGGGCTGAGCATCATCGAACCATCTGCTCCTTCCTGTCACTTCGACATCTTCTCTTCCCAAAATCGACAACTGCAGCTCTCCCAAATGGCTGACCCCTTCTCCGCCATCAGCGGGGCAGCTGGTGTGGTTTCTTTGGGCCTTACGGCATGTCAAGGGCTTGTCGCCTACTACGGACCGTTCAAGTCATTCAGCACCGAAACCGAGAGCTTCGTTACGAGCGTGAACGGCCTTAGCGCAACACTGGAGCTATTGCAATCCAGGGTCAACCGGCTTCAGAGCCCTCTTAACCCATATGTAGCTGACGAACTGCAACTAGTGACCGACAGAATCAACGACTGCGAAGGTGCATTACAGCATCTCTCCCAGACGCTAAAGAAATGTCAAGGATATGATACAGCGGGCATTGTAACAAGAAGAGGAAAGGCATTTGCAAGGGCTCAGTATCCCTTCAAACGTGGGACACTGGTGTTCCTGACCCAGACGGCTATGGGGTTGCAGTCGAATTTGGACATAGCCCTACACGCCCTTCAGCTGTAAGTTTTGCATCACCCTTCGATTAACCGCATGGTAACCGTTCAAGTGCAATGTCGCACTGCATACAGCAGCAGAATACTTCCTTCCTCGCCGTCTCACGATCGATGGCCTCCGACGTCGCGACCGTCCCTGCCTCATTGCAACATCTCCACAGCAACCAGCAGGAAATCCTGCAGATAGTAACGAGCATTCAACAACTGCAGCTTACGTCCATTGACCAGTCTACACCACGGCCGGGGTCGAACAAAGCCATTGCATCTCGCCACCTGACTGCAGATCGCACGGCCCTCTCATATCACCGGGGTTATACAGACCCAGATTCAGTTGGAACAAACTGCACCTGCACCAGGACTGGTTGCTGGTTATTCAGGTCATGCGGCATGCTATCTGGAATTCGGGGCCATCAGTTCGGGTGCCCCAAATACTACGAGCGAGAGGTCGCTACCCTTGTCAATGGCAAGTTCACTATCCTGAACAGGTTTTTGGGCTACTCAGCATACGTCAGTGTCTCGGTAATCCACGAAAACGCCGGCGTCACAATAAACCCAACCATCAGTATCTGGCCTGTAGTAGATCGGAATTCGCCTGCATTCCGTATTCTGTACGAGGTCGACAAATATGGGAGCATAAACGGCGCGTTGGCAGGGCTTCACAGTCTATTCGATCAAGGGAAGGCCTCGCCAAGGGACACACTACCAGATGGACGAACCCTCATTCATGTGAGTCCTCTTTATACAATCCGTCTGGCAGATGCATAATTGCTAAATGCCAAATGTAGGCTGCACTCGAATACCTTCCATACGCTCCTCAGTTCTTGTTTTATTGCCAATTCATCGAGAGCCTGATGCGACTCTGTCCAACCGGCCTCAACCAGCAGTCAAACCCTGGTGGTACAGCATTTGACACTTTGCTGCGGCAAGGGACAGTTGGTGTGGGGGATGGTACCAGTACCCTCAGTATCAGTATCACTGCATTGACGAGCCTCGGGACGACTCTGCTGGAACATGGAGCTGTGGTTACGGCAGATTTAGTAACGGAGCTGCGGAGGGGTCCCGGAACCATTTACCGTTTGTATAGTATTCGTACCCCTAACTATCTTTTTCTCCCCGCTGTTATTGACAAATGTGGCCCAGAAGGTAGTTATACGCTCCACGCTCATGGAAGTAGGCTTGTCTGACTTGACAGAGTTTCCATTGTCCCAACTGGAATTAGCAGTGTTTCAGCGAGACGAAGACGCAGTCAAACGGCTTCTAGGTCGATTTAGTCCTGAGTACACCCTTACCGCGAGGGACGAATGTGCCTTCACCTCCGCCATCGGTTGGCCGCATGGCCTGCGGATTATGCTGGAATTGTACATTCCAGAGTTTCTACCACAACTGCTTCTCGAGGCGATCACTTTTTCTCAGTTTCAGTCAGCAGAAATCATACTGGATCTTGGCGAATGTCGCATTTCAGAAGACACAATCGCAGCAGCGGCCAGCCGTTATAACCCAGCATTCTTTAAGTTACTAGCCAAGAGTCTAGCTACCCAAAGACACCATCTCCGACAGCTAGCTAACCAACGTCTCTCACCTAACCATCTACAGGAGTTGGGTGTTGGGGATTCTGAGAGCCTCCTTGACGCCCAAACGTTGAAAGTGGAAAAGGCACTCCGCGAATCCTTCGGCGTCAGCTCCCTAAGATGCAATGAAAGGCTGGATGATCCTGAGGCTGCTGATACCGTCTATATCTTAGTTGGCTCTAACGTGGATGCCGCAAAGGCTCTTTACAGTCAGGGATTCACGGACGTCAACCAGGTGAACTCACATGGACTGACTCCTTTGTCTGCATTGCGTCCGCAGCGGAGCCTCGATGATTTATTGGAAATGTACGAATGGCTCCTCGACAAAGGTGCTTCACTTGACAGTCCAGCCCTCCCAGCGCCCTGGCTGCGTATACCTAGACACGATGTTGCGAACCATATTGGGCATTGGGTGATAATGCAACTCTACAAACAACACAGACATCTAAGAAGACAGTTCTCGGACGAGTGGAAAGTAGCGATCTCAGAATTCTCTACAGCCTGGTTCAGTGAGGTTGCGGGCCGTTGGACCCTACTACAACAAATATTTACAGATACCGAACACTGCGATGGCTGTTTGTGTGCCTGTTCGGGTCATGGATGTCTACCACTGAGCGTATTGCTAAGGGCGACCGTACAGGACGACCTGTACATATTACCGAGCTCCATTAATTCTTCAATTCCTGGTTTCATCGGCGCCGCTCTCTTGGATGACCAGCATCCATTAGCCCCTCCTGCAGTCCAACAGTTACACGACTGCGTCGCGCCTGTTGTGTTCCGCGTATGCACGTTTGAGAGCCTGGGTCTTCGCCATACCTGCCGCGCTCACCACAACTATCCCCCCCAATATGGAGACGTAGAGTTGGACGATATAGCGGAAGTCCAGGAAGAACAACGGTTACTAATCGAGCAATTGGAAGAGCTCGTTTCGGAGTTCGAGTTGAAATATCGCGAATTGGGTGTATCACTTCCAGAGTTCCTGCGAGGGTACTGGGCTGAGCGGATGGAGGAGGTGCTCGCGGAAGACTTTGATGAGGATGAAGCGCGTGCTATGGAGGAGGTTGGAGTTGTTCTTGACATCTAGTGAAACTGATTGTATACACCTCAATACTGCAGCACTTCAAGCATGCATGTTATCCCCATTCAAGCCGGGGCGGCCAATTGTGGAAGGTTGATGCGGGTCTTATATCACATTCATATTCTGCTTTACCACAAGATGTATCAAAGTAGGTCATCAAAGATATGACAATCCACTCATCGAGGTTCTTCTCTACTCTTTCCACACCAGAATTCCATTCTCATACAACCCAGTCACTATGCCAACATTCCTAGCCACATCCTTCGCCGCCGTGGCACTTGATCCAAACTCCTTGCTAGACACATACAAAGTCTCCAGTCCTCTAGCAGGCGTCCACCTCTCCACCCAAGACGGCGAGGTCGACTTCCAGCAATCCTGGGGAACAGCACCATCCACACCCTTACATTCCGTCCGGGCATGCACGGTTTTCTCCAGCGACGGCGGATGTGGATGTCCTGCAATCAACAGACCCCCATCTTTCTCAGTCGACAGATTATCCGGGACAAAACCCAGCCGGATCGCATCAACCTGTTGGAGGGAGTTATCCTCGAGCCTATTATAAAGTCGAACCTCTGCCGCCCCTGAAAGCGCAACCGCAAGAGTCGACTCATTCAGCAACGTAACGCCGTTCGCGAACGGACCGCGCGCAACGGTCTTCACTTCAACAGGCTCGGCAGCGAGATTTACATACGCAACTGTCCCACCTGGAATACCGGAATAGGTCTCGGCCAGGGCTAGAGCTGGGTAGTACCTGCGGCGGAAATAGTGGTCATTCGTGATATAAAACTCATCCCTGTTCAACGCGACAACGGAATTCGGGGTACTGAGCAGCGGGTGGATAATGGAGCGAGTATGTTTTGCCACAGGCCCCTTGGAATTTAAAGTCAAGGTGAAGACCTCGATACGCGATCCCTCGATGTGGTGGTTACACACGACCAGGGTGCCGCTTTCACGGTGATACTCGACGCCGAGCGGGTGGAAGGAGAATTCCCCCTCGTAAGCCGAGAGATCAAATTCAACAGGAACAAGAGCCTTTTCCGATTTCTCCGGGAGATCGTAGCGATAAATCCACAATCCACCGTTTGGAATAGCGTCGCGGTCGTGGTGGAAGGTTCCCATAACTGTATTCCACAGGTCGCGGCCTGGGTCACAGCTTAGGATGGCGAGGGCGTCTTCGTCGACGATGATTCCATCTTCGCAGTTGCGGATTTTGTTCTGGAATTTTAGTGAAGACGTGCTGAATTTGTTGACCTCGGGCAGTTTATTGGGGCTGTTTGAGATTAAGAGCGAGAGCACATGGAGTCGGCCTTGGAGGTAGGGGAAGCTCCATGCCAGGAAGAGGGTTGCCTGTTATTGTTAGTTTTATATTGGATATTTGGATCGAGACTTACGATGGCAAGGCGCGACAGGGATCGAAATGAAGACATGGCGTTGTCGGGGTGGGTGAAGGAGGAAGTTGGGAGGCTGGGGAGTTGTGCTTTTATCGAGCGTCAGCCCCCGCCCTTATTTAATCATGCTGACTCCTGCAGTCTCACAATGCCATTTATCCCAGGGTTGTCTGTATTATCTTACTGGTCTAGAATATACCTTTTCGGGAATCCAGCCATCAGATATAGAATGGCCTTACTAATATATTTACAACTTGAATATATATCAACACCACCATTTTGTTCCCATTAGGCAAACGTGCTGATATCCATTAAATTAACGAACTAAAGTCTAGAATTGTCTCTCTGGCACTCCATGTCGTTGCAGATGACCCTATTCGGGGTCTTTCTCGGAGTGGTAGGTGTAGTTGTTAGGAATTCTAATATACCAGGCCAAGGCAGTACGGCTATGTATTTGATATATATGATATATATGGTTTAGGGCAAAGCCTAAAACTCTTTTTTTGAGAATAAACTAAGCTTGCCTCGTTGAATATGACGTCACTCGTCGGGGTTCCATTTGCAGGCACCGAGAGACTGGATGTTGTTATGTCAGGGGTATTTGTATTGATTATATCTTCAATACTCAAACAAAATACAATACACAGATTAACCCCCGAAATGACTGGTTATTGTCTATTGCGAAACATACCGGTCGGAGAAAACCCAGGCTGATCACGTTGGGGGCCAGTAAAGAAAGGAGGGGAGCATAACCAATCCTTCAGGTACCACTTAACTGTTGCCTGTTGCTGCCTGGTACTTCTACGTTGTTATTTAACGCGGCACGAAATTTCACCTCTTTTAATCGCCTCCGCATAACCGCGGATCTGACTATGGGCGGCTACGACAATGGTTGCGCTATTTGCGGCGCTAAGGTGTCACAGCTAATCTACGATGACGATGATGGTGACAATGTTGCCCACGATGATGTCGATAATGATGTTGATGAAGAGGAGAACGATGATGACGAAGAGGACAACGAAGGGGGCGATGAAGACGACGACCTAGATGGCAACGAAGAGGAAGAGGACGATGACAACGAGGACGACAACGAAAGTGACGACCAAGACGATGATGAAAACGACAACGAAAACAGCGACGATAATGAGGATAGCAACAACGACGACCAGGGATACGACGAATCGCTCATTAAACTCAAAGATGTGCTCTGGATGAACGATGTCCGAGTCATGAGCGAGAACCGCGAAGCCCTGTCCATGAACAAGTAAGGTCTTTCTGTTTCTCTTTTGGATTATGCTAATTTGTTACAAGAGTATTTATCTCCGGGCTTGCGCAGTACGATGACTGGGGATTCTTCGATGTGGAGCCTGGAAATCATCCCAACTTTCCGACCCGAGAGCAGATGGACTATGACCGGGATGGCAAAGTCAATCTCAGATGGTATGCTTACTCTACCTGGCAAAGGCATTGAGGAGTCACTGATAACTGATAACCTGTGTCAGCTATGACTGGGGCACAGATCATGCATTCGCAATTGCGTTCCATGCTCCATGTCTCCGCCTCCTCGAGGAATTCGTATCAACCCACCTCAAAGCGGGAAAATTCATCGACGAGGAAATTCTGTATCAGACGTTCAAAGACTTCGTAAGCGAGGGCGACGACTTCGCACAATGTCTGACCAAAATTGACTACGGCATCGACACTACCCAGCAGTACTGGGAACCGAACCGTGGCGAGGAGTATTGTGTGATGAATCCGATGGATATCCCACAGTTGCAGGATTATTATGGCGAGCTGCCACTTCTGGAGGACGTAAACATGGACACAAAGACCCATAGGGATGTCAGCGCCGCGCAGTTATCCAAGGACCCCCTGGCAAGATTACCCCCTGAGCTACTGTTTGCAATCCTAATCACCCTGCCAATGGCCTCTGTCAACTCCCTCCGAGCTGCCAGCCCAGCCGTCGCCCGGTTAGAGCTGAACAACGGCTTCTGGAAACAAAAGCTTCGATATGACATGCCGTGGTTATTCGACCTACCTGACGATGGGGATGAAGAGCTGGACTGGGCCAAATGCTACGCGGACCTACGCGCCCGCAGCCAAAATGGCAATCCTGCTCAGATTCGAGCATTGGTCAACCGTCGAAGGATATGGGGGGTCTGTGAGCAGTTCGCTCCTTCATATTGCAGGAGGAAGGCTGTCAAGGATGAGGAACGCAGTAGATCACAGGGGTCGTTACTGACCCAAGCTACATCAACCCCAATACGACGGCTTACTTCGCCACAAGCAAAAACCGACTCTTTGGCCCTAGCGTTGCTCAGGTCTTTGTCGGATCTCGATCATGAACTTCCCACTCTGTCTGTGTTCTGGACCACAAAAGGGGCTCTGTCGGGATTCGGCGTTCAACGGGCAAATATGGACACTATCGGGAGCCCTGAGAAGTTCGCTATACGCGACGAGGTAAAAATTGAAAAGAATGACTGGATAAGAGGGTTCATTGTGACTTCAACAAAGGCTGATGGAGACGGTGCCCGAAGAAAGGTAGTCGGCCTCAAGGTTCTCTTCATACACGGAGAGCCCATCCAGCTAGGGCAAAGCAACGGAGACCACATACTTGTCCACACTGAAAACGATCGCCTCTTGGCCGGACTACTCGCGCAGTGGTCTCCAGGGAACCCGATATCAGGGCTTTCACTGCTCCATGTTCCCGTCTCCAAGGGCTTACCCCATGCAGCAGAACTAGCTAAAGCACAGGCAGGCAAACCAGAATCCGCCACAGCAATCGGCTCTAGGCTGTGGAGAGACCATCTACCACCTCCGGAGATGACCCTTTCAGAGGAGAGACTCGGCTACTGGTCATTGGACTTCAAGGGCGACATGGTACCAATGGAAGCCCTTATATTCGGACAGGACCAGGACGAACTCGCAGCCATCACAGAGGTTGCAGGGGATGTCCAGTTTGGTGCCTTCGAAATCCGCTACACCAACAAACCAACCAAAACGATCGGTCCACGCCCACTAACCATGAAATCGCTTCCCATTAATGGACCCGGCGGAGAACGCATTGTCGCTGTCGGCTTAACCGTCAGCCATATCACGACCAGCATCCGGTTCATCACGAACTACAACCGCCAGCTCGTCCTCGGAAGTTGCCAGCCCAACCATCGCTCCGAGACTATATATGGCTCGACGGAAGAAAAGTCCCTCCGCGGCATCTACTGCAACTGGTCCATGCGTTCCTCGCCGAAGGCGAGTCTCCAATGTATCGCCGGCTTGTTTTCTCCATCTCCTGAAGTATCAGCAGGGGAGCTACCAACAGGACCCCTAGACATAACATCCGATGATGGCGCACACTGGTGGGAGCCATGTCCTCCACCTGCCGGTTGGACCGCAGTGGGACCTATATATGGAGCCCACGAAACGCCCTATAATCCCATACGCCCGGGTACTTCATATCCAACCGCCAGTGCCGTCGTGGCTTGGATCGACTGTACCCGGCCAATCCGTAAAGTCCAGCTAAACGTCGCGCACAGAACATTGAACCTCCCCTTTACACCCACGAGTCTGGTCTTGCAATACACAGACGGGTCAATAAGCAGCATCGGACCAGCCCGTCTCGCCTCCCCACCGGACACCGACGGCGAAAAAGGTTTCCCATGGTGCTGGTGCAGCTACGATATCAAACTGCCGGAATCTGAGTCCCCTCTCGGGAAGATACCACACTATTCCGCAGCGGAGGAGTGGAGCATTGAAGGTGGGACGGTGCTTGATTTCTGTCGCCTGTGGGTCGATGATGGTGGTCCATTACGCGGGATTCAGTTCGTTTCTACCGACGGTGGTGAAAGCCCGCGCTGGGGTGTCTGTGATGGCGAGCCTGCGGTGATTGGATTTGGCCGGCAGTCTAGCAATCAGGCGGTTGGGTTGAAGGTATTTTTGGATAGTAATCAGAGGCCGGTTACCTATCCGGATACTGTTATTGTTGGGATCCAGGCTTTGGCTGAGTCTTAGTATCTGAAAGCCTTGGGCTTGACAGGATATTCTATATGTGCCCTCTCAACTTACTAGAGTGTGGAGCCAGTTCAGAGCATCGTATATCTATATATGACTGTATTTGGGCATTATAACTCTACTATTTAGTACTAGATAATTGAATCAAATAAGACTATTTCCATTCGTTATTTGATCGAATTATCGATAATCATAGCACTGTAAAAAGAAATAAAGACTAATGAAAATCAGACCTAAAGTATACAGCACTCGCTAATTCTAACAGGGCAGAGATATCAAGCATCTATACCACGCGTAAGACAGCAAGAAACTAACACACTCAGGTCTGAAAGGCCAGACAAGATAGATAAGAGAGACTAGTTCCAGTTAATTTACAAAGCTCTAGACTAGACATGGG
The DNA here is from genome assembly GCA_016880755.1 of Aspergillus sp. 2663. NCBI lineage: Eukaryota > Fungi > Ascomycota > Eurotiomycetes > Eurotiales > Aspergillaceae > Aspergillus > Aspergillus sp. 2663. The sequence goes on along the minus strand of WOYA01000016.1, from coordinate 666,778 downwards.
TCTGCATTGCAGTAAACATGCGCTAATCGCCGAGTTGGAGAAGACAGCAGGCACATTACTGCACCGCGATGGCTCAATTATCGCGCCCTTTGCTTCATACTTTGTGTCATGTATAGCGTCTTTCCGTCTACTGCTCGCGTCATCGCCCCCATCCCCTCATTGATAAAACACTGGTCGTCCACCTCGGAGAAGAGTGTTTCGCAACTATCAAATAAAATACTCAACAAACCATGGCAGCCCCTCAACAATCTCCGGTGGTCGACACAAAAAAGCTTGCGGATGTTCGCAAGCGATACACAGAAGAAGCCAATAAGCGCCTCAAGCCCGAAGGTTCATCGCAGTTCATCCAGTTAACACAAACAGATGAAGCGAGATTGCGAGCACTCGCCGAAGATCCATGGGTCGACCACTCTGCCCTAAACGCCAAAACATCGCCCATCGAACACAACGGCACTTATCGGTTTTTTGTCCTCGGGGCAGGCCTTGGTGGCCTCCAGTATGCCGTTCGGTTACTCGACGATGGAATCGCCACGACCGACGAGATCCGTCTTATCGACGCCGCTGGAGGATTCGGCGGGACTTGGTATTGGAATCGGTTCCCTGGTCTTCATTGCGATGTGGAGAGTTATGTTTATCTACCCTTGCTAGAGCAGACGGGCTATATACCTACCCACAAGTATGCGCCTGGAAGAGAAATCCGCGAGCATGCGGAGCGCATTGCACAGAAGTGGAATCTAGAGGACAAGACGCTCTTTCGCACGGATATTGACAGCGTGGAATGGGATGAGCGGTCCCAGCTCTGGATTGTCAACAGTGTAGAGCGTCGTGGACCTTCTGCAGATCCGATCAAACGTACGTTTCGGGCGCAGTATGTTTATCTTGCTGCTGGGGTTCTCACTCGACCGCAGGTTCCAAGTATTCCGGGTTTGCTGTCGTTCGCAGGCTCCATATTCCACACTGCGCGGTGGAATTACGCTGTTTCTGGTGGCTCGCAGTCAAATCAAGAACTCACTGGCTTGAAGGGCAAGAAGGTCGCCGTGGTTGGAACAGCTGCGACCGCCATCTCAGTGATTCCAGAGGTTGCCAAATTTGCAAAAGAACTGTATGTCATCCAGCGGACACCGGCATACGTGAAACCGCGTGGTCAGCGCCCGACAGACCTCGACCGCTTCAACAGTAAGATCGGAGGCGAGAAGGGCTGGCAATACAAGCGTCAGCTGAATCTGAACACTTTCATCACGAACTCGGCACCACCAGACCTTGAAAACCTGGTCAACGACGGCTGGACTGACATGCCGGCATACTCGGCTATAGTTGGTTCTCCCAACAACAGGCCCTTGGATCCAACGCCTGAGAACCTCGAAAAACACTCGGACACATTTCACGCCCTGGATCTACCGCATATGGAAGCAATTCGGGGTCGAATCGACGAGATTGTCAAAGATCCCGCCACAGCCGCCAAGTTGAAGCCCTGGTATCCCTCCTGGTGCAAGCGTCCAACATTCAGCGATATTTACCTGCACACCTTCAACCGGCCCAATGTGCACCTAGTTGACACAGACGGAAAGGGCCCGTCCAAGATCACACCGACCGGAATCGTGGTAGGTGAGACGGAGCACCCAGTGGACATCATCATCTTCGGCACCGGGTACCGAGTCCCAACAGCAGGAAGCGGGAGTCCAGCCGCACGAACTGGTGTCAATGTAACCGGTTGCAATGGCCAGTCCCTAGATGAGAAGTGGCAGGCTAATGGGGCAGCTACACTGCATGGGTACGCGACGAGTGGATTCCCGAATCTGTTTTTCTCTGGGACTAGCCAGGCTACTATAACCGGGAACAATATCTTCATGCTTGGGTTGATAGCGAGACATATCGCGTATATGATCGAGCGAGCGGAGAGGCGTGTTGGGCCTGGCAATAGGGCTATCATTGAGGTGGACCGTGAGGCTGAAGAGGCTCATACAAGGGAGATTCTGCAGCGGGCTCCGTTCTTTTCGGTTCTGGCTGGCTGTACCCCGGGATACTTTAATAGCCATGGAGACAGCGTCAATATCACGGATCCGAAGGAGAAGGAGAAGCGGGCAAAGGCTGTTACTTGGTCAGAGGGGGCAGCGTCTTTTCTGAGATATATCGAGGGCTGGCGGGAGGAGGGGTCTTTGAAGGGGCTCTCTATTGAGCCAGCTAGACAGGTTCAAGCCCGGCTGTGATCTCATAGCTTAATGTATACTCTGCATGGCCTATTCCTTAAGATATAATCCCTCCTCTGGTGGTGGCACCCCATACCATCCCAATCCCAGTTTATCCTCTGGATCAGGATCAGGCATTTGATAGTACCCATCATATCTCCACCAAGTTCGCTCCTCCCAGACATCCTCAACAGGAAGAACACCTTCAGCCTTCATCTGATCTCTGACCCTCTCAACGCCCCTCCAAACCCTGAGGATATTCTCCCCCGCCACCATGCCCAACTGCTCCTCCGTCGCTCCCCGATCAAGAATCGCCTGCAACAGCTTTGGATAGCACTTGACGTCCTCTAACCCAGGTATAACAGACGCAATCCCATCAAAGTCCGACCCCAGCCCAACAAACCCCCATCCAATCCGCTCCGCAATATAAAAAAGATGATCAAGCACCATCTCCATTTTTGCCTCCGCTCGCCTAGTCGTAACATGCTCCGGCACAAACGTCACCATGATTATCCCTCCGTTCTCACCTACTATATCGATAACATCATCCGGGATATTCCGCGGACAGTCAAACACAGCTTTAACGTTGGAATGCGAGAACATCACTGGTGCACGCGTGAGGCTCAGCACCTGCCGCGCACAGTCCTCCGATACATGCGAGCAATCGATTATCATCCCTAGTCTATTCATCTCGGTGATAGCGGACCGGCCAAGGCTCGATAGACCCCCGTGGACAGGTCCAACTTTTGATGTGGAACTGTCGGCGAAGGCATTGTTACAGACGTGGGTGAGGGTGCACTGCTCGTGTCAGTTCAGTTTCCTGCAATCAAGATCCTAATATTGCTGGTATCGGTATCTCACATATCGAACGCCTAGTCTGTAGAAGGCGCGGATTATCCCGATGCTGTTTCCGGCCATGTGCAGTCTGTGCCAGTGCTTAGTTCTATGAACCATACAAGGCATGGACAGTACTAACCCTTCAATGCCAATGGAACAGGCAATCTTCCCCTCGGCGTAAATCCTCTTCACGTCGCCCGGCCCGTGGACGAGCTGGAATACATCTGGATAAGCCTCAACCAGTCTCAGCGTCAGGTCTATCTGTTCAATCGCATCTCTGGCCATGTCCGAGTACTCCGGGGTCGAGAAGTTCTCTGCAGATCTCAGGCACGGGACACAGATGGACCAGAATTGGCCCCCGACAGCTCCTGAATGACATCTTAGCTATGATACAAACGAGGAGACGGTTAGGAATAGGTCGTGCCTTCACGTAGCCGAGGAATATCCGTCATTCCCCGCTCAAAGCCCTTCGCCAGGTCGAACTTCGGGGTGTTGTAGATCTTGCCGCGCGTGATGGCTCGTGGTTGTTGGGGGAGGTCATTGTGCCCGTCTATCAATGGTGTCTTTAAGAGAACGCGCTTGACTCGTTCGTCGATGTTCAAAGATTGATATGGATGGGTCGGTTGTGCCATGATGTCTCGTTGACTGTGTCAGAATGCGGGAAAGAGACTACTATATGCCATATCTTAAATAATTATGCTATCTACGTATTATATCAGGGCAAGTTCCCGCGCACTTTGCCGCGGGCTTTCCCTCGCCGAGATAGAGGGAGATAGCAAGGATTCACCTTCTCCAACTGTAGATACTGGTATCAGCTTATCACGTATCAGTATATTTATATAGCAAAGATATGACCACAGAATATTTTTCTAAATCACCTCACTGGGCGGAAATCTGTGAACATTAAACCCTTTCACCATGTCCAAAGACGATATCAAAACCACCATGCCCGTCGACGAGAACCAAACAGCCTACGATAAGGGCGAACTTCTGGAAGCAAGCAGCGACGGAACAGTCTCCCGGCTCAAATGGAAGCTGGACCTACGTCTACTTCCTCTTCTATGTCTCACCTACGCTCTCCAATCCATCGACAAGACAACGCTGAGTTACGCCGCCGTCTTCGGTCTACAAGATGACCTGCACCTCACAGGGTCGGAGTACTCGTGGCTAGGCGCGATCTTCTACCTGGGATACCTGGTCTGGGAGTTTCCCACGAATATCATGCTCCAGAAGCTCCCTATCAATCATTTCATGTCGGGGACTGTCAGTGACACTTTTCCTCCCTGGAAGACTGGTCTGGCTAATATGGTACGTGGTAGGTCATTATCTGGGGCGCCGTCCTGATGTGCCACGGGGCATCGCACAATTTCGCAGGACAGGCGGCAGCGCGTACATTCCTGGGTGTGTTCGAAGCTTCAATCAACCCCGGTACAATGCTCCTCTTCTCCATGTACTATTCGCGCAGTGAGCAGCCGCTCCGAATGGGTATCTGGATTGGCTCTGCTGGACTCGGCTATGTGATTGCCGGAATCGCGAGTTTTGGAATCGGACATATCCAGGCTGCGATCGCTGGTTGGAGACTGCTTTATATCATCTGGGGTGCGATAACTGTGGCATGGGGAGTGATCCTGCTGGTCTTCCTGCCGGGGTCTCCACTAACAACGAGGTTTCTGAGCGAGGGTGAACGAGGGCTGGTTCTGGCTAGGGTTAGGAATAATGGAACAGGTGTTGAGGATAAGCAGTTCAAGTGGCCGCAGTTCATGGAGGCGATGATGGATCTCAAGACGTGGTTGTTGTTTCTCTTTGCGGTGGCTAGTAATTCGCCGAATGGGGGGTTGACTTCGGTATGTACTGTCCTACGGGTATCAATCAACAGACTAACCGGATTGCAGTTTCAAGGACTCATTATTAAGGGGATGGGATTCTCTACGTTGAAGACGACACTGATCCAGATGCCCTCTGGTGGTGTGCAACTCATCATCTGCCCTCTTGCCTGGTAAGTCTCCCCTGGTAAGTCTTGTATTGTTTAGGTTGTTCCTTAACAAGCACTACAGCTTCTTCGCAACTCACTACACCAACTCCCGTATTCTCATCATGCTCCTCTGCATCATCCCCTTCCTAGTCGGTGTCCTAGGCCTCTGGCTCCTCCCCTCCTCAAACCCCTACGGCCGCCTCGTCTGTCTCTGGATCTCCTTCGCATACACCGCAGCCTGGACACTCTGCATGTCCATCGCAACAGCAAACACAGCGGGCCACACGAAGAAAATCACCACGAACGCCATGGTGATTATCGGGTACTGCCTTGGCAACTTTGTCGGTCCGTTCTTCTTTAAGAGTGCCCAGGCGCCGGTTTACGAGCTTGGAGTGGGCATGATGTTCTTTTGTATCGGGGTACAGGTATTCTGTTTACTGGGGTTGTGGGGATTGTTTTGGGTAAGGAACTGGAAGAGGAGGACTGTTTATAGGGAGGCCGGGGTTGATGATGGGGTTCGCCAGACGATGGCGTATGAGAGGGGGATGAGAGATGAGACGGACTTGGAGAATGAGTATTTTCAGGTCAGTTACTGTTATTCTGTATCTGACCTCGTCGCTAATGATGGTTAGTACGTGTACTAGCTCGTCCAAAGAAGCGTGCTTGAAACTACGGAGTACATGATGTAGGGTTATACCTGCTTCTCGGGGTATACAATAAACACCGAAGTTGATTATAACATCTTATTCAAATAAATACAGCAATGTCAGGCTTGGTGACTGGATAGAAGGCCTCGAAAGGTGTATTGTGGTCCATTCATCTTGAATCAGTCCAAGCTCGTAAATTAACTTACCCACCACCGCCGATCAGCGGGAACGGCCTTCCCTGGAACTGGTCCTCATTGCTTGGTTCACGGCGGGCCAATGCCAATGGTAAGCCAATCTCCACCCACTGGATGGACCTGATGCCTCACTGCCTCAACGACTATCCGGCTTGCGTGTCGTCATGATGAGCAAATGCTCCTCTTTCCTGTTCTGCCGGTCGCAATGTGTCCGCTCGAGGTTTACAGTGTATGAAGCCATGGAATTACTTTTATTTCCTGTACTACGGAGTATGACTGCTGGTGGAAGAGATTGGGGTACGTGGTAACAGATTTGTATGACGTAGAATACTGGTGGCTCTTCCCTCGTCCATAACGAATCTGCGTACCCTGAACGGTCGACTGATAATCCCACAACCCATAGCCTCCCACTTGATTGGCCCCGTCATTATCAATAACGACATGGTGGAGAGACGTCGCATCCCCTGCCACTGAACCGCCAACCTTCTCCAGACTGCACGAGTTGGCCGACTTCTCTTCTCTTCTCCCGCTACACCAAGAACAGTCTCGCCATGCTTTGGGGAAGGCTAGGCCGGTACAATCTGCTGGCCGGTGTGGCCTTTCTCGCCTTTCTGTCCATTTTGATGACCATCTTTGTCTTCCGACTATACTCTGACGAAGGCGGAACCACCATCTTCGCACCCCCAGGCGACGCAGGCTACGCCGACAGCGGTAGCACCGACAGCCCTCCCACCCACGATGACGCTCCCCTGATGAAGCACCGGATAGACTGGCTGATCCATGACGCCGAGCGAGAATGGGAGCGTCTACTCCTGCAGCGATCGCACCGACTCGAAGACGCCGCCAGACAATATCGCAAGCGACGAGCCCGCCATCCCCCGCCGGGTTTTGACAAATGGTTCGCGTTCGCGCAGGAAAAGAATGCCACCATCATCGAGGACCTGTTCGACCAGATATATACTGATATCAGCCCGTACTGGGCCATCAAACCACAGGAGATGCGCCGCAGAGCCGCCGGATGGGAACCCCGGATCATCCTACGCAACCACACACTGAATGGAGTCGGCACCACCGGGCCTGGATGGATGGACGGCTGGTCGAATCTGATTTCAACCATCGCGCAGTTTCTCCCGGATATGGACATCCCCGTCAATGGGATGGATGAACCCCGTCTGATCATCCCATGGAAAAACCTCACCGAGTCCATCGCCCAAGACCGCGCAAACCAACTCTTCATCCCCTCCGAAGCCGCCGTCGACGAATACATGACCCTTCCTCCCTTCGACCCCGAAAACCCCCCAGAGAATGCCATGCCTCCATTCCTAGGCGCGGACCACGCCTTCTGGGAGATCATGCGCCATGCCTGCCCCCCCGAAAGCCCCGGACGGACGAGCAACATCCCCAAGCTGGATTTCGAACACCCACCTCCCGAATTCTACCACTACCGCAACTTCTCGAGCACTGGCTACGTCGAGGACTTTGAGCGGTCGAAGGACCCCTGCTGGCGCGCAGAATTCCAAGCCCTACACGGCTCCTTCATCGAACCGGTCTCCACCTCTACCTCGCACGAACTCGTCCCACTCTTCGGCGGCTCAAAGCTCACAGTCAACAACGAGATCCTCATACCCCCAGTAATGTACTGGGCGGACAACCCGCTATTCTCCGGCGGAGCAGACCACGGCGGGCCCTGGGCAGAGAAAAGAGACGGCGTAGTATGGCGCGGAATCGCCAGCGGAGGGCGTAATCGCCTTGACACTTGGACAGGATACCAGCGACACCGACTACTCTCCATGCTCAACGGGACTCAAGTAGCACAGACGGCCGGATCTTCTTCACATGGTGTCAACTTCCGGCAGCCAAACTACGAGTACTACAACGTCTGGGCCGGTCTCGATAACGCCTTACCAGAGTGGCTGGACGAACATGTCGACGCAGGCTTCCTCGACCTCGCCTGCGGGCCCGATACACCACACGATGGACCTCACTGCCCATACTCAGATCCGTACTACACCCTCGCCACCCCAATGCCCATGAACGAGATGTTCAACTACAAATACCTCCCCGACGTCGACGGGAACTCATTCAGCGGCCGATACCGGGGCTTCCTCCTTTCCACGTCCTTGCCCATCAAAGCGACCGTGTACAAGGAGTGGCACGATACGCGCCTCATTCCGTGGGCGCACTTTGTGCCGATGGACTCGCTGTACATGGACCTGTATGGGATACTGAGCTACTTCATCGGGTACGGCGAGCACGAAGGTCATGACGCACAGGCGGAGAAGATCGCGATGAATGGGAAGAAATGGGCCGAAGCGGTACTACGGCCGGAGGATATGCAGGTCTATATGTTGAGGCTGCTGCTGGAGTATGCGCGGTTGAGCGATGATAGACGGGATCAACTTGCCTATGTGGGTGATATGGGCGAGACATGATTGTTCACTGTATTATTATTTTCATAGTTTATGATTCCTATCTTTTCCTCGCAAATACTTCTTCCCACGATGTATTATTAGTCTTTAAACAGATCATGACTGGGATCTTCATCGCGAGTACTTGCTTGCTATGATGGCCAGTCCCTCTTGTGGGTTTGGCTTTGCACATCGCCATTTCGATACCACTGCCCAGTACTCAAGTGGATAGTACTTGAAGTATTATAATGTCCACGATGCAGTGAAGGCTTGGGCCGGTTTAGTACTGGGACTAGACAAACCGGTGATCAGGCGATCAACCCGAGCCCGTTCTTTTTGGGCTCGCCTCAATCGTATCCTCATTCCTCGGTATATTACTGAAATAAGGTTATACTATAACGTGGCCTTGGTTTCTGGGCGTATTCCTTTCTAAAACAACTCTCCATTGATCTTGGAGACAGCAACAAGCGACGTTCCTTCGAAGCCCTAACTCTCACTGTATACATGTTACCCATAGTATGGATGTAAACCTCGTATTCCTCCATCGGCGCCGAAGATTTAAAATTAACGTCCTTGGCACTGCAGAGTGCAGCCCCTGAAGATTTCCAGATTCCTTCCTGATGAACCCATGCTATTGTTCTCGGCACCAAAATGCCCACGTTCCTGGATCTTCCCCATGAGATCCTTCTCTGGGTCTATCAAAGCTTGGACAATGTCCCCGATGCCATTCACCTCGCCAAATCATGCAGATTACTGTCCCACATCTTCGACCGCCCCCAGAACCGACGCAAAATCCTACTCTCAATCATAGTAACCATCCCCCTGGAAATTCCCCCCCAATGCTTCAATCACTAACCCAGCCAGGACAATACACTGGGCACACCAAGCCCTGACAAAACCTGGCTCGAAGCGCAATTCGGCACCGGCTCTCTATGGAAACCCGCGCAATCCGAGATACCGCCCGAACTAGCGGATCCAGAGACAAGAACCTTCTTGACGAGTGTCGGGTTTCCCGTAACCAAGATCCAATGCGCTGACTTTGACTCTACGCATCTATCCAGAGAGGAGAGGCGTCTAGAGTGCTATGACGGCGACGAACTGTATGGCCAGCGTCACCCAGACGATGACTCCCCTCCCACAAACCACTGTTTCCATTTCGGGAGCGTTGGGGAGTGGATGATGATGGTGAGTGGGGAGGATGGGGTGGTGTCTCTCTATGACCCTAGTGGTTGGGACCACGCGGATGGGTATCAGGGGACGGTTGCGCTTTCGCTGGAGAGCTTTGCCGTGTTGTTGGGGATGCTGGCTGGGGTTGCAGACAAGCTGGATCCGGCGACGGATGTGGTCGATGATGAGGACGAGGAAGAAGAGATGCGTAGGGCTATTGGGAATACTTTGAGAGAGAGGATGGGAGACTATGACGATTGTGTGTTTGACGGGTGCAAGTTTTGGGATGAGTTTTTTGAGTGTTTCCTGGAGTAGTGACTCTGTCCGTACAGATAAATGGCTTCATGACGCAGTCAGGGTTGAGTAGTCTGCTCCCCTAGATGAGGGATTATAATGTATTGTTTTAAGGTAATATCTGCAGTAATCCAAGTTGAACTGTGCTTTCAAATACTATGTACACTTTTCTCTATACCACGCAATATTTTTTCTTCAACAGGTTACCTTCCTTGTGTACAGAGTATGCTTCCCATAATTACTCGGCTTTGAACACACCCAGACCGCACCCTATGAGAGATAATCCTCACAGCGTGTGATACCCAACTGCGAGACCAAAAACTCATTAACAAACTGACACTTCGGATCCTGACGTTTCTGAATCTCCAAAAACTGAGGCAACTTCGGATACTGCCCCTTCATATACTCGGCATCCGGAGCATTCATCTTATTCCAGTGCGGACGAGCACTATAAGTCTCGCCAAACTTGGGCAAAAACTCATACGCAAGCTCCTGGTTCTGCCAAAGTGTCTCATAGCTATCATACTCCTGGATCCAGTCGATTTCGATGACACCGAAGACCCCGCTGAGACTCGGGTCCAGATTATACGTGTTCACAGGGGACATGTATGCATCGTCACCGTGCAGCGTCCGGTGCTGGATAACCATCTGCTTATTAGAAGGCCCTGTCATGCGCGGCGTCTGGGACTGCTGGAGCCGGGTGTAGTTCGCAGCAGCCTCCGCGTAGTACTCGATTGGAAGGAAGTGTTCGATCTCGGCATAGAAGAGGCTGTTGCAGACTCCCTGGGGCGGGCAGGAGACAGAGTCGCTGACTTCGTCGTAACAGATGTATTCCTTCTTGCAGTCGCCGCAGCCGTTGGCGCAGTAGTTGAGGGTACAGTTACTGGCGCCGGTGTAGTTTGTCGGCTCCCAGTAGGAGAGGAAGTAGGTAGGCTCCAGGTCCCAAGTCTTCGTCTTCTCGTTCCAGTCGAAATGGGGGCCCCAGACGGTCATGCGGTCGTGTTCCTTGTAGAGCTGTGCGATTTGCTTGTACATCTGATTATAGTCGGAGGTGGCGTTCATGACCTTTGTTGTCTTCTTCACGCGGTATGTAGGCTGCACCTTGATAGTCATCTCGGTGATGAGGCCCAATGCTCCGAGACTGATACGGAAGGCTTTCAGTTCTTCAGGGTTGTTGTTCTCGTCGATAACTCGAAGATTACCCTGCGCATCCAAAACACGCAGTCCAACAATTTGGCTGGCAATGTTTCCAATGCTAGAGCCAGAGCCATGAGTACCAGTCGAGGCAGCACCGACGAAGTTCTGAACGCGCTCAACACCAAGGTGGTTAAAGGACAGGTCATTCGCCTTTAGTTCCTGCGTAAGGTCATCCACGTCCCAGCCAGCCCCGAATGTCACAGTCATGTTCTTCTTGTCGATGTGGAGTTTCTTCAGGTTGACGAGGGACACGATGTAGGTCGGCTTTGTGGTAAGACTCTGGTCGACACATTGGGTGAGATTTCCAAACCCATGTCCATTTCCGACGACTTTGATGTGAGAACCTTCAGCGAATTGTTGTTGAAGGAAGTGTGCGGCCGCACCCTCGTCTGCAGGAGTGATATACGCATCAGACTGGCAAGTGACCTCGAACTGCCAGTTGTACCAGCGGTATGCAGAACCAAAGACCGCGTGTAGCAGTAGGAGTAGGATAGCGGACTTGAAGCCGATCATCTTGGACCAGGATTAACTATTAGAAGTCAGACAAACACAGGACAATTGGTGTTATCAAAGTCACTAACCGATGTCTTGTCAAGTGGGAAGAACACACTGGACCTGATGGAATATCGGAATGAAAGCTTGCTCTCATGCAGGGGAATGCCCTAGATATACGAAACTGCTTGGGTCGTGCACTGCTTCACTTTTTTACCCGGGATCGGATCATGCAAAACGTCCATCCATCCCACATATCCACCATGGGTCCACCATGGATCTGGCATTCTTCTTATTCAAAACTTAATACCGTCAGTTTGAGTCCCTGGGAGTCCAGAAATGAGCTGTAGTAAAGCGTTGCGAATCTGACATAAATTGTGTACTTATTCTAGCCAAAGCCAGGTAGTTTACAGGACCACTCTCATAAATCTCCTCCTTCAATAGTCTCACCGGGTCCTGTAAACGGTCCTTTCCCAGCCGCAGTGATCCGATCCTGTTGATCAGCAGGGCGCGGAAGGAGTTCCCTTCTTCAAGGTCGGATCAGCAATCGTACACTTCCATCTCCTTCGCTGTCATCTTCTGGGCCCTTCTTCAGACCAATACTGTTTCAAGCATGCAAACTCCTGTCTTAATCCGACTCCACGCGACCCACAATATCTGTTAACAGCAATATACCTATGACAAGGGAAATGATAACTCAGTAGAGGGTTTGCACGTCACCTATGACCTATGCAAATGTGCTTCACCTATCCAGGGACTGCTGCAGCAGGGTCTCCGACAAGATACACAGGATTGTTTGCCTGAGTGTGTAGAAGAGCGTTCGCAAATTGAGATACACCAGAGTTGGACCCACAGAACCGTCAAACACAGTCTGATCAGATAAGATTGGGCACACAACACGCGGCAATCAAACATGTATCGTGAAGATCGTCACGCCCATTAATCAATATCCATCTTTAAATGTCCCTAGATATACAGCAACCAGAGAAACCCGGTACCAAATCTCAGAAAGGACATTCCGTGTGACATACCGCAAACTCCGAATACCGTCGGCATGCCGGAACCCATCCCTTTCTGCTGCACGGGATGTCCAGGAGTCAGGAACAAAATGCTTGGCAACTTGTGGCTTGTTCATAACTAAGTTAACTTACCCACTGGGCCAATTAGGTAATGCCGCGGATGTTTGAGCGTGGAGCGAGTTTTGTCCGAGTTTCAGACACACCTGTCCTGCTCCGGCGATCTCACTCTCCGATGTCGCTGCCAGCCTGGTCTGTTCTCACACACCACAACACCGGATCTTGAATTCTTGATCGCACAGGATGTTATGTTAAGTTAAAAATATACACAAGAGCCAAATCTCTAGAGTTTATACAGATTGCGTCTATCGATCGGGGCCTTTACTATAACAGTTGTAATGGAAGAAGAAGCTGTCTTTATGATGTGAGTTATATATATTTTCAACCTCGTACGGAGTAAAAAACAGCGTTAAATTTGAACTTTCTTTTTCAAAACCAGTATTTGACTTCACAAAGTGATCTTCTTTGGTATATCACCTCGTCTAGCCCTTTCGACAATCGGAGGAGTATTAGGGCTAAAGATCTCACTCTGGCGTACGAATCCGCAGTCGCAGCTTCCTAGTTGACTTGAGCAAAGGTCGTACCTTCCTCAGAGAGATTTACAACATTCATTTCGGTAGGGAAGGTACCACACATTCTATTATAGGAAGCTGCGACTGTGCCAGTCCCTGGTGGGAAAGCACGATGGATTATTACGGTAACAATCAATGACCATCGCACCTTCCTAAATAGAAACATAGAAGTCTACTCGTGACTGAACAAGGCGATATCTCAATAATATTATTATTGTTTGATTATGTAGACAAGCCTCCGAATTATCCCTCATAAGCAAGGGCCATTAAGTAGGTACAAAGAGACCGTCCAAGAAGCAACCACCACCGTCTCCAGCATTAACTTATATATATATGTCCAGCTCCCCTACTAAAGTTCCTTAAAGTGCCTCCTACCTAGGCTAGGTACAAGGCTAGGTACCGATACCACTCTAGTAGTAGAGAGGGTTCTCGGGATCAGTGAAGTCAAAGACAACAACGGAGTGCGGCTTCGCACCACCACGGTTCGCAAACTCGCGGCTGAAGTCGATGCTGCGGTTGAAGCTCAAGCTGCCGTCATCTAGAATGTCGATGTACAGGGCGTGGAAGTCGGCCGGGGTGTTGATGAGGCCGATCTCGCCGGTCTGCACGAAGTAGTCGGTGACAGCGACGTGCTTCTGGTCGGGGGTCACCTTGATGTAGTGAGGGCCGATGGTGGGCTGGTCCTCATCGGGGTCGTCGAGGCGCTTGACGTTGTTGAGGTCGCTGATGTCGAGGGCCGCGATGTGGTTGGCGGTCGTCAGGGTCAGGTAGATGTATTTGCCGTCTTGGGTGATATCGGTGCTGGTCTTGTTAGTATTCGAAGTCTGATTATGGTGTGATGAGAGCTTACTAGATAGCGGTGGTGTCACGGGCCTTAGGGCCGAGGTCGTAGAGGAGCTCAGTGACACCGGGCTTGCCGTGCTCGTCCTTGCGCTCGGGGTAGATGATCCAGACCTGGCCGAGGTGAACGGCGGTGGCGAGAGCAGCGCCTTCCTTGTTGCCGGGGATGAACTTGACGTCCTGGATACCACCTCCCTGTTGAAGATTAGCATGGGGCCTATGTTTACTGGGGTGGAAAGGTCTATCGGAGTGGACATACATCAGGGATGGTGATGGTGTTGAGGATGTGCTTGGTGTCCAAGTCCCAGAGACGGAGGGTGTTGGCACGGCGAATACCAGTGCTGGGCTTCAGGATACTGATGGGCTCGACAAAGTCCGAGGTGAGGATGAGCTTCCGCTCCCAGTCGATGGAAAGACCGTGAGGGGAGAACTGCTGGCCAAGAATGTCGAGCAGGCCATCGACATCCTCGGGCCACTCGTGGATGATGTTGAACTCCGCGTCAGTCTCAACGAGACGGCCGGGGGTGGTTCCGACAGCAGAACCCATGTAGGTGATATAGAAACCTCCATCGGGCTTTGCGCGGATCTCGTCGGCAATGGACGAGAGGATGGCCCGGTTGCTCTTCTTGAACTTGGGGCGGTAGGGGTTGCTGGTGTCGAAGTAGAAGGCAGTGTCCTGGTTATGTTAGATATGTCGAGGCTGCATGAGTACAAGGACATACCTGGGTCTTCAGCAGGGACAGGAGACCACCTCCGATCAGGGTCTTGCCGTCAAGAGACGGTCCCAAGTGGTGAGGGTCGTTGCCACTGGAGGGCACATCCGTGACGTAGATCAGGGTGCCAAAGGTGTCATCGTCCAGACTGTAGGTGGCAAGGAAGTCCTTGTGCTGCTTGTCACCGGCACCTGTCCAGAAGTACCCAATCTTCTTGGGCTTGAGGTCACTGGCAGTGAAGGGGGGGCTGTCCACAGCGGCAGTGGGGACCTGCAGGATGGGAAGAGGGGGAACAATGTTGTTCAGGGCCTCAGTCACACCGGGAATGTGCGGAATCAGCGGGGGCAGAGAGATCGAAAGGGCCTGCCCGAGGGAGGCCAGGGGGATCAGTTGGACAAGAGAAGTCGACTTCATCTTGACGGCCAATGAACGACAGTGTCAGAACAATGAACAAGGATGGGGACAGAAGGAACGGAGGGCTGATGATCTCTGAGAGGGTTTGAGCAGATTATCGAGGGACAAGCCCTTTATAAGCCTTTCACGGCTCCCCCTTTGCTATCCTGAATCTGCATGTTCTTTCTCCCGTGCCTGACGCTCTCCAGAGACAGCTTGGTGTACGACATTCCATCAAGAGAGCACGCAAAGTCGATAGTCCCTGATGGCGATGCCCAAGACCCCGTCGATGTATCTCAAGAAATGTCGATCGACTCGCAGCTCTACCGCATTGGGATAACATGCAGCCATCAAGTTGCCTCCCGGTTGAATGTGATGGGCGCCGTGCAGGGCTCTCCCATTGACCAGGACAGCCTCGCGATAGCGTGATCCCCCACACTAGCAACCATCTGGGCAATGGGCGTGCGTTCCGGGGACGAACGCTCCGATCATCTTGGGATGTCGTGATTGAGTCGAGAGACACGGCCAGGATAGCGCGGAACCGCGCGATGGGAATTGAGATAGGTTTTCTTGGCTGCGTCTAGGACGAAAGCAGCAAATGATCACAGACGACTGGCAGGAAGTTGGTCATTTCTATGACGAATACGATATTGCAGCTCGATGGGGTAAGCAGTCCGAGGCAGTCCTAGAGCAGTCTGACGGTGCACCAGAGACAGCGCAATTGGAGTAATTGGAGTGACTGGACGCTGGACTCTAGACTCTGGACTCTGGAGAGGATCGGCGCCCACAGAGCCGGGACATTACCAAGAGACAGGGACGATGAACCGTGCTGTGATGGAGTTCGTGGCAGTGGCAAGGGTTGTCAAGCCCTAGGCGGCTTGGGCGGGACAAGCTTCTCTGCAGGCTCGCCCTGGACCTGCCGTGCCTGGTTCCTGCGCGCTTGAATTGCCACTGCCAGGAACCAGCTAACCGATCTGGGAACGGCAATTATCGCCGTCCCTGTTGTTTCTCGCGCTGTCGTGCATGTGCATGTCGTATTGCGGTCACACGGCGGTTGCGGGCTCCACGCGGAGTCGGGATTCAACTGGCACTGCAGGCTGCAGGGAACAGAGTTCAATAAAGATGAACAAGAACCGTCGAAGAATAACACCATCCGCGCTGCCAAGGCCCTTGCCAGGCCCCGCCCCTCTGATCGGAGGGCTAGGGCAGCACTAACGCGGGGGCCAGCGAGTGCCGGGGCGAGGCTTGTATAACGACATGCTTGGCATCATGGTGACATCGCCCTCGACGCAAGGGTCCAGTACCGGAGCAGTCCCCAGCATGCTTTGGGCCTACCCACTGATGTCCATTGTTTATCAGATAGCGTCATTCTCTAGAATCTTTACTCCTCATTTTCGGATTGTTGATCGCCCTCTTGTTGCTCGGATTTGTCACTTCGTGGCTGGCCACGAACCTGTTTAGCAGCCACGCCCAACCAGCACCCCTCCATTTCAGTTCCCTCTCGTGCCGATCCAATTTCGGGGTTTGCATCTTGCAGCAGTCGTCAGTTGAGATGCAGATGTTGTGATTCCTGCAGCTGTTGCTCATTCTTCAGGATCCCAGGAACCAGAGCAGCGTAAATACTCTGGTCAATCGCCCAAAGCAGCAGCCAAGAACACACCGCACATCCTTTAAATCTTTTCAAGCCTGGTTCCCCTTCCATTGTTGACCATCCCAAAGGAAGCTCTCACAATGCATTCCAAGCTTCTCCTTCTACTTGCCTCCGTGCCCTCTCTGCTGGCCACCCCCTCACCGGTCAAGCGTGATGCCGGGTTCCCCAGTGGCCAGCCGATTGATGGCAAAGGCAAGGGAGCTCCTATCTTTGGTGAGTATAAGTGCTCCTTCTGCAAATATACGAGTGCCTAACACCTATGCAAGGTGGTACCAACCACGCTATCGACCTTCAGAACCCCGATAACCTCGGTGCGCAGTCCGTCGACCACGGCGCCGTGCCCAACTTGAAATGGAGTTTCTCCGACTCAAAGACCAACATTTTCCCTGGTGGCTGGACTCGAGAACAGATCGTTACGGACTTGCCTCAGAGTCAGGACATCGCCGGTGCCCAACAGCATCTGATCAAGGGCGCCATCCGCGAGCTCCACTGGCACCGAGTGGTACGTATAGCAGCATGGCGTGTTGGGGGTATGTTAACGGAGATATAGGCCGAATGGGGTTTTGTCTATGAGGGGTCTCTTCTTCTGTCTGCTGTTGACGAGAACGGCAGCTGGACAACAGAGATCCTGCAGACCGGCGATATTTGGTACTTCCCCAAGGGTGTTGCCCACAACGTCCAAGGCTTGGATGACCAGAACGAATACCTCCTTGTCTTCGACGACGGTGACTTTGAGAAGATCGGGTAAGTCGCTGTCTCTTCTATCAAGACGCGAGCTAACAGACCAGAACCACCTTCATGGTTGACGACTGGGTGAAGCACGTTCCTCGCGACATCCTGGCCAAGAACTTCAACGTCAGCGAGTCCGTCTTCGAGAACGTCCCAGAGAAGTTCCCCTACATCCTCAACGGCACCATCCCCAAGGAAGCACAGACCGCTCCCCAGGGCACTCTCAAGGGCAACGCCTCGTACGTGTACCACACATACGACCACCCTTCAGAGCCTGTCCCCGGACACGCTGGTACTTTCCGTCGCATCGACTCTACCAACTTCCCCATCTCCAAGACCATCGCTGCCACCATCGTCGAGCTTGAGCCCAAGGGTCTCCGTGAGCTGCACTGGCACCCTAACGTACGTTTCTCCAGCATGTAAAGATCCAAGATCCACCGCTAACAATCCCAGGCTGAGGAATGGCTCTACTTCCACAAGGGCACTGGTCGCGCCAGTGTCTTCATCGGTGATTCCAAGTCCCGCACCTTTGACTTCTCCGCTGGTGACACTGCCGTCTTCCCTGACAACTCTGGTAAGTTCCCTCCAACTTCTACCTTAGCAACGCTAATTAAAACTCCACAGGACACTACATCGAGAACACCTCCGACACCGAAAAGCTCGTGTGGCTGGAATTCTACAAGAGCGACCGCGTCGCCGATATCTCTCTGGCGCAGTGGCTTGCCCTTACTCCCCCCGAGACCGTTGCCAACGTGCTCAAGATCGACATCAAGTTCGTCGAGCAGATCAAGAAGCAGAAGCAGGTTCTTGTCAAGGGCAACTAGATGCGTTGAACTAATTCTGCGCCTCTGGAATGCTAGTCCTTGAAGTTATTGGGCTGGTGGACATAATCCTAATGTTTATATACTATAACCACGTAGTTACTTTCTACCGGCTGAAGAGCTGACACGTTACTTAATCTCATTAATGTTTACCTTTTCATTTATAATCCTTGTAATCTATATACTCTGCTTTGTTCTCCTGAATGGCTCCTTAACAGTCAAGGCAAGTTTGCCGAGGACACAACAGACTCCACAACAAGTCAGGCGTCTCCATATCGAATCTCGATTTCAATATCAACTAATGATAGTATCTCTAAAGACGAGCTGTATTGTGCCATATTTGATAAAACTAATGGCACAAGATCTTATCGAAATACCATTCGACCATAAAAACCACTAGCGGTATTAGGACGTCTTTCTATTTGCATTATATGCCAACAGATCTTTTGTTTTGGTAGACCTTGCGGAGTTGACAAATATATATAATCGGCGGATAGTTATCTAACTATTGCATGCCAATATCACCCAGACCACAATCGTCAACAAAATAAAATAAAACCCGCAAGAATATACTAATTCAGCCATTTACAAAGAGATCCCCAGCCGAGCTCCATGCCTCATCTATAGCGTCGCTATAATATTCCATGCGTTTGTTGCCTCCGCTCCGGTGTGTAAAGGGAATGCCAAGACACCCAAGGGGTAATGATGACTAATATATAACTAAGTTAAGTTTAGCGGCCCCCTCCTTCCTTATTGGGGATCATCTGCCTGTTTGAGGTGGAGAGCCTCTTCTTGCTCTCCGTCGCCGATAATTTACAGTTCATGACGTCCAACTAGCTATATCCACAAGCAGATGAGGGCTACTATGAAAAACGCAAGTTAAGATAAGACATTCCTGGCTCGACCAAGTCCACGCCTAGCGGAAGCACCTCTGCATCTCCAGCCGCCCCAGCAGCGACCAGAAGTGGCGTGAAGTGCTATATTCCCATATTAGTGACAGTGCGCCTTTCTCAATCATAAACACACATACCTCAACAGTCGGGTGAGAGCGCCGGAACTCGTACAGGCCTTCCAAATTCAGCAGGGCTTCCCTCCTCTCCTTCGCATTCTTCTTCGTGACTGCCTGCCTCAAATGCGTATCGAAGGATCTAGATTCAGCGAGGACCTTGGATCGGGTGATCTTCCTTTCCTCCTCGTCTGGTGCATCGGCGATCTCCTGGATAGAAGCGAAGGAGTGGACAGCCATGCCTGAACCTATGATGAGATAGCCATCGTTGCTGGCAAACGTGGTGAGTCCGACGCAGACACTTGGATTGAAATGCAGATCGACCTACCGTAATGATTGAATTGCCTCGCCCAGACGAATCTGGCTGCCTAGGTCGTATCCGTGGAATGTAGAGACCTGGATTAAGGGTATATCTAACGGTCTCTCCTCCGGAAACATGACCTTGAAGGGCACCCATATACCGTGGTCAACGCCTCGTTCCACGCGCTTTGACTTGATCTGTGCTTTGCGCAGGTGGTGCCATACTTCTGCTGCTAGCTCTGGGGCGTCCTGATGAGGCCAGTCATATTCATAAACTGACGGTTTGGAGTCGTGGAAGTCGTTGACGAAGTCGTGCTGAGGATGGTCAATAATAATCTTGAGAAGAAAGTGCGCTTCTTACTTGAATATAGGTGTTACTTTTGACGTTGACTGCGTATGTGGACAGTAAGTTGGAATATTACTCATTATATCTAGGAAAGACAACTCGTGCTTCCAGACTCACCCTCGATTACACCCGGCCCATGAATCTCGCCCGCTTCAAAGTGACCACTGAAAGTAATGACAGCTTTTGGGCGCGGAGAGAGAGAAAGAATTTCTTCCCCTATTTCCCTCAAGTTAACACGCGCGGACTGGGTGACAGGGCGGTCGTCGAAAAGCAGCCCAACACCAGCATGTCCGATATAATAAACTGGCAGAGGCTTGGCGGGTACAACAGTAGAAGGCATTATGATAGGGAAGACTCGATCGGGTTGTGGAGAGCAATCGCGGATTTGAAATACAACGTCCATTATATGGAAGATGGCGGCACTGGTGGTCGCAGATGGTGTGTATTGGAGTTGATATGGCGTTATCATCAACAACAGGCTATCTGGATAGGGCGACGGGTTACGCCGCAAAAACAACATCCGACTCCAATGTTTCGCCATTGAGTTTGCTTATTTAGATATGCCGTTCTTTCCGTGCCTTTAAAAAGGCTGAGTGTTGATTTTGCATCCCCTGAAGCTCCGACAAGCGGCCTACACGATGTCAAAGGAGCACGGACATACTCCTGTCAACGGGGTTTCTGACGAGAGGAAGGGAACAGTCGACTTGAACGTCGAACCATTGGATTCTGATACGAATACGCCAGCAGATGCCAACAGAGTCGACCCAGAGGCAGGCGAAACGCTCTCCCATTCCATCCTGAAGAATGGGGACCAAGTTCGCATAACATGGACTTTAGAAGAAGAGGCTCGCATTGTCCGAAAGTTGGATATTCTCTTTCTTCCCATATTCGCCGTCAGTCACACAGCAACTCATACTGTATATCGACGCTAACGATCGCGGCAGTTGATGTTTACCTGGATGGCCATTGATCGCACAAACGTGTCGGGCGTGCTGACCTCGACCTTTCTACAAGATACATCCATGACCCACGACCAGGCCAATACAGGAGTTTCTCTTCTCTGGCTAGGCATTGTCCTGCTTGAGATTCCCTCCAACGTAAGCTTCGCCCCAGCCTCTCTTCTGCCCGACCCTAACTCTTATTTCATGGCAGATCGTGCTCCATCGCATAGGCCCACACTACTGGATCCCAGGGCAAGTCATTACCTGGGGCTTTATCGAGGTACTCCAGTCGCAGGTCACCAATGCCGGTGGCTGGTATGTTGCGCGGCTATTCCTAGGGCTTGCAGAGAGCGGCTTCATCCCCGGGGGGCTGTACACGCTGTCGAGATGGTATGCACCCGACGAGCTGACGAAGCGCACGGCGGTGTTCTTCCTTGGACCGTCCGTCTCTGCGGCATTTGGGTCGCTGATTTCAGCGGGAGCACTGACTCTACATGGGAAGGGAGGGCTTATGGGTTGGCAGTGGTTAGTTCGCTTTTCTTGTCGTACTGGTTTCGGATTGAAGTCGGGATTTGTCTGACGGAACCTTCGACCAGGATATTTGTTATCTGTGGCGTATCTACCATATGTGAGCAGTCACCCGGACCTGAAGCTTGTTACACCACTGACAGGCACGATATGTATAGTCGTGGGCGTCCTGGCTCTCGCCTTAGTACCCAAGTCTCCCTACCACACAGGAAACCTGTTTGGCGGTTTGATCCGTGTACGAGGCTGGCTCAACGAGCATGAAGCGGACATCCTTACCGCACGTCAAGCACGGAGATCCGATCATCACGCAGCCGGATCGAAGCTCAAAATCAGTTGGAAGGACATGTCAGCACTCTCCCACCCCTTCCCCCGGTTTTACCAACTAACCTCCCACAGAACCGACGTCCTCCTCCACTGGGCCACCTGGCCATACCTCATCACTTGCCTGTCTGGCCTGCAGAGCGTCAACGGACTAAGCACCTGGGGAACCACAATAATCAAGTCCCTCGGCTTCAGCAGTATCCGCGCCAACCTCCTCAACGCCCCAGGGAGTCTGCTATCCGCGATCTTCGCTATTGGGCTGTCCGCCACCGTCGACCGATATAACCGGTTCGGGTATCCGATTCTGTTTGCGGGCGTGTGGACGCTCGCTGGCCTTGTGGCGCTTTATGTATGTCTACCTTCATATCAATGATCAAATACCCGGGTGCGGATTCATGTACTGATAATAAACCGGCAGTCCCTCCCAGTGCAGTCCGAGAGCTCGTGGTCGTTCTATGCAGCGTACCTGATCACTCAGGCCGCTCCGTACGTATCTCCATCTCCCACCGAATATACAATGTATTCAGAGACAGTGGCTTATAATATCCGTTTGGCAGGGGCTGGCAGCCGATCAACGTAACCTGGCTATCACGGAACTTCGCAACACCCCAGAAGCGGGCCGTGGCGTACGCAGTATACAGTGAGAACCCCTCTACCCTCCTTACCCTGATATCTTTCATTAGCGCCGCTGAAAGGGTTTCTTACTCACATGTATTAGTTGGATGTTCAAACCTAGGTGGCACGTACGGAAATCAGGTATTCAGGGCTGTACGTTAACGTTTTCCCTATCCTCATATACTACACTGCATGGTGAATGCTAATATAAGATATGATCAGAGCGACGCCCCTGGTTATCGCAATGCGTGGATTGCCTGTATCTCGTTGGGCGCGGTCTGGCTCGCCGTGACGCTGCTGCAGATAATTGCATTCAAGTGGGCGAATAGGCGAGCCGCACGGGATTCTACGCAGAGCTGGGAGTTAGAGGGTGTTTACACTGATGGGAAGGGGCGGAAATATCGTTACCATTGGTAAAGGCATACAGTGCAGACGGATGTTCCCGCTGCCGTCGTGTCGCTATTGCTGCTCCCACTATAAACTCCGATTGTCTCCTCCTAAATTATTCACGCCGTTCTATTTGTGCTGGGACGGACGGATCTCATTTGGACCCTCATGTAAAATAAAATAATCCTTGCCATTTGACACATTAAATGTTGGAGATAGCTGGCTAGCCACCAGCCTTGCAAGGTCTTTTGGTGCGGTGGTCTAGCGTCTCATCATTAAACTTGAACTTCTCATACACATGGGCGCTGTCAAGATCAAATAAGTAAAAGAAACGGATCCTACAAGGACGAGTACCCATCCGTCTCACTGTCTTCACTCTCGCTTTCATCGTCATCCCTATCTCCCCACCAAACGTCCTTGAATGCAGGCCGCGTTTTTATTTGTGAAGAAGCGACCTCCAAAAGGAGATTCTCGTCGCCACAGGTGGTATTCCATCTGGCCCCCCTTAGCAAGTCGTTATATTCGTGGCCTAGAGCCTCTACCAGGCTGAGGAGCATATCCTTGGGGAGATAGCGGCCCGGCGTGCCCCAGAAGGGCTTTCCAGCCTCGTCCCTCAAAGTCGGAAATGACCCACCGCTGGTATTATGGGCCCAAGCCCGGCGTAGGACTTGCACGCAATAGTGGAAATAAAGGTATCTTGCCGCCGGCCTGAAGCTCGTGCGGAACTCCAGCCGCTTTCCATCGGCCTCTCTCCACGTCTTCTGATATCCACACGATATCATCTTATCCAGTTGTTCCCATGTCGGGTCAATGATCTTCAAGCGGTATCCTCTGGTCTCCCGTCGCATCCAGGCAAGAATCTCGGCCATAGCAGGCCGTTCTGGCAAATCTGGGACGATGACAAGCTTGCCTGAGTCGAACCACCTCGCAACCGGCTGCGCCACTATAAGCCCGTTACGGGCAGAGGATAGCTCTTCCGGTCGTCGTTTCCCAAAGATCGCATCCATCGTGACCTGGCCGTGCATGTCTGGGAAGAGGTGCACCGCCTGCGTGTAGTATTCATCAAACCAGGTCCCCGATATGGGACACCAGAGCGCGTCCTGGCCACCGGGGTGCTTGGCGTCATAGACCCTTATGAGTTCAGCACGGAATGTTGACTGCTGGTTGGAATTGCGTTTCCCAGCCCCGGTGCTGAACACACTCAGACCCATTTTACTGGTTGTGAAGAGCTGCATGAATGAAGCCCTGTGCAGTCGCCTCGGTTTCAGCTTCAGCGACCATTGACTTTCTTCCAGGTCGTTTTGTCTATCCTTGCAGATTTTGACGGTCGTCTCCTGTGCTTTGATGGTCTGAAATATTGACTTGGCCGCATCTGACTTTTCCCATTCGGATGGGGTTCCCTTGAAATCTCGTAGGGATATCTTCCGATCAACCTCTGCCCGCTGGAGAATAAGGCTTTCGACCTCGTGTGAGGCAGCCCAGAAACTGGCGTTGAAAGACCCTTGGGCCTTTATCCGCCTTTTCTTAATGCGAATCCTCTCCTTTATTCGTCGTTGCTGTGCTTCTAGCGAAAAGGGATCTTCAACCGGGGTATCATCTGGGGTGTTGGCTGGACGCTCCATGCCGTCGGGTTGAGGGTCTCGTTAGCTGATAAGGTAGATTGAGTGTTTTCATCGAGGGTAGTCCGGTGGGGAGAATATGTAGGAGTAAGAAAGGGTGGGGATGAGGGATCCTTATATTTCCTGGGAGGCTTAAACTTCGCGTTGTGTTACTTGGAAGGTGACCGGTGGCGTGATGTACTGAGGAAAGAATCGAGGCAGACTGCGGGCTTTACCAGCCTATTGACGGACATGGTCATGGTGAGTCACCAGTAGGTTTCGTAGAAATAACTGACAGTGAGGTACAAAACCTTGAATTATCTGTTCCCTGGGAGAAGTAAACTCTAGCTTCACTCGGTAACGAAGGGCGAGAGCAAAAGAGCCTTATCTCCACTTATACCATCACTTGTAATCTTTGGGTATTGTACTCTGTGAACAGAATATTATTAGCTCATACTCGCTCAGCCGATGAGTCCTCTCCTTCTCACCACCACCCACATGCCAAATCTCAGCAAACGTAACAGTCGAAACAAACTTCTGTGACTCCCAAGCCTTCGTCATCCGATCATACATCTGATACAGCTGCTCCAGTTTCAGACCCCAGTCTCGTACACGAAATTGAGACAGAATCCTCCCCAGACGAAGAACACCTTTGCTTGCAGTCCAGCTTTCCCGGGCCCTGCATCAACCACAAATAACCACATTAGCGACCAATTCCTCTCTCTGTGGTCGAAATGTAAGAGCAAACTTACTATATGACGTGGCATACCCAATAGCCCAGTTCAACAACCAATTCGACGCCGTCCTTTGGGAAGACATTTCGCTGTGCCTTAAACAGAAACAACTGACCCGTGACAGCCCACGAGCCGGGCACCCAGCTACAGGCAAAGAAGAACAAAAACAGAAAATAGAGGCATGATCAGAGGTAAATCCAAGTGGTCGGGTGGAATTGATTCGATTCACCGGACATTTCTGACGTATTGATAGACTCGGAGATCATTTCCCGACCTCACGCACCGAGAAACAATGCATACGCTAGGATACTCAAAGATAATGGAAAGTAACCAGATTGTGGTCAAGAAATATTGGTCTAAAACATAATATCCAGCAGTCTAATCAACTGGATACCTCGTCCCTCCCTGCCGGCGGATCTCGTCCATAATCTCCATCATCCGGATAGTCTCAGAATGCGGAATAATAGCGCTCTCCAATCGCCCATTCAATACGTCCAGAGCGATATTATCAGCCTGGTACTGGAATCCACGTCCAGGATGCTGGAAGTTGTACGTCTTGCCCTGGCCGCGAACCACGTTTGCACCCGACTCTCCTCCAAACGGTGGGTAGACGGTGAAAGCCAAAGGAAGTGAGGGACATTCACCGTGTACTTCAACAGACCCCGCCGATCCCTGAATCCGAGCAAGCAGGTCTGGGTTGCCGTTTTCCAGCGTTGTAGAGGTGACGATACCCTGCCTGCCAGTGGACGGGTACTGGAGAATGGCACTGGTGTTGATCTCAATATCCTCCCAATGAGTCTGCGCGGCAAGAATCTTCGGCTTTGCGCGGTCTGGCGTGAGTTCAGGATCTAGACTCAGCATTGCCCAGGTCAAGGAGTAGATCCCCATGTCCAGCAGCGAGCCGGCACCCATCGCATTCTGGCGGTAGTACTTGTCCAGCGGCAGGTTCGGGACATCCATGTACCCCCCGAAGGAGGATGTCGCACGAAAGATCTCGCCGATTGCTTTTTCCTCGTGGAGGAGGCGCTGGAGCTCATGGGTCAGCGGGCGATGACGGAGCCACATCGCCTCAGCAATGAACACGCCCTTCTGTCGGGCTGCGTCAAAGACCTCCCTTGCCTCGCGGGCGTTCAGGGTGAACGGTTTCTCGCAGAGAACATGTTTCCCCGCTGCGATCGCGTCGAGGCAGTTCTTCTTATGAAAGGCGTGCGGTGTCCCGATGTAGACGATGTCAACGTCTGGGTCGGCGTAGACATCCTCATACCGACCGTAGATTTTGGGGTTCTCGTCAGGACAGTATTTCTGAGCGAAGTTTTTTCCTCTATTCACGTCTGAGGTTCCGATCGCGTGGACGATATGGCGGACTTTGGCGTCGGGGCGAGACAAGACCAGGTCGGAGACGTACCAGGAGGCGATCTTGCCGGTCGCTGTTCAGTTAGCCAGTGTCTTTATGTTGGAACAGGCTTCTCACTCAGGATTCCCCAGCGGATAGATGGAAGTTGCGACATGATTGTTGGACAGATGTTTGTCACTCAATAACTGGGATGCATGAACGAACTTAAGGAACTCAATTGCCGTCGGATTTTGAGCTCCGAATGAATTCCCCGCATCGGATACAAAATTAGGGCTGCCTGACCAAACATCCATTGACCCACAGGCATCGATCAGGCACAGCAGATGGCACCCAGAGTTTCAGTCTATGGGGTACCAAGGGTAGAGGTAGACTATAGGGCTCCAATGCGGATGCTGTCCACGATGTTCCTCACGACTTACCATTCCACCCACTACGACTTCTCTCCAATATAATCGTTTAAATGTCAAAATTGTCAGTCTCAGCCACATGGGCAATCGCCATGCAACGAACTCCCTCCGACTCGTTCCACGCACCTGGCTACTCTGCGTATGCACACCGGCCCCAGCAGAGCAACGATGGGCGAAGAAGACTCTCGCTCCTCACGGCGTGTAGAAATACTCGAGAGGACTGTAGTCCAGAGTTGCAAGCCGTGGTGATTGTATCAAGCGCCTCGTTGCATGTACCGCAGACCCTCGCCGCACTGGACCGGGGCCTGCGAGCTCCCTCGTATCGTAATCAATGAGAATACGGAGTAATGCCAAGCCAAGCCGCATCAACCCCGCGTCTTGTTGTCGTCGTCTTGACTACAACAACCCTGCTGGTCGTGAGCCATGAGCCATGCCCCGTTCACACGCGGACTATACCGTGGCATGGATCACGGCCCTATCCTTGGAGCTGTCTGCTGGAAAGGAGATGTTCGATGAAATCCACCCGCAGCTCCCGCAGCCTCCCACGGACACAAACTCATATATTCTCGGAAGCGTAGCCGGGCACAATGTCGTGATGGCGTGCCTGCCGGCCGGTGTGATCGGGATCACGCCGGCGGCTACGGTGGTGGCGCATCTGCGTTCCACATTCCCTAGAATCCAGTTCGGGCTCTTGGTCGGGATCGGAGGGGGCGTGCCTAGTGCAAGCAAGGATATCGACATCCGGCTAGGCGACATCGTCGTCAGCAAGCCCACTGCAACTTACGGGGGCGTGGTGCAGTATGACTACGGAAAGGCGATGGGCGATGGGCAGTTCCAGCAGATGGGTGTACTGAACAAACCGCCGGAGATACTCTTGACCAGTATGTCCAGATACCAGGCCGACTACAGACGCGAGGAGAAGCCCATTTCGTCTCTTCTCTCGAAACGGACTACCAGGACAAGTCATATGTTTGCGCACCCCGGGCAGGGTCACGACCACCTGTTTCACGTGGCGTACGCTCACAAGGGGTCTGAGACCAGCTGTGAAACGTGCGATGTGAAAGGAATTATCCAGAGGAAACAACGAGACTCACCAGAGGAGCCGATGATCCATTACGGACTAATTGCATCGGGCAACCAGGTTATCAAAGATGCGATAGTGCGAGATACTCTGGCAGAACGACACGGGATTATCTGCTTTGAGATGGAAGCAGCGGGCCTAATGAACCATCTGCCTTGCTTGGTGGTTCGTGGCATTTGCGACTACTCAGACTCACACAAAAACAAGAGATGGCAGGGATACGCCGCGATGACCGCCGCAGCATTCGCACGGCTGCTTCTGTCATCGGTGCCAAGGTCATCGACTCCCCGAACCACAGAGACAAGTATGTTTGCCTTCATTCTGGAGGAGGTTCTCAGCGTTTCTAATGCCCCGTACAGAGGATGAATGGACCGATGCCGAAAGGCGGTGCCTGCAAAGGCTATTTTTGACGGACCCCGAAACGGACATGAATGCATTGAAGCGAAGAAAAGGAGGCCGTGCCCCTGGCACTTGCGAGTGGATCCTGGAAACAGACGAACTGAAAGCATGGAGTGGAAAACCGCCTGGCAGCTCCATGGACAGATCCAATATATTATGGCTATACGGATACCCGGGCATTGGAAAGTCCACAATGGCCATCGCACTAGCCGAAATGCTCCCCGACACGCCGTCCTTTCGTGAAAAAAATAAGATCCTGGTTTATTTCTTTTGCGATTCCAACTCTGAGGATCGGCGGACTGCTACTGGGATCCTACGCGGTCTGCTCTATCAAATATCCCACAATAGCCGGAAGCTCATGAGACCGCTCAGAATGAAGCACGATATCCAGGGAGACAAACTATTTAGCTCGTTTGATGCACTATGGGACCTCCTCATGGAAATTGGACAAGAGCATGCCGGGGAGATCTACTGCATTATTGATGCTTTAGATGAATGCGACAGTACGGCTCAGGAGACTTTACTTACCCAAATCAGTGACAGCTTCCTATCAAGGAACAACACTCCAGGAGTACACATTCTGATAACCAGCCGACCGTACGAGGAAATTAGGAGCTACCTCGACGATTTCCCCAGCCATGATCTGGGCGCTTATGACAAGGTACAAGGGGATCTTGAGGTGATTATTCACCAAAAGGTGAATCAATTAGCACGGAAGAAAAACTATCCCAAGAGTCTCAAAGACCGGGCCATTGCCATACTCAAACAAAAAGCCGAAGGCACGTTCCTGTGGGTTGGTATAGCATGCGATGAATTGATGCGTGTCCGGTTAAGAGACGTAGTCAAAACGCTGCAAGAACTACCACTCTCGCTTGACTCTTTGTATCGGAGCCTTCTTGATAGAGCCATAGAGCAGAACGAGGACAACCAAGATACAATCATCCGTATCCTTGGCTTCGTCGCAACTGCTCGCCGACCACTCACCATACTGGAGCTGCTGGAGGCCTGCCAGCTCTACACGGACATGGGCCTGGAGGAGAGACTCGCATATGTCCACGAGGATATTACAATGTGTCGACTGCTGATTGTCGTGCAAGGGTCAATAGTTTCGCTGCTACACAAGTCTCTCAAGGACTTCCTGACCAGTTCCGAGCACCACCACCACCGGGTGGTGGATGAGAGAAATGCACACGCTAGTTTTGCACATTCTTGCATTGACCGTCTACTCGAAGCATCCAGGACGGGCGGCGAGTTGCAGGTGAGTGATGCAGCTCACTCGGTGGCTCACACCGCATCATTCCTCCAGTATTCCGCCGAAAACTGGCCGGTCCATGCGCATCTAGCGAAAGATCGGTTCGCCATCCTAGATCGCCATAGGGCCTTTTTTGAATTCAGGTCCGAGATCCGAGAGCAGTGGCTAGAGTACATTCGGTTTCCGAGGCGGCGCTCGAATTACGCCAAGGTTCCTTACAACATGTCTATCTATCATATTGCAGCTCGGTGGGGGATTCCATGCCTAATCCACTACGCGCTGCCGAGACTTGATGGGAGCTCTACAGAGCCAGCAATGCAAAGATGGAAGAATCACAATGTCAATGCATTATTCTCTGGAGGGCGGACACCACTCGAAGAAAGCGCTCTAGCTGGCCACGCCGATGTATTCCAACTTCTGCTCGAGCAAACCCACGGGAGAATCATGAAAGAGGCAGCTGTAGCACAGGCTGCGATAGGGAACAAGCAGGCTGGAAGGCAAATGATCGAGCTTCTTCTTGACCGCGAGGAATGCGAAATCCAGACTACGCAAGCGCTTTTTATCCAGGCAGTCCGTAATGGCAGCATGGAAACCGTTGAATTCCTAGTCCAGCGGCTGGGAGGGAAGTTGTCCGTCACTGAGAATGAAATCCGGGAACTGGCTCGAAATAGACAAATCGGTGCAGCAGTTCTAGATCTATTCTTCAATCGACTGGTTATACCCTCCCACCTGCCCGAAAACGTGCTCGAAACTGTGGCAATGCATGGCAATGCCGCTTTGATGACCATTCTACTGGACCGGCTGGGAAGTGGACTTTCACCCTCGTCTAGTGTTGCTTCAGCCGCGGTTTCGAATATGGAATATGGCCTTGAGATGCTGAA
Source organism: Aspergillus sp. 2663 (assembly GCA_016880755.1). Classification (NCBI taxonomy): domain Eukaryota; kingdom Fungi; phylum Ascomycota; class Eurotiomycetes; order Eurotiales; family Aspergillaceae; genus Aspergillus; species Aspergillus sp. 2663. The sequence goes on along the minus strand of WOYA01000016.1, from coordinate 636,439 downwards.
GCTTCTGCTCGGTCGATTTGGGGAAAGACTTCCGATTACACCGGGAATAAATCTCTTCGGCCACTGGAGCATGAGGGTAGAGTTATGGCACCACAGAGAAGATCTTCTGACGGAGTATAAAGCGCTGTTGCGTCTTGTCTTAGACCGGCTGGGCGGCAAGCTTCCAGCATTGGACGCACTGCTGGCGAACCTCATAAGATCACATTCGAGACATGGTGGCGAGGTACTACTTCTCCTGTTGCAAAGTCGGCCAGAGGAAAATCCCACGACTCAGGACCTTCTTGAAGCGGCAGCCAACACAGGACACGAAGGGCTGATGAAGCTCGTGCTGACTAGGGAAATAACAGACCTCCTTAACGAGAGAGTGCTTTCCATCCTCGCGCGGCGCGGGACGGAGGGGGTAATGCAATTATTGCTGCATCGGCTTGGAGATGATTCTCTGATCACCGAAAGCGTTATCGAAAACGCAGCGTTGAATGAGGGGCGCAACGGGCTGTCAATACTAAGACTCTTCTGCGCACGCCTGGGCGACAGGATCCCAATAACGGAGGGAGCTCTGAGGCGCGTGGTGTCGAACAAAGGACTAGGGCTGATAATGCTGGACCTGTTGCTTGAACAGCTACAAGAGAGGCTCCCAGTTACAGAGAACACCTTCATCACTGCTGCATACAACAAGGCCATTGGACCAGAAATTATCAATCGACTCGTACGTCGTTTCGGGGACAAGATTCCCTGTTCAGTCGTGGTGCTTGAAACCGCAGCCAAAGGAAAGGACGGCGGAGTGGCGGTAATACAGGCACTGCTATCGCACGTAACAAGGGGGCTGGTGGATATAGAGGACTTGTTGATCAATGTTGCTTCGGCAGGATGTGCTGGACTAATGATGCAAGCCCTAAACGATTACGGAGGAGGCTCAATTACCATCACTGAAGACGTACTCGTGGCAGCCGCACAGAGTCAAGATAAAGCGACGATGCAGCTTGTCCTTGGCCATGCAGGCAGGGTCATCTTAAATGAACAAATACTTAGAGCCGCTGCCGGGGATATCAAAAAAGGCAACCAGATGCTCCAGCTGCTTCTCGCCCATCCTGCCTGTGAGGTACAGATGTCGCAGGAGTTACTACACACAATAATATACTCGACATCGAGCGAGGAAGTCAGTTCCCTGCTTCTTGGTTCCTATAAAGGGGGGCTACCAGTCACCGAGGGCCTTTTTAAAGCCACGTTAGACCACGGGAGCCATCGATTACTGCAACGATTGCTTGACCAGCTAGACAGCCGCCAGTCGATTCCGGAAGAAGTCCTTGAACAGTTGGTACGAAGTAACTTTGGGACGAGAAAGCTTTCCTTGCTACTTGACAAGAGAAGCGACAGTCTCAAGTTCACCGAAGTGGTCATCGAGGCAGCAGCCCGCAATTACTATTCCGGCAGAGAGAACATCACAATCCTCCTGGACCGGCTGGACACCGATGAACTGCCAGTAACGATATCGGCTTTGTCCTCCCTGCTTAAGAATTCCCAGGGCGACTTCAGCCTGAGCTTACTACTCTTTGAGCGGCTTCGAGGGAAAATCCACTTTACGGCAGAGCTTACCAGGGCTGTAGCCGCGTATGGCGATGCCCAGCTGATATATATGCTCGACTACCAGTACGCCGATATGCACGTCACCGAAGACGTCTTCAAAGCAGCCGCAGGAAACAATAACCACGGTGAAGATGTCCTTAAGTGCCTGTTTGCATTGAACAGAGACAAGGTCCATCTTACGAAGGGCATTGTGGAGGCTGCAGCAGGCAATTATAACCCGGGTGTCCTTTTATTCTGTCTTGAATACTGCCAGGATGACACTTTAATCACCCCAGCGGTGCTGGCAGCTGCCGCTCAGACCACGTCTGTGGCAATCGAAGCACTTTTCAGTCGCCAAATCAAGGAAAACATCATTACAGAAGAAGTGGTGATCTCTGCGCTACAGAATCACGGCCATGGCGAGCAGATCATCAAGCTCCTGCACAAGCGACTTGGCTGCCAAATGCCAATCACAGAGATGGTTCTCCGAGCCTCGGCCTTCTCATACCGCCATGCTGCGAGGCTTACTGGTCAATTACTGCAATGGGCAGGCGACGACACCCTCGTCACGGAGAGTGTGGTGAAATCCGCCGTCAGCAACCGCATGTCAGGGCATGAAGTACTCAAGCTGTTGTTCAGTCTCCTAGGGGGTAAGGTCCCAATAACTGAGCAAGTGCTCCAGACAGCAGCCAGTAATTTCGAAGATGGGTATAGGGTGCTGAAGCTCATTCTGGAGCAAAAGCCGGGCACTCAGATCACGGAGCAAGTACTAGCGAAGCTTATAGCCGGCAACAGGGACACTGCAATGATAGAACTCCTACTTGAGAAACGCGGCCCCGATGCACCATTCACCGAGCAGGTGCTCATGGCCGCAATTGGGAATACTTCACACGGATATGCCATTATGCGCCTCCTGATCAAGAAGAGAAAGCAGAATGTGCGTGACTGCCTGTCCGACGGGCTCCTCTCGACGATTGCAGCTTCTGGAAACTACAGGATACTGCGACTCTTCGAAAGGAGCTTCGCGGTTGTAATAAAGGAAGAATGGCTTCAGCTCGCCCGATTGTACCGCGCCGCCAGTGAGAGCAATGGCCCCGTGCTAGACGAGCTCATCGCACAAGGCGTCCCTTTAGATACAAGGAATGCCCGCGGCGAGACTCCCCTTTGGAGGGCTGCAAGTAGGAACCACCAATCTGTCATTCGGAAGTTACTTCAGACTGGATTAGTCGATGTCAATGCGGTTTCCGATTCTGGGGACTCGCCTCTGATCAGCGCAGCACGTGCTGGGTATACAAACGCCGTTTGTCTGCTGTTGCGAGCCGGCGCAGATCCGGATATTGCTAACGAAAACGGGAACACGGCGTATTCGATGGCAAAGATGAGGTCGTTTTTTGGGACCATGAAAGCCCTGGAACGGCATCAAATCCGATACTCAGTGCATTAGAGAAGACTTAATTGTCTATAATTTTAATAAACTAGTTTTATTATAGGTAAATAGTAACTAGTGAAGTAGCTACTAAACTTACTAGATTTAATATATCTAGTACTTCTTTATTTATTTAACGTGGTAATATAAATAGATTTATCAGAGAACGCGAACGCCTACCACAGTAGGGGTTTACCCGAATAATCCAAGTAAGCTCTTGAACAAGGCACAGAATGAGCTGTTTGGCTTGCCAGAGAGCTTGGATGAGTCTACGCAAGTTAAGATCGATCTAGTCAAGGAACTGCAGCATCGTCCTAGGCGTATGGCGTCATGAAACTGACCCCATTTACCAAAGGAGATATCTAACAGTGTTTACGACGTAACTCCCACTTCTGTCATATTAGCGAAGACGAAGATAGTGTGGTTACCCGTTTAAGGATAAATCGCTGTTAGTGTTCCAACCTAGAGACAAATTTAAGGGTAGGGATAGAATAGGGTCTATGGCGCCTCCGCGAAGGTAAAATATAGGCATTTGCATGGATGTAAAACCAAGTTCGCTCCCCAGGTCTGAATTAAAGCTATACATCTGGTCGAGGGCATTATCAACATACAAGACATTATTCAGGAATCAGTCATTCCGCCTCAAGCATGCAGAGCACAGTAGCAATCCAAACACAAGTACAACTCCGATACCCAAACTAATGCGAATAAACCTCATCCGTGACCGGTTCAGTAGCGACCAACTCATGCCACGATGAGCATGGTGGCAACGGTGTATGTAATCGCGATATTCAAGACATGCCTCTTGTGCCCTTTCCCTTTCGCCAGACACACCGCTGTGTCCGACCAGCCCGCGCCAGTTGCAAGGAAAGCAAGGAAGACACCAGTGAGGGCTCTCGAGGCGTGGTAGCTGGAGATGAGGATAATTGCGCCTGCGGCCATGTTTCGCCCGCCGAGGGATGGGCCGAATGTCGCTATGTCGGGGCTCGTACGGGGTAGACCGAAGAGTGGAACGGCTGGAACAGTAAGTATGACGGGTTATATATCTGACAAGGGGAATACATTTAACAGGATCGCAAAGCCAGAACGGGCCTGATGCAAAAACGACAACGCCGAGAAAGCGAACAAGCACGTCGGCGACTATTCCCAGGGCCATGGCTCAAGTGTTCAATACAGATGGAGAAGAGTTCGAGCAGTGTTTTTTATTCGGTCCAGGCCGTCCTTATGAAGGTTTTCAGCACTCGCTCTTTCCCGCGGACTTGAGGCAAATTGCTGCCTGTCTACAGTAGCGTCCCTGCTAATGGTGTGCCTCATTGTGGAAACGTGCATGCCTTGGCAATTCCTCCAGTTGTATTTTCAATGCATCCAGAGGTCTGCGAACACCCAGGAGCTCTGGTTCTTCTGTGGATTGGCAATGGCTCTGGGAATCTGACGCTGTGCGCTGTAATCGATGAACGGCTGCAGGGCTATCTTATCGAGTACAGCCCTAGACAGCGAGAAGATTACTCTGTAGCAAAAGTCTATTGCAAGGCTTTATATCAATATCCACGATGTAAGGGTTGCAAGGCCGTCGCACGGCAATTAAATATTGTTCTCGTGATATCGAGAAATGCAATTCAGGCTGACAGAGTTCCTGGTTGCATTTCCAACTGAGGGCCATTGTATCGATATATTGTCTTGTCCCGTATATAATTTGATAGAGTGGAGTATAACGTATACAAACGATGCGCAGGGAAAGTCTCCACCTCAAATTCCAGAACAAACACATCACCACCAACAACACCCCAACAACACAACACAACATGTAAACATGCCCTGGCCACGGATCCAATTCCACGAAATTGGCGACCAACCATGGTGCCCCGCCTGGCTACACCACCACGAACAATTCTCCCTCTCACAGCTCTGGAACCTGCGCGTCCCCTTCTGGAGCCACGGCAGCCTCGCCACCCAAGCCTGCGCCGTGATCAAAGAACACCTAACCAATCCATCCGCATACACCATCGTCGATGTCTGCGCAGGCGCAGGGGGTCCAACACCACTTATTGAGCGCGAACTAAACCGCAATTCCGACAGAGACGGTGTCGAGCCCGTGCGGTTTGTGCTGACGGACATGTTCCCGCCGGTGGATGTGTGGGCGGGGATCGCAAAGAAGCAGCCGAACATTGAATTTGTGGAGAGCGCGGTTGATGCGCGATCCGTTGGACGATTATCCAAAAAAGAAGGGGGTAAAGAGTGCCGCATTTTCAACATCTGCTTCCATCATTTCGACGACGGCGACGCAGCAGGTATCCTGGGCAGTGCCGTGCGGGAGGCGGATGCATTTATGTACGTTTATCCGTTTACCCGTGTTTTAAAGAGAAGAGGTGCTAAACAGACAGGGTCTTCGAAATCACCGCCCGACAGGTCTCAACATGTCTATTTTCGCCGCTGGTGTTTTTCTGGGGATTCTACGTGACGCTACTCTGGTACTGGCATTCACCGGTGCATTTGCTATTTACGTTCTTGGTTCCTGTCGCTCCGGTGGCGTTGTGGGTTGATGGGTTCATCTCGTGTCTGCGGACGCGCACGCCCAGTGAGATTAGGGAGTTGGTGAGTCGGTCGGGGGAGGACCTCGATGGATGGGAGTTTCGCAGTGGGGAGAAGAGCGTGCAGTGGCCGTTTATTACTTTGTACTATTATGTTGGGAGGCGGGTGACTGATTGAGAGAGAGAGAGAGATCGTATGAGTGAGAGTGTGCGGTCTGTGCCCCGCCCGCAGAAATAAATCTTACAACATGCATCTTCCATCCATCACAACATGAAAACATGAAAGTCATCATCGTAGGAGGCGGACTCGGCGGCCTCGCCTGTTCAATTGCATGTCGGCGCGAGAATCTCGACGTCGTCATTCTCGAGCGCTCGTCTGACGCGCGCGAGATCGGGGCCGGTATCCAGATCCCACCCAACGGGGGCAGAATTATAGAGCAACTCGGTCTGCTACCAGCAGTCCTCGAGAAGGGGAGTATCGTGCAGCACGTTGATTTTCGGAGATATCATGATGGAACGCTCCTCCGGTCGATGTCGTTTGGGGAGGAAATTGTCGAGGAGTTTGGGGTTCCTTGGGTGTATGTCTCTCAACAAATGTGTTTCTAAGCTGATATCTGCAGGATCATTCATAGGGAAGATTTTCATCGCGTTTTGCTCCATGAAGCGACGCGTCTTGGGGTTGAGATTCGGCTCGGCGCTGAAGTGACTGATATCATCTTTGAGCAGCCAGAGGTCGTCCTGGCTGGGGGTGAAAGGGTTGCTGGGGATCTAGTAATTGGAGCTGACGGTATGCATCACAATTCTAGATTGAATGTCGCTAATATCGATCAGGCCTGCATTCTCGAGTTCGAGATATCGTACTCGGGACTCCAACGAAGCCAGAAGAAACAGGCGATCTGGCGTACCGTGCTATTTTCCAACGCGAACAACTCGAAGCGTTGAACGATCCCGACGTCAATGAGCTCTGTCAAAAGGTTGCAGTAACCAGCTGGCTAGGTCCTGATAAGCACAGCATTTTCTACCCCGTTCGCGGAGGAAGCGAATTCAACCTCGTCCTCCTGCGACCAGATAACCTAGAAAAAGGCGCGCGGCGGGTACAGGGAGATGTCGAGGAGATGCGAGAGAGCTATGCCGGGTGGGATGAAACGTTAGTCTCTAGTCTTGCTTTCATCTGATACTGACTCGACTAGGCTGAGAAAGTTGATATCCTGTGTGCCTACAGTGACGACATGGAAACTCACGTCTCTCCCGGAATTACCTACGTGGACAAAGGTATGTTACCAGCAGTATAAACCAACTAGTACTAATGGGCTAGGGACCGGTTGCCCTCCTCGGCGACGCATGCCATCCAACCCTGCCATATCAAGCGCAGGGGGCCGCAATGGCAGTTGAGGATGGATTCGCCATTGGAAAGCTACTCGGGTTGAGCACAACCATCGAAAAGCACACCAGCTGCGATGAACCACCACAAGCTCGGCTTGCAGAGGTACTCGACGTCTACGAGGCGATCCGAAAAGCACGCACAACGCGGAATGTACAAGGTGCCGCCAGGAACCGGATGATCTTCCATATTCCAGACGGCATTGTGCAGGCCGTCCGGGACTTTGTTCTTGGCTACGCCGGGATGACTAGGAAGAGTGATTGGACGGTGTTGTTTTCTGCTAGGATGCGCAGGACGCTCTATCATGATCTAGCTGGGGAGTGTGAGAGGAAGTTTGAGTGCAGTATCTCTAGACTGGGTCAGCAATAGGAGGATTTACTTCTAAACCCTGTACGACATTTGTTGTTCGATGTGTAGGTGAAGACGTAATCCCGAGGCAGAGATTGTGGTGTAGTATTGGACAAGGATATGTCCGACCCTGGTCAGTTGAATATACGGAGTATGCCGTGTGGTCAGAATCGCCCACAGCCACAAGTAGGGTTTCATTACCGATAAGGACAAGTAAGCCTGAACCTGCAAATCAGGACCATCGTCCAATTCAAGTAACATCCCCGATGCCAGAAGAAGATCAGCACCAGTCTAGAAGAGACTAATCCTGCACCTCGAGTCGACCGCGACACCACACCCCGCCGGCATTCCCTGCGTCCACGGAGAATCATCGCCGTAGCCCTGAATCGACGCGAAAACCAGCCAATAATTGTTAATCAAACGGATCCTTCGACTCGTCAGTTCATGCCAAGTCCGTCCCCAGACTCGTGGTGTAATATATCCAATGCAAATGCATTCCTTACCCTACGGCAGTCTGTCGAGCTCGCACCCGCATGTCAGACGCTTGTCTCTCCGTTGACCTGTTTCAACAACCCATGGCTGTTTTCGCGCACGAGCCAATCGCTCGTTTAGTCCGCCCTTCTTAAGCCTTCCTTTGATTCCTGAATCCATCTGGCATCATCACATGAACACCCTACATCATGGCCGCATCCTCGCTTTGACAGCCAAGTTATAACAGCCCATACCCCAGACCCAGCAATACGAGCACCACCAAGCCCGTAACGATGCGACCACGCACCCAAACAACCCCCGCGTCCAAACCCAAACTCCCACCCCTCATCTCCAGATCCACCGTAACGACACCCGACAGCGCCTTCCACAGCGATTACTCCCACAATGACCCCTCCAGCATCTACACAATCCACCAGTCCCTGAAACCCGACTACACCATAATCGACAGCTCAGGACTGGCAGTCTACCACATCAAAACAAAGGGCCTACTCCGACCAACATCACCGCATCTAACCATGTACGCGGGCAAAGACGCAACAGCGGGCCCCGTCGTGGCGTTTGCGAAGTTCTCGCGGAACTCGTCGCCCTCTGCGAAGCTTGTGCGTGGGAATCCCGAGAACGCGGCGGATGCGATCTGGGAGGATCTGCGGCGGGTGGAGAGGTGGTCGTGGGCTGGTGCTGGGGTGCGGTATCGGTGGGAGATGGCGATTATCAACTGGGACCGGGATGGGGATGGGGAGGTGGTCAGGAAGGGCTTTTTGTGGAAGCGGACGAAGGCTTTTGCTGTGGATGGTGGGAGTGATGCTAGTGGGAGTCCTGGGTATCGTGGGCATGTGAGGGCGAGTAGTATGGGTGCGATGATGAGTAGGAGTGTGGAGAGACAGAGCTATAAGCTTGTCGATGAGGAGACTGGGGAGCTGCTGGCGGTGTTGTCGGTGGATGTTGGGATGGGCAGGTTCAGAAGACTGGGGAGGATGCGCTTTGTGACTGAGAAGTACGGGCTGGCGTTCAAGATGATGGTCTTTCTGTCTGGGCTGGTGGTGAACAGTTGGGAGGATTTTTGACTTTATACCTTTATACCCTGTTATGTCGTACTTTTTATACCCTGTGATACGTGTTATACCTGTTATACCTGTTGTGTCTATTGATTCACTGAAATGAATGATGATAATGCCTGCATAATTACTGCACAATTCACCATTAGTCATCACCAACTCACCTGTAAGTCGCACAAATCGCTCCTGATCCCTTCTGCCGGCCAAGATGCCATCCAAAGGTCGATTATCCCATGCAAGGCTCAAATCGCGGTCAGGCTGTCTGACCTGCAAGTAAGTACTTGTCCTAGCGGTAGAACATCCACTAACACCAGTCCAGGAGTAAGAACCCACCCCACTAAGATGCTGCTTAAGATGCCTGCTTACGCTCCTGTAGAGAGACGGGTCAAATGCGACGAAGCAAAGCCCCATTGCCAGAGATGCACATCAACAGGGCGCAAATGCGACGGGTACGGGACACCGAGCCCGCCACTATCCAGTCACCGCGATCTGACCACGCTCTCCTCGCCCCCGGCTTTAATGCGCTCATCAGGTAATGCGCGCGAGAGCCGGTCGTTCCAGTACTTCTACGAGCGGACTGTGCCTTCGTTAGCAGGGTACTGCGGTTCCGAGTTCTGGAATAGACTGGTGTTGCAGGTCAGCCAGCATGAAAAGTCGTATGGCATGCGTTGATTGCGCTGGGCTCGTTGCATGAGAATTTCGAGAACGACCGGCAGATTCCGGGGCTGCGGTTCTCGCGGAGGGGCCAGGATAGTTTTGCGGTTCAGGAGTATAATTTTGCCATCAGGGCTCTGCTGGGCAGGTCGAACCCTGCTGGGATGTTGCCAGCGAATCTGGCTGTTGATGTTTGCTTGATTTCGTGTGTTTTGTTTGCTTGTTTCGAGGTGTGTCTCTGTCTGATGTTGAAGTGCCTTGCTAACTTGACAGGTTCTATCTGGCCATTATGATTCTGCTATCGGTCATATCAGAGGCGGTATCAAGATCATGAACGAGGCGTACTACGACCCCAGATATGCGACATTCTGTCACCCCGTCCTCAAGCCGTCTACTGTCACCAGCCTTGAAATGGACAATCTGCGCAAGATGCTCATCCGTCTCCAGGATCAAGCATTTACCTTGGTGAGCTGTCGCAAGCTGATTCGAAACAACTGCTAACTGTGTAGACCCGCGACAACGTCGACCATCAATTAACAAATTCCACGGCGTATGGAGACGCCCACCTTGAAATCCCCGACGTCTTCCGCTCTGTCGCAGAAGCACGCGATATATTCGAATACTACAGATACAAAGCCGCCCGCGATGAAACCACCCTCAACGGCACCAAATCCGACACCAACGCCCAACTCCTCCGCATATACGAACCCATCCTCACAAAATTCCTCACCGCGCTCTCAACATTCGAACAAACCCAGCAAACCCTCCTCACACCACGCGAGCAAATCGCCCTAAAGATCCTCAAAATCCACCAAAACATGCACCTCACCCGCCTCTCCTACGCCAAACTCGGCCTAAACAACCAAGCGTCCTGGGATAAATACAACCCCATCTTCTCCGAAATCGTCGACCTCGCCGCCTCCGTCGTCGACAGCACACACGGAATCAACTGCCTCTCGCTATCCCCAGCCCAGCTCGAGAATCTGTCGGACCAGGGCCTCCTCAAACCCTCGTTCACGCTGGACATGGGCATCATCGGCCCAGTCTTCAACGCCGCAACGCTCTGCCGAGACCCGCTTATCCGACGCAGGGCCGTGCAGGTCCTGCGCTCTGCGTCTAGACAGGAAGGGTGTTTCAATAGCCATGTCTGTGCTGTTGTTGCTGAGCGCGCGATTGCGATTGAAGAGGCTGCGGCGGCGGGAGGTGCATCTGGGTCTTTGCTTAGGATACTTCCGGACCTGGACGAGTATAGGTTTGCGTCGATAACGGCGTGCGCGGAGGTTCCTGATGCGGCGAGGCTTACGTATGTGTATCCGAGGGTTGATGCGGTGCAGAAGAGGGTTTATATGAGGCTTGGGCAGAGGGGGGTGGATGTTGATGTTCCGTTGATGAAGATGCTTATGGTGGATATGGCTGCTTGATCACGCTTATGGATGGATGGATGGATGGATGGGAGTACATTGTGTTAGTTCTTTTATTTCCATTGGTATGGGTTTATGGGTTGTTGCGGTGTTCTGTTGTTTCTCTTGTTTGGCCGGTGTGACTTGGGTATATATAGTTTTGTATTGTAATTATGAGCGTACTGTATTATGGATATATATTTGTCGCATCGCCCCAGAACTTGAGCCTCTGGATATTTGGGAATGACAAGGAACATGGCCATGCTAGAGCTCTATACTCATGAGTACTTGAAATAACAAGCAGAGCATTACAAAAGACAGATGGATGTATTGCTATCTCATCGGCCAAACACAAACACTTCAAGCTCCCTATACGCCGTTTCCACATCCCCATTCACAATAACCTTATCATAGACACCCTCCTCCGCATACTCAAGCTCCACCCTGGCCCGGGCCAGTCTTTTCTGCACATCCTCCTCCCCCTCCGTCCCCCTCGCCCTCAGACGGCCCTCAAGGACTTCAAAACTCGGCGCTCGAATAAACACATATCTCGCATCGATGCTGGGGTCCGCCTTGATTTGCTTGACGCCCTCCATCTCAATATCGAGCACCACAACCAAGCCCTTGGCGGTTTGCTCATGAATCGTCCGCTTACTGGTGCCGTAGTAGTTGCCGCTGAAATAGGCGTGCTCGACCAGCGCACCCTGGTCGCAGAGGGTGGTGAACTGCGACGGGGTGACGAAGAAGTAAGCGACGCCGTCGATTTCGCCCGGTCGGGGCTTTCGCGTCGTATGGGATACAGTGAATCCGAATGTGCCGGGGTGGTTATCGAATAGTTTCTGGATGAGGGTTCCTTTGCCGACGCCCGAGGGGCCGGAGATGACGATCGGTCGGCGATCTTGAGGCGCTGGGAGGTTTTAATTGACTTTCCTTTGAATTCTGGTTACCTGGGTCAACTATCAGCGACTTACAGGATACCATCTTGATTAGAGACTGGAGATTCTCGTGGATTGCTGCCAAATTTCAGATCCCTGTAGCCAGAGGTGCGTGTTCAGGTAAACACTCAAAACACTCCCGAGGATGCAGATAAAGTACGGAGGTGTCTGCAAACCACACCCCAAACATTACACCTAAAATATGGCACTGCGAAATCAACACTGAAAATGACCACGTTCGCACAGCCAAATTTCTACCTGTAACTTAGTATCTATACTACAAGCACTAAAATAATATAGGCTATACTTTAATAATATAAGCTTAAAGTAGTCATGTTTCCGCCTGCATTATTCAGATAAGAGCAGGAAGAGCTAAATGAACATATGCCGACTGTCATCTTCATGAAGGATATCTAGCAACACGAATTAGAGAATCCTTTGGGGAGGGAGACCGTGCCTCATTATGGGTGGCTGGTCCATACCTGGGCCTTTGAATACGAGACCCCCATTAGACAACCTTGGCACCCTCCACTTTGCCAGTCTCCTTGGGTCTCATTCACCAGGTCAGCTAACTAATACTTCGTATTCAGCCTTGATCTTGCCTAAAAAGGTTCAGGAAGTCTATCTCTAGCCAATAATATCATGAAATCTTGAAGAGAGCTGGGTCGCGCCCTTTCGATATAAAACCAGGACATGCCCCAAGAAAAGGAGTTTGAAGAGTACAATATTCTCTCAGAAACAAGAATAAAGAAAAAAAAAAATGTCGCGTTTAGCAACCATATCTGCATATCTTCTGGCCGCCAGTATTTTCTTTCCTGTCGCACACGCATCCGAGAACAGCGCGCTTCAACCAGATACAACCGCCGTAAATGCCGGACCACTGACAACCCAATTCGTGCCTCCATCGTCATGCTTTGATATGAGAACGCGGGCCCCGTACGGCAACATCAAGCTCGAAATCGGCTGCGGCGAAGGACCCATGAGCAGTGAATGCTGCCCGGATAACTGGGCGAGTGGTGTCTTTTACAGTCCTGGAATGTGCCCTTCAGGCTACCATGCATGCGCCCTATCATCGAGCAAGCAACGCATAGAAACGACGAATATCTGCTGTCCGATGTAAGTGCTCTCCTCGAACCTTTTTTTTTTTTTTTTTTCTCTGTGTGTATTGTTGATCCCGACGAAAACCGTAGGGGCTATAGATGCGCCGAGCGAAACTACTGCTTCTCTTACCCCGAAACCACATCGACCATGACATACAGCGACGAGAAACTCTCGACTGTTTACGAGGTCTGGTACTACGCAGCCACCCCGATCCAGATCCGCTTCAAAGCCGAGGAGTCGGACATCGTCCCTGTACCGACAGGATCCTTCAGTTTGCCACGGGAGTTCCTATATACGCGCGAGAAGGTCGGGATTGGGATTGGGGTTACCGCTGCGGTGGGCCTGATATCCTTGGCGATATACTACTGTTGGTTTGTTCGGCGGAGGAGAAGGGCAGCAGCTGCTGCTGAAGCTGAGATTGCCCACCAGCAGCTTACGCCCTTGGTGCCGCAGGATGGGCAGGCTTATGACATGGGTCCTCCTCCACCTTACCCAGGGCATACGGGTGATATAAATCCAAAGCGATAGAGATAATGTCCAAATGAAATTAAATTGTAACTGGCTGATACCACGTCTTCAATTTCGTAGATACAGAAGGTTGATTCCAGTAGACTATATCTATATCGACCTGGCTAGGAGATCAGCCGTCAAACCCAGTTATTCTGTGATCCGGTGAGTGCAGAATATGGTAGGGGTAGTTGAGGAAAAAGAAGAAATTCGGAGGGGAGAGGATAAGAATAGTGAGGACAGTTCTGATATACTCAGAGGAGCTGACCCGTGGCGATGACCATAGAGTATATGAGGCAGTTAGCGTGCAACAGGTAAAACTAACCACAACACGGAATTCACAAATCCTGCCATATATCCATATTGATAATGCGGTTGTAGACAGTCCAGAATGTTCGTCCTTTCTTGTTACTGGGCGTTGTACTCCGGCCCTGGATCACTCATGACCCCTCGCATCTACTCGGTCTCATTAAAAGTGTTTAATTTAAGAGATCATTTAATATCTTTTTCGAGGTTCCGAATATCTCTGTCCTACTTCGTCATGCCTACTCAATTACACTAGAATAGTCGAGTGACAAGTCAAGGATACTCTGTACTGTGATACTATTCTAGATCAGGCAATTAGTATGATTAAGCGACACCCCGCAGGGTCTGGCCTTGTTTACTCCTCCACTAGAAAATAACTAAGTTAACTTCCATTTCTCCGTCCACCAAGAGACTGCAGTTCCCCTCACCGTACAGCCGTATTCACTGCTACTGCACTGGCGATCATCTGAAAATTGGAGGGCGCAACCATGGAACCGCCGTTATTATGCTTCGCTCCACATTTCAAGATTCGAATCATTCAGTGTAAGTGGAAGCTGGAAGCTGCTCGGTTATAGACTTCGTTGTGAATCTTATTCAACTGTGAAACTGAAATTGGGAGTTGGGCGACAATCCTCCTGCAGGAGTCCATGCGTCGCCTCAGGCAGAGTCGGGGAACGAGTCAGACAAAGCTTGACGGAAATGCCAAACTTGATTGATCAAACACGACTGAGTCAGTCTCGGTCCCTCGGAGAGTCCAGCCAGAATAACGGAAGCCTGGATTGACTTCGAGTCCTCGAGGGAAGTCGACGAGTCGACCCGATCGAACGGTGCACTGTCCAATTTTCGTGTATCCCGCCAATCAGCAGGGAAAACGGGGCGAAAAGAGCGCTGCGAGTTGAGCAGATTTGTCAATGGATATCTGGATTGTCTGGATTGTCAATCAAGAGACGCACGAAAGAAGCAAATCCTGATCCGCGGTGGACTTTGACACGGGCTGAACTGGTCTGTGAAACTGTCACTGGCAGGATTGCAGGATCGCCCGTCACTGCTGGTCTGATCACCGTGATGGTCTTGCTGTGTCCTTCCTTAATTAGAGAAGGCTGCTGCCGTGTCTCAGGTGCTTATTCCTTTGCTGCATTCAGCTATCTTTACGATAGTCGCGGGAGATACTCCATACTCCGTACTGCTCTATGCATCTAGGGCCATAAGCCCCTAAGTAATGTCCCACCGTCCCACGTCAGGGATAACTGCCGGTAGATTACGGATATCCCCTGCCGACCGCTGGGCTGGAACAGGTTCGGCAGAGCCCAGTTCATTTGAAATTGCGAACCGGCCAGCTGGTGGGTTCTGTGGAGTCTGTTGATCGCTTCTTAGCTCAGCGGCACACCGTCAGGGATACGTTCCGTATGCGAACTATGCGAACACTGTTGGACATTTGACAATACACTACAGGACGACCTCGACCAGGCAGACTGCAAACAAGCACGAGCAAAGGCACGAGAGGGTACAGAACTGGGGATGGCTGGCGGCAGAGCCATGCCCACCCTAACCGAGGCGGACGAAAATCATCCCTGCTAGTTTCTGCTAGACCAGCTTAGCTGCTGCTGATTGCGGGGTGGACGCGCCCTGGCTGGCCAATTCTGGCCCCAATCCTGCAGTGCCATTGTTGATTGTGCCTGGTGCAGACCCGCTCGCTGTTGGAACGTGCCTGGCCTGTCTTCATAAAATACTAACAGGCCCTGCTCGAGTCAGGGTCTGGGGTTGCTTGACAGTTGACACTCCTGCGGGCGCACTGCTCAATGCGTTGCAGAACAGCTCTTCCGCTACTCATGGTCATCAACTAATGCTTTACCCCGGAGGTTCTCTCCAGTGTGTCTTGGTGGGCTCTGTTGAGTTCGTCCCCCTATTCTGCGCCGACGATGGCCTCGAACAGCTCCCTCACGCAATGCCCCGACCCATTCATTGCAGAGCTCTCAATAGGTCACAGTGATGGATGTACGTATTAGAAATCGTGGAATGGTCAGTCTGGCTGATTTTTTAGATCTCGCTGGCCGCTGGTGTACGCCTTATCCCGTCGGCGATGAGACCATGTCGTGCTGCTTTCCGTGCCCATTCACGGACTATCAATATGCAGATTGTAAGCCCTCAATGTCGATGTCGATGTCAATGTCAATGTCAATACCAGGCTAACAAGACCAGCCTTCAACAAAGATGTCGTGCCCTGGATTGGCCTCACCGTCCTCATCCTCATGCTCTTCTCCGCCCTCACCTACATCTGCCTCCCCGTCAGCGACACCCAGCGCCATTACCTGACCTCGAGTCCGCTCATGGGGTTTATATTCATATCGGTATGGACACTCTACCAGCTGGAGGACCCAGCTCATGCTCTAGATTGCTTTCATCATTCCCGTCGGATCGTCAGACCACTTCTGCCACGATGCGATTACGCCGAACTACTGGTTATCCGAGACGACATGCGCGTTTACCGGTTCATTATTACACTACGGCGTCTGGGTACTCGTCAGCGGATGTACGTCTCCTCATAACATCGACCACGGGTGAAAGCTAACAAAGGCTTCAGGCTTCTTTCGCTCCATCTCCCTCTACCTCCAGCTCATCTGGGACATCGAACCGGGCACGAAATTCCGTGCCTTCGCCCTCATCTGCATCTTCGGCGGATCCCTCGGCCTGCTGGGTATAGCGCTCGGCGTCTCTGGTGTCTCGTACCAAGTCGGCGATATGTGCTACATCAGCTACCCAAAAAGTGTCGGCTCCTTCTGGGGCCCTTTACTCGCCGTGGCCTTCATCTCCTTCGTTATACAGACCTTCATCATGGGGTACTGCATCCGCGGCGTCATCACGAGAGGGGGAACGGCTCGCTTTTCCATCTTCCGACGATCCGACACACCAGACTCCCTCTCTCACGTCGTTCCACCGCGCCGTATATCGAAGAACATATGGCGCATTCTCCAGCTCCAGTGGCGCGCCATCGCCATTGCCTTCCTGATCTTGCTATACGTTGCCTACGTTGCCGCGGCGGTCCTCAAATGGGGTGACCGGGGCCAATTCTCCGACGAAGAACTGCAGCCCTGGGTTGACTGCCTCGTCCAGGCAAAGGGCGATGGAAAAGCCTGCGTTGCCGAAGCGAGACATATCGGTCCGAACTCAGCGACTGCAGTATCTGCCCTCGCTCTCCTTGCTGTACGTCCCCCAAACCACATATCCCACCACCTCCCTCCCTAATACTAACTAACATATCCAGTCCTGCGGCGTCTGGGGCGTAGTCTGCACCGCCCGCTGGACCATGATCCTAGGCTGGTACGACTGGCTCTACGACCGCAAAGACAACCTCTCGGCACTGCTGCGCGGCGAATACCGACGCGAACGCAGCCGAGATCTCGAACGCGTAGCCAGCACCGCGTACTCACCCTCGACTCTTTCCTCGCCACAGACCCTGGAAGAGGTTGATCGGCTGTATGGCACGCGGGCGTACCATGGTCCGCAGAATAGTTTCTCGAGGCCCGGGCCGGGGCCTCGACCTGGGTCTGGGTCTGTGACTGTGACTGCGCCTTCACCTGCGCGTGCGCCTACGCGCACGAGTACGGTTACCGGGAGTACAGTCACTACGACGATTTCGAGTAGTAATACGTTTGATTTGAAGGAGTTTAAATAGTTAATCCCTGAGAATCTGGCTGGATTCGATTTGGTTGGTTTACGATGTTATGATCTATATCTGCCCTGCTGTTTACGGGGTTAAAAGTGTCTCTGCATGGGATGGATTAATATACCACGGGTTTCAATAATACAAAGTTTAAATATACTCCCTCGACGAGTCCCTTAGAGCCAGTACGACTTCTCTAGGATATACGTCGCAAGATCCTGGACACTCCGACCACCAGTCGGGACCCTAGCCCCCGAGCCACCTTCTTTATCCTCCGGCGACGCCGCCATCCTAACGCTGCTCGCCAGAACCTCATCCAGCGTACTCCCAACCTCTCTCTTCCGCAGCCTCTCCATAATAACCCCATCCTCCGCCGTAAGAATAAATGGTCTAACATCCACACCCCGACCACCGGGCCAATTACCAAAACCGTCCGCCAAAGCCAGCAGTGTACCGCTGAAGTCCAGCGCCAACGCCGTCCCGGAAATGATGAACCAGGTGCATCCTCGAAAATGATAATAATTATGCACCAGGGAAGTGAGGTTGCGCTTCAAGAGTTCCGGCCCGTTTTCCGCGGGGTATATCATGTCTAGACTGTCGGCGTCGATATGTGCGTGCCGGATGTTTTCGGCTTTTAGTTGTGCGTGCATCTCGTTTGCGATGGATGTCTTTCCGGTGCCGGAGCGGCCGGAGAGGAGGATTATGTGGGCTGTCATTGTGGTTTAATGGGTAATGAGATTTATTCAGTTGGAATAGTAGTTCGGTTTAAGAAATTTGAGACTTCAAATGCTTGGAGGGGTGGGTCAGTGACTCATCGGTTGGCAATGTGCGTATGATCTGCCGTTGCTTGAACCATTCTGGGGGTACTAGTATGGTGGTGTGTCTTCATATCAATATGATGAGAATAGTAATGGTAGTCATGGTATTAGTGCAGATGACGATGCCCTCTGCCCCGGCACGACCAAGACCAGCGGTGGCGTCGCAGAGTAGATGTTCTAAACGGTTCTAGTCGTCATTGCTCTGGTTGCTCGATTTCTTCAACGTCGAAGGAGTGTATGATGCATTTGGAGGAGTGCAGTTTGCCTAGTTGTTCGCGGACTCGGCGGTTGATTTGTTGGTAATAGACCAGTGGATTTCCAGCTCATTCCACCGAGAAGGCCAAGAGTGCGCATGGTGCAGGATCTGTCGGTTAAGTAAAGCACTTGTATGGAAAGAATGAGGGCATGGAAGGTTATGAGCCTTGTCATAAGATTTGCAGCGAAATGTATAAAGCCCACCAGAACCCACAGACATTAAAGCTGGAAAATTGGCAGAAGACAAAATAATATTTGCTCTGACTTTAAATTAAACCCCACTTCCTGCATGGAAACCAAAATTAGCGTGGCAGTTGGCTGCAGCACAGCCTTGCCGTCTCGTGATAACGCGCAAGGCTGAACCAGAGCCAGAGCCCCTCATCCATCTCACCTCTCAGTCTCGCACAAACTCCGCAAGAGACTAACACCAGTCCCAGTACGCTATCCCTCATGAATATACGCAGCTGATGCCTTGCTATGGCAGACTCTCAAAGTGTCAACCCCGCCGATTACACCCTCGCATGGATATGCGCGCTGCCGCTAGAGTTGGCAGCCGCAGAGGCAATCCTTGACGAACACCACAGTTCCCCCTCCGCTCCTGGCACTCAAAGCGAGTACGTACTTGGCAAGGTTTCGGGTCATAATGTTGTCGTTGGGTGCCTGCCTTCCGGGATATATGGCACGAACTCGGCAGCCGCAGCCGTGACCCGCCTTCTGTCTTCTTTCCCCAACGTCCGGTATGGCCTTATGGTAGGAATCGGAGGTGGAGCACCGAGCAGGAAAGCAGATATTCGTCTTGGAGATGTGGTCGTGAGCAAGCCTGTTGGAAAACTTGGGGGCGTGATACAATACGATCTGGGGAAGTCTGTTGGCGACGGGCGTTTCGAGCAAACCGGGATGTTGAACCAGCCGCCGGCGGTTTTATTAACCGCTGTTTCCAGACTAGAAGCGGAGCAAATGAGAACGAATGATAATCATATCTCCAGTGAGATATCGAGAGTGTTGGCCCGAAACACCAATATGGAGCCTAGATTTTCGAAGCCCGTCCAGGAGGACCGTTTTTTCCACACAGCCTATTCCCATCAAGAGGAAAGAACTTCTTGCTTGGATTGCGATATCAGTGAGGAGGTTTATCGACCCCCTCGACTATCGAAAGAGCCTCAGATCCATTATGGAACCATCGCCTCTGGAAATCGAGTTGTCAAGGACGGCCGGCAACGAGATGAGATCGCCCAGCAATTTGATGCAATTTGTTTTGAGATGGAAGCAGCGGGGATTATGAACCATCTTCCCTGCATTGTGGTTCGGGGTATCTGTGACTATTGCGACTCGCACAAAAACAAGGAATGGCAGGGGTATGCAGCCCTCGCGGCAGCAACCTGTGCCAAACAGCTTCTCACGTTTGTGGCTGCTTCTATCCCTTGTCAATCGCAGCCTGGTGAGCCGAAGAAGAGCCATTTTATGGTCCCGTTCGAGCGCAATCCGCGATTTCAAGGCCGTGAAGACACAGTCCGCCAACTCGCGGGTCAAATACTCTCCACGGACCATACCAAAGCCCGGAAAGCAGCTGTTTCAGGGCTGGGTGGAATGGGGAAGACACAGGTTGCACTTGAGCTTGCTTATACTATACGGCAACAGGATCCTGCACGATCCATATTTTGGATTCCTTCGACGAGTATCGAAGCTGTGGAACAGGCATTTCGAAATCTTGCTTGCTTATTGGGTGTATCCGATGGTGGTTCTGATGATGTAAAAGCAATCGTGAAGAACTACCTGAGCACCGGAAGAGCTGGCCCATGGCTTTTGGTTATTGATAATGCAGATGATTCTGATATGTGGCTAACGTCCACATCGCCGGCGCTAAAGACATTTCTGCCGGCTAATGAGGAAGGATTTGTTCTGTTTACCTCTCGCAACGGGGCTCTGGTATCTCGACTTGTTGGGCCAAACGTCATCACGCTCTCTGAGATGGATGGTGCAACTGCTGTTGCGCTGCTGAGAGGTTCCCTGGTCCAGAGGAACCTGACCGAGGACGAGGAGTCAACTGCCGCGCTTGTTAACAGGTTATGCGGTCTTCCGCTGGCTCTGATTCAAGCCTCGAGCTTCATTAACGAGAATGGCATCTCTTTGGCAACATATTTGAGCCTCTTAGATCAGCAAGAGGAAAGCGAGATTGAGTTGCTCAGCGAAAACTTCGAGGACGAGTATCGGTATCCAGACACTGAAAACCCAGTGTCCACAACATGGCTGATATCCTTTCAATCCATCCAAAAGTCCAATGAACTTGCAGCAAAATATCTCACATTCATCGCTTGTATCGACTACAAGGATATTCCGCTTTCCCTCCTCCCAGAAGCAGACACAGAACTCGAAAAAGAAAAAGCCTTGGGCATGCTCAGAGCCTATTCGTTTATCTCCCAGCAAGCAAACAGCGAATTTGCAACTATGCATCGCCTTGTTCATCTGGCCACCAGGAATTGGTTGCGGAAAGAAGACATCCTGTGTGAATGCGCGACATCTGCGGGTGAACACATCAGCGGAATATTTCCAGACGGCGAACACGAAGAAAGAAGTCTATGGCGGAAGTATCTCCCCCATGCTCAGGCTTTGCTGGAAAGAGATGACTTTGAACCTGATGGGGATGTAAAAGACTATCTCGCCCAAAATGTTGGGGTATGCTTTCTGGAAGACGGACGGTACGATGATGCAGAGCGTCTGCTATTAAAGTGTGTGGCTTCTAGGCGCGAGCAGCTGGATGCAAACGATCCGAGACTCCTCTCGAGCATCTCAGAACTGGGTAGAGTATACTGGGGACAGGGAAGATATAAAGAAGCCGAGGGCACCTCAATTCAACTGTTGCACTCAAGGCAGGCTGTACTTGGTGATGACCACCCAGATACTTTGCTCACCAAGCATAATCTTGCATGCAACATCTCGTTTCAGGGTCGATTAGAAGAGGCTGAAACGATTCTCCGACAATTATTACAGCAACGGAAGTCTATATTCGGCGATGAAGACCCCGCAACGCTTCACACTATGGCCGCTCTTGGGGGGGTGCTATTTGATAGAGGACAGTTCCAAGAGTCGGAAGAGCTTCAAGTTCAGGTGCTAGAGTTACGCAAGGTTATATTGGGCCCCGAGCACCCTCATACACTTGATAGCATGGGATGCCTCGCAGTAATTTTAAGTGAATTGGGAAGGCTGTCAGAAGCAGAAGAGCTTCAACTCAAGGTGTACGAGGTACAAAAGACTATACTTGGCGATAATCATCCAAGCACGCTAACCAGTATGGGTAATCTGGCGTGCATTTACCATGACATAAACCGACCAGAGCAATCAGAAGAGCTTGACGCTAAGGCTCTGGAAATAAGAAAGGCCACTCTAGGCCCTGAGCACCCTGACACATTGGATAGCATGAGTAATCTGGCCATCAGCTTCCGAGATCGAGGACGATTGGTAGACGCAGAGGATCTTGCGCTCCAGACCTTGCATATCAGGCAAGTTAAATTAGGAGCTACAAATCCAGATACATTGACGAGCATGGGGGTTCTGGCGGGTGTTTGGAGAAACCAAGGCCGTCTGGACGACGCTATTGCATTGCTCTCCGAATGTGCTGAACTGCAGGGAAGCCACCTTGGATCCAACCATCGGGATACCATTTCTGCCAAGTTGAGGTTGGAAGCATGGTGGCAGGAACTAGACAACAGGTCTTCCCCGGATTATGTCGACACGGGGCGGGAAAGCGAGAGATCTGAGGGCCGCAAGAAGAGCCGATGGCGTTTCCTTCGGAGGTCAAGACAACCTGAAACCAAATCACTGCGCCATTTACTATCTTTTAGGATGCGACGAAATCTGGCATGGGAAGGATGAGAGATCTGCCTACTGCCCTATATGCCTGGTCTTGTATCAAGTCCTTCATGCATCTCTACTTTACTGATATAATGGCAAACCTGGATTTCTTGGAAACGGACGGGATATAATGTATAAGCTCTTGGTAGTGTACTGTTACAACCTTGCCTTATCTACAGTTTAATTTCCTCTAAGCTGCTGGCTTTGGATAACAGATCTATTTGTGGAAAGGTATTATTTGTATAAAGTTATGCTGGTGCAAACCAGCCAAACCCCCGCATGTGACTTTCTCCCTTGTTTACTGAAGCTCTTTTTTTCTTCCCTTTCCTTCGTCCTGATGCCATCCAAGGTCGCGCCCAGCATGGATAACTACCAGAAAATAGAGAAAATTGGTGAAGGTGACGTTGACGCACCTACTTTTCATGGCTGCCCAGTATACTACACCTAGCTCACGCGTCGAGGCTCCTAGGAACTTACGGCGTCGTCTACAAAGCTCGCGAGCTGAACCACCCAAACCGCGTCGTTGCTCTGAAGAAGATCCGGCTCGAGGCCGAGGATGAGGGCGTCCCTAGTACCGCGATCCGGGAGATCTCCCTTCTCAAAGAAATGAAACACCCGAACGTTGTCCGCCTGTTTAACATCGTTTATGTCGACAGCGACAAGCTTTACCTCGTCATGGAGCTCTTGGATCTTGATCTGAAGAGGTACATGGATGCCTTGCCTGTCCATGAGGGCGGTCGTGGTAGAGCCCTGCCGAATGGATCGAAGATGAGCGTTGGTCTGGACGGACCTATGGTGAAGAAATTCATGGGCCAGCTGGTCGAGGGACTCCGCTACTGCCACAGCCACCGGATCCTACACCGAGATTTAAAGCCACAGAACCTGCTTATCGATCGAGAGGGAAACTTGAAGTTGGCTGATTTCGGACTGGCGCGTGCCTTTGGCGTCCCGCTGCGGACCTATACTCATGAGGTAATACCACTGGATAAATCATTCAAGGATGCCGCTAAATATTGGTGAGGTGGTTACGCTTTGGTATCGCTCTCCGGAGATTCTGCTCGGTGCACGCCAGTACTCCACCGGGGTTGACATGTGGTCTGTCGGAGCTATCTTCGCAGAGATGTGCACGCGCAAGCCACTGTTCGCTGGTGATTCGGAAATCGACGAAATATTCAAGATCTTCCGGTGAGTAGCTCTCTAGTAGCTGAGTTGGTTGGTTTAACCTTGGTAGTCTCCTTGGCACCCCCGACGAAATGACCTGGCCTGGCGTTACCTCGTTCCCCGACTACAAGTCGTCGTTCCCCAGGTGGAAGCGCACCTCTGGTCCGCTGGTTCCGGGGTTGGAAAGTGCTGGGTGTGACCTTCTCGAGGCTCTGCTTGAGTATGATCCTGCTCAGAGGCTGTCCGCGAAGCAGGCGTGCATGCACCCTTATTTCAGCGATGACAGCTCACCTTAGTCACCACGGCAGTGACTGCAACTTTCAATACAACTGTCATGCATGTGATTTTACGACCGGTGATAGATTCTAGTGAAGCACATTGGGGCCAATACCCTATTTCCAGAAACAAGCCAACTACGGCCGTATTACCATAACCTACCGTCTATTCCAACTCTCCCGTAGCATTCCCATCTCAACTACTTGCTCCCTACATGCTCCCTACCACGCCATTGCGTTCAAGTTCAGTGTCAAGGAAACATTCAATGCTGGCTATGCAAATGTATATACTACCTCGGAATCCTAAACGGGTGGGCCTCAGTATTAAACACAAACTCATCCAAACTGACAAGCTCCGGCTCGCTAAAGATGAGGTAAAGATACTTCAGCGTCTCCGCCATCCAAAAGCTCTCCATACTATCCTCCATCTCCACGTCCTTTTTATCAGCGGTAACATCACGCACCGCCGCATTGGCAAACTCCGTCTTCGTAACCGCATCGATCGCCTGGAACATCTCCCACGCTGCCTCGCGGTACATCTCATCCCCTGTAATCCTCCACATGTAGAAAACACTCTCCAGCGCCTCAGGACGGAGCTTGTAATTCTTGTCCCGGACGTACGTGTACACATCTTCCTGGGTGTCATCCCAAACACACTCCGTCCGCCTGGGACACTGCGACACACTAAACATCTCCGGCATGATCCCCAGCGGCGAGTTCTTATAAAACCAGATACACCCATCGGTGAGTCTCTTCCCAGTACTGAGGAAATCCGCCTTGGAGTCCGGAAACAGTTTTCCGGCCAGCGCATACATCCCACCCACGAAACAGGCCAGATGCTCACTCCGCGTCTCGAGCTGGACCTCGTTTCGCCCCGTCGCGTGCCCGATCCCCGGGAGCAGGATATCCGCGTGGTCAGGCACCATCGGTCTGAAGAGGAGATACTCCGATCCAGCATTCAGGGCATTCTCCGCTAGATGTCTATACTGCTGCGCCCTGGTCCCAGTACCAGCGCCAGCGCCAGCGCCAGCACCAGAACCAGCCAGCAACTGGTATTCCTTGGGGAGATACTCATACGCCGAATCGGCCATCCCGCCAAAACTAAACGTCGACGACCTCGTCAAATCCGGTTTTGCGACATCGATGCCCACGGGCCACATTCCCGGAACTCTGGTTTTGCCAGCCTGTGCGTCCAGTGTATCCGTGATCCGCGAAATCGCGTCGAAATACCGCATGTCCCCCGTGAGCTGCGACAGACGGGTAAGTTCGAGACTCGAGCTCGCCAGCTCGGCGATGATACCGTTGGCGGCTGGGGCCTGAGTTTCACCACCGGCTGCTTTATGGGGGTTCCACCGAGTCACAGGCATACGGGTTGGGGTGTCGAAGGAGGCATAGATCATATCCGCGATTTGGACAGCCTTGTCGAGGAGCCGGACGTCGGTGCAACCAGACAGATCATAGGCCGCGATGAAGCCGCCCAGGTACCGGATTGTGGTTTCGAAGATGTTGATTGTCGATTGCGAGGAAGAATGTGGGGAGAAATCGACGTCGAGGAGGGCGGTCACTGCGCGCTCGAACTCGTCGTGCAGGTCCATGATGAGCAGGGTGTCGAGGTTATCGACGAGGGTTGCGCCCCAGCCGCCGAAGTTGTTGCGGGAGCCGCCGGAGAGAGGGCGCAGCTCGTCGGCCTTCCAGGCGTGTTTTTCGTAGGAGTGCCATGCGCGCTGAAAGGTGGCTTTTACGGCGGATTGGCGGGACTTGCGGAGGGTTTCGCGTTCGAGGGTTGCGGGTGTGAAGCGGGCTTGGATTTCGGGGAGGGTGCTGGGGGTGTCGATGGGGAGGGAGATGAGGTTTGAGACGGGGAATTGCACTGGGATGTCGCGCCAGCTGAAGCCCTCGTCGGGGTTGGAGCGGGTGTATGCAGGGGACGGTGGTGTGGACGGGCACTGCGAGCGAGAGAGGCGGGATTGGGGGAGAGGCAGAGGTCGCGAGCTGCTGTTATTGTGCAGGAGGATGAGGCAGAAGAGGAAGACGGCGGCGATGGACAGCGACGAGGTCCATCGCTTGTTGAGGGCGGGCATGGTGGCACGGCATTCAGACTCTCAGCCGGAGGTGGAAGAGTTAAGGGATAAGATAAGAAGAGAATAAGAAGGGAGCAGGCCCACTGGACCCTGTCTGACTCCTACGCTTAGGGTGTCAGACCCTCCCCAGCTCTCCACATTCTGCACTTTGATACGCTGTTCGGTTCTTGGCCGGAGCAGCAGCCAATGCCCCAACTCGCTGCACTCCACCTGAAGTTACTGCCTGTCCGTAACAGGACACATATCACGCTGGCATTCACAACTCATACCGAGGCACTGACTCGCAAGATGCCTAGGAAGAAACCCAGCTTCTCCTTGCATGCGGAAACTCATTCTTGAAAAGCCAAATAGTAAGTTCCTGCACGGTCGGCTTGGTCAGCGCGTACATAATTTCTGCGAGAACAGGCCCAGGTATTTACATCAAACTCCCAGCCAGTATCATCCATATGCCCTGAATTCGCTTCTCAGGCAGCAGCGGACCGATCAGTGTAAGCGTCTGGTACAGGGTAGAAGAGCAGGGCTCGACCCCCTCCACCCTGTTCAGTTAGCCACATAACTTCCCGGAATACGTGAGGCATGCACGCTCCCTAAACCATCGCCGCAGATGATTGTCTTCTCACTGGGATCCAAACGGCATATGGTCCATACTGAGTTAGGAACCATCAGCACAACGGATTCTGCGGATCTCCATCCAACACAAAGAAGCTAAACATGAACACCTCGAAGATGCAGCTTGCGGCAAGAAATGCTCTGGGTAGTGATGGGTTACCGATACATCTTTCAGTGGGTTATTATGTTTTGTCTTAATCCAGTCGTCTGGTTTTTGGTGCCGACAATTAGGGTTGTGATGCTGGATAGACCCTGGGGAGGAAGAATGAGGTGTTTGGAGGGCATTGCGACACGTAGAATTATAAAGTATGAACTGAAACAGTTACAGAGAATGCGTTTATACTCTCTCGGACATTCTAACGGAAATCCCCCACGAGATGGCGGGGAAGGGCCCGCACAAAGCATGAGACAGGTCCACACTGTGGCAGGATACCTGGTACGACTCTGGGCCCGATGTGGGATGCGGGGGCCTTAAAAGATCTGACGAGTCTCGCTGCTATCGCCATTCCTCTCCAGATTTACACTTATCAACTCTTCACAATGGCGCAGTATACCAAAGAGCTTGCCCCAGGCTCACTCAAAGACAAAGTCATTGTCCTGACAGGTAGACCACGCCCTCTCCATTGTTCCCAGGCAACACTAACAACCCCAGGGGGCGCAAACGGCATCGGAGCAAGCCTGGTAGAGTATGCCACCCAGAACGGCGCATACGTATGCTTCGGCGATCTCGCAGTCGAGGCCGGTGAGGCAATCGCAAAGACAGTGAACGACAACCGGTCTTCCCCACCCCGGGCAATCTTCGTCAAGACCGACGTGACAAACTACGACTCCGTGCTAGGTCTCTTCGACAAAGCAATAGAGTTATACGGCCGCATCGACCACGCTGTCGCAAGCGCAGGTATCTCGGAGATCGGGAACGTATTCGATCCTGCCTTGGATATGCAATCTATTCGGAAGCCGCCCACTACAAAAGTCCTCGACGTAAACCTAACCGGGTGTCTGTACGTTGCACGCATCGCGAGCGTCTATCTCCGCCAGAACCGGCCAGCTGATACAGACTGCTCTATCATTCTCGTTTCCTCTATAGCCGGTTTTAAAGAGTCACCGGGACTCTTCGTCTATCAAGCCTCGAAACACGGTGTGATAGGCCTCATGCGCTCTCTGCGTCTATACCTCTCTGCACCAGCACACGGGATCAGAACTAACTGTATCTGTCCCTGGATGACGACCACGGCAATGGTAAAGGGGATCCAGGATAGATGGTTCAAGGCGGGTCTTCCCGTGAACAGGCCTCTAGATGTCGCCAAAGTCATGGCGAGGGTACTGGGCGACGAGGAGCTGAATGGGAAATCGATGTTCGTTGGAGGAGGGAGGGCTTGGGAGATTGAGGCGAACATTGACCGGCTGCAGCCGCAGTGGCTAGGCGAGGAGAATAGCCGGACTTTGCGGAGGGGGCAGCAGGTTTTGGGGTCTGGGGAGGGGTGGGGGAAGTAATGTACTGTGTAGACGTCTAGATTCTGTAGTTAACTATAATGTTGCTGTTCGTGGCCTCTGGTCTATCATCTCAAGACACATAACAAGCAGCGACACTGGCGCATATATCAAAGTCAAGGAAGGATGCAAGACGCAATCATATATTCCAAGCAATGGGAGTCCTACCCGATTTCCGTATATCCGCAGCACCCTGGATGAGGAGCATACATCCCGTTCTTTCCTTCATATCGAACAGGAGCCGAGTCCATCATTCTTTCCATATGAGGACAGGAAGAGCGTGTTGGGAAAGAGCAATGGTTATTGGATGCAAAGGGAAAGAGCAACTGTCTCTGTTGCACTTTCCTTGTCCGGAATTACTTCCAGTCCAATTTGGGAAGGAGTAACTGTAAGAGATAGTAAAAAAAAGGAGCTATCGGAGTTGTTGTGGGTTGTTCTTGCCACGACCAGCACAAATATAGAAAGCATAGCTGATACTTCATTTTAGTTTAACTATAGTTTAAATTATCTATAGCTTTTGGTAGCAAACAGCATATTGATAAAAGTACGTCCTATAGTAATATATCAGTACAAACATATCCCATACTATCTCTATCCAATGAAAGCAACATCAAGGCAATATACAAAACAGTCAAGTACACACTGGATACTTCCTCAACCAGTAAAACCTCCGCAACGCTTTTACATTATTAAAGAAATTCCCACGCGGCACTAGAACGCCATGATGATCCAGTACACCATGCCCCCCCTTCAACGCACGCTCCTCAGCCCATTTCAACACGCCCTCAACTTCCCTAGACCCAACCTGCCTCTCATCAAGTACACCCAGAATATCCCCCACAGCATCAAAAAGTCCATTCCCCACCGCAACCGACAATCCCGTCTCACCCCACCGCCCAACAAGCGGATCTGCGCCCCGTAGCAAAAGCCTGCGCATCGCACCCTCATCCTTGTCCTTCGCAGCGAAAAATAACGCAGAATGTCCTACATAATCCGTATCATGCACACTGCACCCGTTCTCTAACAAGAAGTCCAGTAATCCATCAGGATCCCCTCGTGCCTTTGCAGCAGCATTCACAAGTGCCCCTGCGTTATCGCCAGCATGTACATCAAATCCCATATCCAGAAGCAGAGCCATAAGCGAGATTTTACCGTGTTGTGCCGCGAGGATAAGGTACTGGCTCGCTGTGCGGTCGTGTAGGGTTTCAGGTGGTGCTAGGAGATTCCGATCTAAAAGGAGACGTAAAACTTCCTCCCCGCCCTGTATGGCAAGACGGATGAGCGGGACTTCTTCTGGTCTTGTGAGGGAGATCATGGGGCCTTTTATGATTGGGTCTGTTACCATGGAAGTACCCCTTGGATGGTCAAGGAGGATGCGGAGGGTGTCGGCGTTCCCAGAGGTGAGAACATCAGCCAGGAGATTGGAGCAGGGGACGGGGATGGTTGGATCTGCACCGTGGGATAGGAGGAGGGAGAATATGGACGGGTGGGGGATGGCGCTGAAGAGGGCTTTGCCTGGGGCGTCGTTGGGGTTGATGCCGTGGGCGAGGAGGGCTGTGGTGGCTTCTTTGTGGCCGTTCCTGATAGCATGGTGAAGGGGGATGGACTTTTCGTTGGATGGTATGGTGATGCTTGCGCCGTGGGACATGAGAATGTCGATTGCGGCGGCCTGGTTGCGCTCTGCAGCCCAGGTTAGGGCTGATGCTGGGGTTGAGCAGAGGCATTTGCATGGAAGGGACATGTATTCGTCAGAGACACCCATGTTAGGGTTGTAGTTGTGTTCTGATAGCAGATCGCTGAGAAGTTTAGTGCGGCCGGTGAGTGCAGCAATGCAGACAAGAATGGACTGTTGATACGGCTCTGCACAAAGCTGGATATAGTCGAATCGGGCGAGTAGCAGCTCCACAATATCGTCGTAGCCTCTCTCTGCCGCTTGGGCCAGCTGCCATAGAGGATTTCCACCAAGTTGACACAAGGGGCTCACCATTGCCTCGTGGTCAAGCAGACATCGCACAACATCAATATTGCCCGAGCGGGATGCCATGCAGAGCGCTGTCGACCCGCTTGTGGTTGACATATTCGGATCTGCTCCACGGGCGAGCAGGAACCGCACAGCCTCGAGATGCCCTTCATGCACCGCAAAGTGCAACGGCGTTGTACCGACATAGTCCTGCGCATTGATTTGACTGCCAGCGTCGACCAACACACGGAGAACACCGAGGTGACCCTTTTCAGCCGCAAGATGGAGAGCTGTTCGCTTTTCCCTAGTGCCTGTATGAAGATCCACTGGGACTCCATATTCCAGCAAGAGACTGACCACAGATACGTGGCCGTTTGCCGCTGCCATAGACAGGGGGTGGCCCTCTTCGCAGTCCAAGACGTCGGGTTCTTCGTCAAGGCGGTGCTTCCAGTCGTTGTCGGTAGGGCACGGGTCGAACCCATGTTCATAGAGCAGCTCTATTATCTCGCTGTGCCCGTGGGTGGCTGCTAATGCGAAGGGCTGTTTGTCCATCCATCCACAGGCGTTCGGCGGTGCCCCTGCCTCCAGGATAAGTCGGGTAGTTGACACCAATCCGTTGATAGCAGCCCATTCGAGAGTGAATCCTCCGTTTTGCTGGGTCAGGCTATGTTTGTACAGAACAGGATTCAGCAGTTCATGGAGCCGGCGAGAGGTGCAGCACAGGGCGTTGATCTCGTATGCATATTCGAGGTGAGTAGCCACAAGTAGGACCACTTCGTTGGGAAGGTCTAGAAATCCCATGGCAATACTCCTCTGGGTAGATGTTGGATGAGGACCCGAATGTCGGGATGTTCAGCAGACACAATTTGTTTCTTTTTCGTTTCTTTTTCTGTTCCTCCGGTGATCTCCACTGCCTGACAAATAGTTGCAGGACACGCAGAGGCGACACCGCTGCAAGGCTGTGGAATGTTCATACACGCATATCAGCAATTAGGAATGCTAAGGCATTTACAGTAGACATATGGGTGTTCTGACACCATCTTCAGCCTTTAGGTCGGAGGATTAAGCTACCAAGGCTGACTCTATATTCTCAGCCATCACAAAGTAAACCGGAAACCAGGAGTATCAAAAATAACCAACCCATCCTTCTGCCTTCTATTCGCCCTGGCCATCGTACACGTCGTGATCCCCACCGAGACAATCGTAACCGCAGCCGCAATGAAGCACGTCCACAGGCCAGGTCTACGCCCTCATTAGCATATATCCTCAATAACAAACAGGATCATTCTGGAGCCCTACCTATACTCTGGCGCATCCTGCTCCCGGAAAACCAGCCCCCCAATAATACCCCCCACGCCACCAGCACCGACTATAAGCGCCGACCCAAACGCCCTGCGCCACTGGCCCGTGATATTATTCGACTGGTAAGTCAACGAGGCAGAGACGTTCGCATTACAGCTGCCCGTGAGGATAAAGGCGCCAAAGTATCGTACCCCATTACCCTTTGCGTAGCCCAGCAGCGCGACGCCGACGATTTCCAAGACGGCGTTAATAACGACGACTATGCCGCGCGTGTTGTACTTGTCTGACAGCCAGCTCTCAGTTATACCGAGGGCGGATCCGAAGAGGAAGCACTGCTGGTCAGTCTACACTTGTTGATTCGAGAGCTGGAAACGGGACTCACTGGAGCTGTGAGAGTCTGCGCCTTTGCGACGTCAAAGCCGAGACCTTGCCTGAGGACAATCGGCAAGAAATATGAGACCGCGTAGCTATAAACAAATAAGCCTGGTATTAATACTGGACAGGATTAGGTGGCTCACATCACAATAGCACTCATCAAAAAGTTCACAGCAAGTAACCACCCCTGCCACTCAAGGGCATACTTCAGGTACTCCTTCAGCACAAATGGGGTAACATGAGCATCGCCACGGTCCTTGTCGACTCGATCAATCATTATATCGATTTCGGCGTCTGTCAAGAACCAGCGCGTGCGACGCGCATCTTCAGGGAAGTCGACGATCAGGATGACCCCTAGCAGACCTATAGCAACGGTGAGAACTCCCTCGATAATGAAGATCCACCTCCAGCCAGCGTGGCCTTGGATCCCGTCCATTTGTTGTAACTATACTCTGCATCAATATCATAGGCATGTTGGGAGGGTAAGAGGCATACCCCGTACGCAAGAATCCCCCCAAACGAAGAAATCGCACTACCGAGCAGATAGAAAAGCCCAATCCGCTTGCCCGTTTCCCGGCGAATATACCAGCTGCTAATCAAAAAGACGGCAGAAGGGAAAAGACCAGCCTCGAACACACCAAGGAGGATGCGCAGGCCGGTCATTTCGCGCCAGTCGTGGACGAGACCCATGCCAACCATCACCAGGCCCCAGGCAACGGTTATGAAGCCCATGAATATCCGCGGTCCGATCTTGCGTGCGATGACGGTCATTACAGGCTGGAAGATGGTGTACGTGACGAAGAAAAGGGCGACAATTGTGGACTATTGTATGTTGGTTGTTAGATTATTCTAGAGCTGGGGATGAATGTCGCGTACGTAGTGTGTCCCTGTCAGATCGATTTCTGTTCCCATTCCCGCGACAACGCTGGAATATCGGTTAGCTGGAAATTATCCTCAGTGTATAAATGTGGAAGACAAACGCATTTGGCAGGTTGACCCGATCAATCTGGCAGACGGTGTACATGATGGCGACAACCACGCATAGCCTCACGTCAATCTTGCGCTTGATTCGCTTCACAGCAGCATCGTCATATTCTATAGAAGGGCCCGATACTTGTGAAGACAGTGCGCCCTTCTCATTATCCTCAACTTGCTCCGGGTCGGGTGTTTTAATCTGGACAGCCATCGTGGCGACGAATATACAAATGCTGGAATATCTCAGATGGAGACGCCAACCCCATGTGTGCCATAATCCTACTTATATATCTGACAAATACTTGAAAGGAATCAAATTTCTAACCCCAGACTATTCTCCAATTCTGCGGGGGATCAACTGTCATATCTTCTGACTATCCTAACGCCAAAGATCTGGACACTTGGATCTGGACAAATGAGAAGCTCAGCACAGCCCTAGTAGCACTGCAACCGACATGCCAGAGCTTGGCGGGAGGAGTTATGCAAATCCATTAGGCTTCTTCAGTCAGTCCCTGCGGGGTAGCACGGGCTTATGCTTCTCTGGCTTGTTTTATCATCCTGGTACGAATAGCAGAGTTGATAGTCCAGTTATATTCAAGGTTAGGTCCAAGTGGTTTAATTTTGCCGGGGTTGTGAGTTTGCTATATTAGGCAAGACTTACAGGATACTAAAGACAAACTTTGAACACGAGATAGCATATTTCACATCTACCTCTTTCCAGCCGTGATATCCAAATTATTCTCTCTGATCCAGGCTTAAAGGATCCTATTGCCGAGGGAGTTCGGACCGAGGATAGCAGACTACCAAAGCGCCACATTCTCAAACTGGGAAACAGCTCTGTATCAGTAGCTTCCCGTTTAGTCTATGATTGATTGTTAGAACAGAAAATCTAGGAAGTGGAGGTCTATAATTAGAGATGACTTGGCTCGGGCTATGATCCCCAGTGTTGAACTAGGGTTCGCCTTGTAACGCTCACACAAAAACAGGTCTGGCGGCAACAACAAGAGATCTAAGATTGATTCCGTGCAGTTGCATGGTTCACGAATAAAGTAGTTTACCCGAACGTACTGCGTCCAAGTTTGAAACGTCTTGGATCTCCTGGATCCCAGGGCGCTTATTCCAATATCCTCATTGGACGGTTCGGCTGGTCCAAATATATCCTGCGATGGGCTTTGGCCTGGGCTCCGTGGTTATGGGCAGTTTGTATACGTGGCCGGTGATCTATAGCTTTATTCCATAATGTTTGGTACTGACTTGATGCGCGGTTCCACGTCGGCGCTTAGCAGCTGCTAGATAGAATATCCCGGTGCTGTCGCCTGTTCGAGATCGATCCTGGCGCTTAACTGTGCGTTTCCCTAACTCACTGGGAATTATCCTAGTATAAATGCGGAATACACATTCTTGTTGTTCAACGCATTTCCAATTCTCAATACATCTTTTACTTGTAAATATGGGCTGCAGCCAATCTCAGACATCTACTCAGGAGCACGATGATGCACCCAGATATCACGAAAAAATACAGGTATGCTACATGCCAGAGAGCATTGAAGATAGAGCCTAACTTGCTGTTATCAGGAAGTATCAGTCAATGTACGAACCCGTGATGACTACCAGATTGCGTGGATATGCACCGTGCCCGCAGCAAGGGACGCAGCAAAGGCAATGCTGGACGAGACTCACCACTCCGTCCCCCGCCGCCAGGGCGATGCAAACGAATACATATTTGGCAGAATGGGCCGGTACAATGTTGTCATAACGTCCTTTCCACCCGGGCTATCTGGCCTCACGATTGCCACGGAGACAGCAATGCATATACGATACAGCTTCCGGTTCCTCGAGATCTGCTTTCTGGTATCAGTCGGGGGCGGCACCCCGGGGGAAAGCGACATCAGACTCGGTGATATTGTGGTCAGCAAGCCCACAAAGAAACTTCCCGGTGTTATGGGGTACGACATTCGCAATGTTCGAAATGGCCGGCATAGTCCTATAGGTGTATTCAACAAACCCCCAGAGTTGGCCATGAACACTGTCTTCGCCCTCCACACCGAGCAGATACCTCACGGCACTTCCCCTGCTATCACCCAATTCTATAATGAGGCGCGGGGGCATAGTCCATGCCTGCGAGATCAATCCAACCACCCTGGTGGAGATTCAGATTTCCTCTTCGCTTCTGAGTCACAGCATACGTCGAGAGATACCAGCTCTCGCAGGTTAAACCAATGGCGTCCTCGATCCGACAACCAACCACGTATCTTCTATGGCACAATCGCGTCTGGCGAAAAGGCAATCACAGATGTGAGTGCCCGGGACCGCTTTGCCAGAGAGTACGGCATCCTCTGTTGTGAGACCCAAGCAGCTGGGGTAGTGGACCTCTTGCCATGCCTGGTGGTCTGTGGCGTGAGCTCCTATGCGGACTCTCATCCAAGCAGACAATGGGAGGGATACGCGGCTGTGGTTGCAGCGGCGTATGCAAAGGAGATAGTACTCGCGCTACCATGGCAGAATAATGTTGTCCCAGGGACCATTTCTCGGAGGCGAGGTACCTAGCAAGCGATTCTGTTTTTTTTTGTTTTTTGTTTTGTAATCCGGTGTCTGGTGTGCTCGCTGTGTACTTAATGTTTTCCTGGTTATGGCTGCTTCGTATTACATTCTTATCACGTTTGCATATTTGTCGGGATACACGACGTTGGATATTCTCCGTTCTTCTATGAATATAGGCTGCAAGAATATGTATCTATTTCGGAGCTTCGACTTACCAATGAAGCGTCCTATACTGCACGTTGAGCCTCACAGCCAAGACAAACAGACTGTTTCGCCGCAGGCAGCAGCGAATCCTGCCTCTTAGACACAAAAGCCAAGAGCAATGACGTCGGTGAAGGGGGTGTATTTATTATTCGAGACAAGTGTTTATCTACAGTCGCCTATTACCGATCGTTGCTACCTATCGAGAAGGCGGTTCTATATAACTTGCCGCACGTAACCCTAGCAGTCTGCTGCCATTACTCACTGCCGATCTTATATTTCAACACCACAATATTACATTCAAACAGCATGCCTGTCACTTTGACTACTGCCGAGCATCCACCCCGAGGATGGCCCGAATCAGCAGTGTCGTCGGCGGAAGAACTGCTCAAACGCTCATGCTCAGACGAGTATAATGAAAGTCAAGAAGTGATACAGAGCTCGTTCTCAAGCCATTCGCTCGCCACGTCCCATGTCTCCTCCTCGAAGCATGGTTTTGTCTGGGCGTTAGTCCATGCCTACAGTCATCATCTCAACTTGACCATCCGGCCTGACGACGTGTGGTTCTCGATTCTGACGGAGCTGAATTTTTATATCAATGCAAATGCAGAGGACCTGCGATCTTTCTTTGTTGCCCATGAGGGCCAGAAAGAACTGACAACCATTGACGTTGGAACCATCCACACTGTCGACTTTGGTAGAATCGCACTGAAGTTCACCAAGCTCATTGAAGAGAACGTCGTGGACGACGAACTCTGCGACTTGATCATGCCAGACTTCAGTACTACAACTCAATCCGACAGCGTGGTTGCAGCTATCCTGATGATGGGTGCTCTACAGGAATATTTCTCGTACAAATCTATGCTTCTCTGTGGCATTCCATCCGTTACTTTGCTAGGCGAACGTGCAGACTGGGTGCGCTTGCTAAGGAAGCTCGACAAGCTAAATCAGCTAGGCGACCAGCCTGCACGGTTTGCACAGCTTCTACGCCCGATTTTGAATCACTTTGTACTTTCCTTCGATAGGCCCGAGTCGCCTGAGGTGCTGAGCTTCTGGGGCAAATGCGCCGAGCGCCACGGTGGCAGCGGGATTGACCAGCTGACTGGTTGGGTGTCGGCCTTCATTTTCTGGAATAAGAAGGGCGAGCTGCTATATGAAGAACAGATCCATCCGGTCTCTTCGCCGGAGT
>WOYA01000015.1:600000-848349 GCA_016880755.1 Aspergillus sp. 2663 | reverse complement strand
GAGAGTCAGATCGCTACACGCGGATTGTCGAGACAGTGCTCCTCACCACCCCCCCCCCCCACAAGATTCTCCAATTCCAGGCGCTGCGCATAGTTCGAGGATATGTTGTGTGTCCACAAGCCGATAGAGAAACCGTCCGTCACATCCGTGCGCAATACTCGCAAGGGAACTGCAGGCTTCACCCGGGACACAGCGAGCGCATCAAGAGCTGGTACTACCGCCAGCTGTATAAAGAGAACCAAACCTGGTTCGATAAGGCCATGACAGACGTTGGATTTACTAGGGCTGGAAGGAGAGTAGAACATAACAGGTTGCTATCTTGGGTACTATTTCAAGGATAGACGTTGGCATCGGTTCTATCTCCATAATAAAATGTTCTTCCAAGTCGTTGATGAGTGATCGGTATCTACGGACTAAAATAAGTAGAGATCAATGTAGCTAGATGATACCTAGGCAGTCAAACCCGAACAATCAATACAGGGAAGCACACGATGTATATATTGATATATCCACCTAGCAAGCATCCCCAACAACCAAAACAGCTACATCATGACTCTCCAACTCAACACTCAACCCCCCACGCACACACCCCAACTCCTCCCCCGTCCAAGCATCCACAACCTCATACGCATCCCCATTACCCCGAAGCTCCGGGACCTCGCTCCAAACAGCCCTCCGGGTACGGGCCTCATCTTCCGAATTAAGCATAAGCACCAGTATCCCACCGAGTGTGGACGACGGCCCAGACCAGTATTCTGCGGGGTGAGCAGGGTCGAACGTGTAATCATCGTTATAGCCCCATTTGTAGGGGTATGCGGGACGGCCGATAAGCGGGTCTTGGTGGAAGGCGAGCAGGTATTTGTTTTTGAGGATCGTGAGGTGTTCTTCTTGGATTGTGTCAAGCTACACCCAAACACAAGCTCAGTCAGTATAATATAATCCAATTCACGTATCCGAAGCATAACCCAGATAGATAGACTGAATACCCACCTTCGTCCCAATAATCAACGGACTCTTCATGAGAACCCAAAGCGCAAAATGCGCCCTATTCTCCGCCACCGTCAAATTCCCTTCACCATTGCCAACCTCCAACATATCCGCATCCGGCCACCCCCAAAAGCCCGCATACCGTGTGCCCAGAAAACTGCCCTCATTCGCAATCTCCGCGATGCGGGTCCAGTCCGCTATCCGCACTCTATCGGGCCCTATCTCCCCACGTCCAGGCGAGATGTCGCCGGAGATCCGCCATGAGTTGCCTGTTTCGTTTCCCCAGGTGTTTACCCCTGCTTGGCCCCAGTTGCAGAGGGAGTAGAGGATTGTATTGTTACGGTTACTTTGGGTGTATTTGTGTTTGTTGAGAGCGTCGAGCATGCGCCGATAGCGCTGGGCGCTTTTTGAGTCTCCCCAGTTGTATCTTGCTGGTGCTGGGTTTGGTATATCGGGACAGGTGCCGTTGGGGAAGGGGCCTGGGTTGTTTGCTGTGTCTGGGACGCAGGAGGTGTATTCGTCTGTCCACTCGGGTGGGAT
Organism: Aspergillus sp. 2663; assembly: GCA_016880755.1. Lineage (NCBI taxonomy): Eukaryota > Fungi > Ascomycota > Eurotiomycetes > Eurotiales > Aspergillaceae > Aspergillus > Aspergillus sp. 2663. The sequence continues at coordinate 846,822 of WOYA01000015.1, read as the reverse complement.
GCCGCAGTCATCGTATTTGAGGTCTACCTCGCGTTTTATGTTAGTGAAATGCCATTAACTTATGAATTGGAACCCGGGGGGGGATGAGGAGGTACAGTCAATCTCCCACTCAGCGAACGTCTCGGCATCGATATCCTCGTACCCCAGGCTCGCTGGGTATCCGGCACATGTCGTCTCCCCGGCACTGCTATAAATGCCTACTTTAAGCCCGAGGTCGTGGATCTGGGAGGCTAGACTGGCGATTCCGTCGGGGAATCTGGCTGGGTCCGGGATCATGCGGTTTGTGATGGGGTCGCGGTGCGTTTTGACGGACCAGCAGTCGTCGACTATAAGGTGCCATTAGTAAGTTAATACTGCAGTAGGGCTTGTCCTCTTTATGAATAACGAAGTACTGTTTATATATTCATAGCCCGAGTCCTTCAGGCCGAGTTTCACGGTTTGAGTTGCCGCTGTTAGGATCTTGGTTGCGTCGATGTCGCATTCGAATGCGTTCCAGGAACTCCAGCCGAGTGCTGGGAGACGGCCCTATAGTCTGTCAGTGGGTAATTGAAAGGGGCAGAATGAGGTACATACTACACCGTCTGGCCGCACGAGTGCATTGACTTGGTGAACCAACCCTATTAGGGCTATGTACTTGAACATCTTGGAGGTAAGCAGGGTATCCAGAGACAAGACGAACGCCGACTTAATCTCTATTTAAACCGTCAATTGCTACCCCGCTATGTTTACTTTTTACGTTGCCTAGGAATCCTTGTACGACATCCGGTCAAGCTGCAGATGCTCGCCACGAATCCCGAGCTGCTATCTGGAAGAGCCTGCTAATAAACAGGCCAAGTACCGACTTACGATCCGTATATTGAGGCTATTTATACAAGCCTATGAGAATGTTTCAGAGTAAGAATGCATTTTATGTTATTTTTTACTCTGTACCCCGTCTCGTGAAGACCGGAGTCTACTATACTTCTAACTGGGCAGCCCTGTGTCCTGGCGTGCCAGTCCCCTCTTGGCTTTTCAAAATGCAGCATTACTGTTTGGCTTGCAATCTTAGGATCTAAGTGTCAATTATATTTTAATAAGGTGAAGGTGAGGATTAATGATTTGAGACTGGGTGGCGACGCGGTTATGGATACGAGTGCGTATGAGTAGTGTCGTTACAGGCTTATGTGGTTGCTGGATGTTGCAGTTAGGGTATATATAGTATTTGAGAAGTCGAGAGTTGTAGAACAGTTGTAGAACCATAATAAATAAGACATAATAGCTGTAGCCCTAATACTCCCACTGTCGACGTCACCGATCTCCGCATCCCAATCCGATGAACCCGGACACCGACCCAATAAGCTTAGAAACTAGAAACTAGCAAAGTAATTAAACCATCTGAATTACCCATTCCAACGCATAAACCCACCCACCCACAGCAAAATGAAGCTTCTAACCGTCGTCGCCGCAACCAGCCAACAAGGCCAATCCATCATCCAGGCCGTGCTATCAGACCCCCAACTGCGCACCGAGTACACAATCCGGGGCACAACCCGTAATCCCAACAGCGTCTTAGCACAAAACCTGATCCAGAAATACAATAACAAGAACGGTGGATGTCTTGAACTGGTAACCGCAGACGTCACCGACCCGGCCTCCCTGAAACGCGCCTTCACAGGCGCAGCGGTGGTCTTCGCCACCAGCATCACCGTATACGACGGACACACATACTCACACGAAGTCTCGCACGGACACGCCTTTGCCAACGCCGCAGTCGCAGCTGGAGTTCCGTATATCATCTACTCGACGCTCCCGCACGCAGGCAACAACTCGGGCGGGGCGCTGAAGCACATGGGCCATTTCGACGGGAAGGCAGAAGGCGAGGCTTATATCCGGTCCTTGGAGCCGGTTATCAAGAGTGCGTTTGTTGCGCCGGGTAGTTTCATGTCGAACTTTGGGGACTTGATGGCGCCGCGCCCTGTGCATGGTCTGCATGGTGACGGGGTTTATGCGCTTGCGACGCCGGTGAGGGCTGAGACGAGGCTGCCGCTTATTGATACGCGCGCGGACTTTGGGAAGTGGGTTGCGGCGGTTCTTGCGGATTTGGAGGGTTATGAGGGGAAGACGCTTTGCTGTGCGACGGGGTTGTATAGCTTTGCGGAGATTGTGGAGGTGATGAGTCGGGTTTCGGGGAAGAAGGTGGTCTATAGGCAGGTGCAAGAGGATGTGTGGAAGAGGTTTCTGCCGGAGCTGATGAGGGATCATATTGCTGATATGCTGCGGTATTTCCAGGACTTTGGATACTATGGGGATGGGACGGAGGAGAAGGTGGAATGGGGGGCTGCGCAGGCTAGAGGGAGGTTGACTACGCTGGAGGAGTATCTGGAGGCAAATCCGCTGCGATTGAAGTAATAATACGATGGTAAACAATCTAGCAGTCAGAGAGTACATCGAACCCCGTCTTGTCTGGTGGGAGTAAGTTGGTTGGTCAGTAATAGTAACAATTCATTTAGGGCTGAATCAGATATTGTATACCAGTCCTATACTATAGAAGGTATTAATCACCACTCTTGAATCCCATCCCTGGTCAGGACCCTTCCAGCATCCCCATCCCTCTCCCCCTGCACAACACTCCTAACAAAAGGCCCAGCAACAGCCGGATCCCCAGCTCCCATCTTCTTCATAACCTCCGCGCCAGCACCCAACCCCGTCGCCAAAAACCCAGGACTAATCGCAAACACCTTCACCCCATCTTCCTTCAGCACGCGGTGCCACTCCCGCATCAGCATATTCAGACCCGTCTTCGCACTGCGGTACGCCGGCACCCCGATAAAGCCAACCTTGGGCCATCCCGCCGATGGAGCATTATTCACGGCCAGAGCTTGGTTACCGGTGCCGGACAGAGTCGATGTCCCCGAGGTTATGAAGAGGAGACGCGGGTTGCTGCTTTTCAGCAGTAAAGGGATGAAGGCACTTGTCATGACCTGTGTGCTGGTGGTATTGACGCTCCATGACTTATCCCAGAGCTCGCGCTCTGTGGTGATTTCGCCGCTGCTGAAGCGGGGTTCGAATGATGCCCCTTTATATTATGATATTCAGTATTTGCAACATATAAGTTTATACCTGTCTCGGAGGTGGCATACCAGCATTGTTAATCAGCACATCTAGCTTGCCATGCGCGGCAGAGACCTGGGCGAAAGCGCTCTGAATCGACCCGTCCGATTCGATGTCAACAACTACGGGATAGTACTTGCTGGTTGACGAGGGGAATTCGTCCTGGGCGGCTTTTATTGCATCGTTCGCTTTTGCTGATGATCTGGCGCCGACGAGGATGTGGTAGGGCTGGGATGAATTGCTGAGGGCACGCACGATCTGAAAGCCAATGCCTGTGTTGGCGCCTGTTATCAGGATGGTTGTCATTGCGTATGTACACTTGGAATAGAACTTCTAAAGGGTACAGCTTTATAAGTATGGGACGCTCGGGGACCGGTGTTAACTCCGGATGGATCGCCATCTGGTCAAATTGGGCGGGAATACATCGATCTCCGTGGAATGCATTTGTAATCAATCGTGGATTTAGAGTGTATTAAGAACGGTGGTTGTATATTATTGAATTGAAGATGGGTTGTAACTTCCCAGCCCTAACGCCATATACTATGAACGTAGCTCTATAGCAATGTACCGAAAACAAGCCCGATTCGCATCACAATCGCATAAAAAAGACACCATGGAGAATAAAAAGAACATTTCGAACCATCTCGGCCCCAGGTGTTCATCTACTGCTCACTCCTCTTAGCCCCCTGCTCCACCTCCTCCAACAACGCCAACAACTCCTTCCCCCCCTCGCTCGCCTTCCCCTCAATCTCAACCCCACGATGGACCAGCGTCCTCGCCTCCTCCCACCTCGCCATCTCAACCAAACACTTCCCCCCGCGCCACCAAGCCTTCACATTCCCCATCGGCTTCGCCTCAACACTAGCCTTCGCATCCACCAACCCCTCAACCCAATCCTGCTGCGCCATGAACGCCTGCGCCCGGTTCGAATACAGCGCCGCCAGTTCCTCCCTCGCTACAGCAACAGGCTCCCACCCAGGTCGGCTCTGCGCCATGTCAATCGAGAGCGAGTACAGCTTGACCGCCTCGGGGATGTTGTTCTTGCGGAACGCCGTGTTGGCGCTGTCGCGGAGCTTGGTGATCTGGGCGCTGCGCTTGGGGTTGAGTGGAATGGGCGGTGGGGGGATTGTTGGCGCGTCGAGGGTGAGTAGGCTCCGGTGCAGGAGGTTTAGGGCGGCGAGTTCGGCGTTCAGCGAGCTGGTTTGGGAGGGGGTGTATCCGCTTGCGTTGCTGGAGAGGGAGACTGCTTTGGAGGATGGGTCGATGATAAGAGGGTATTCGGTGAAGAGGTCGATTGAGCGGGCCATTTTGGCTTCTTTTGTTTCTTTTGTTGTGACGGAGACCGGTTGGTTGTATGGTGCGGACGGAGGTGGTCTGTCTGGTGTTAGTGTTGTGGGGGAATGTGGTGCTGGTGAGACTCACGATTATATGAGGTGGCAGTATTTATAAATTCTGGGGGTATAGTGAGTCTGCCTGCCCGCAGATGTAGATTGTGAGTTGAGTAATTTGGCAAGTTGGTCCTGGTCCTTTGATATCTCGCAAGCTGTCCAGACCGGGCGGTGACTGATAAACTATGGGTGAATACGGGCGGTGTGGATACTGCTGGCACTACGGAGCAGTCTGTCCTTACATTTACATTAACAGTGAATAATTATCATAATTGTTGAGTAATTGTACTGTTTAAACACTAAATTTTTACGAGGCTAAATATTGGTATTTATCTATACATCATCGTCCGCACTGCAGGTATCTCAATCTGAGAGATCGTCCAATCGTCAGAAACGGCACAAATTGCAAGATGGACGAATCAACCGCCGCGCAATCGTCGCCAGAATCGCAGCAAACATACAACCGAAGCAAAGCTTGCATGTACCAACAAGAATGTCAATGTCAATGTCAATGTTAATGTTAATGTCACCGTGAGAAACAATAATAAACAGAGGCTAAAACGCGCCCAACTCCGCTCCATGGTCATGTCGAAAGATAATTGAAGAGGAAACGAAATGATCAAGCGGAGTGGTATCTAGCGGTGGTAACTGCCGAGGGTTGAGTCGTATTCTGACGGGCCCCCGTAATGCTGCCCATGGGCACCGCCGTAGCCGGTGCTGCCAAATTCGCTGGGGTTGTATTCGTGTAGGACTGATCCGCTCGCGTTGGTGGGATCGTAGGCGCCGTGCATCGCAGAGCGTGAGTTCGGGTTGCCCATGTCGTCAACCTCGCTCTGGTGGAGGAGAGCGTAATCCTCGTCGCGGTCTCGGGCCGAAGAGCCCATTCCGCCACGTCCCGAGCGAAAGTCGTCCTCTTCTTCAAAGTCCTGAGCGGGGTTCGAGGAGAAGGCGGCTTTGCTCTGTGCAGCGAAGGTGGGGTCGGAGACGGCGTCAGGCAGCGTACCTGTGCGGCGGAAGTGCATGACATTACGGAAGGACATCCATGCCGTTAAGAGGAAGAGGAGGCTAAAATAATTGTTAGCAGAGAACTCGCATCGTTGAAAATACCGGAACACAAACAAGATAACCACTCCGACAATAGTCGTGGCGGTGCTAACGTTGCATTTACTGGCGCTGCCGTATTTCCAGTTGTCGCACCCGCTCTTATTATCGCTGTCCTTGTCTTTGTTATCCTTGTCATCCTTGTCTTTACCCTCACTCTTGCCCTGTGCCACATAGCTGGCAAGACAAATCCAAGCGCTGAACCACAGGACGGTAAACAGACAGTCGACGGTCGCAAAAGCGTAGACGTTTCCGAATCGTCGGGCACGGGGCCACATGGGCACAGCTACTAGATAAATGAGACCGGGGATGGTGAACCAACACTAGAATCAAAATATTAGAACTGATGCGTCCGTTTTGCATTTTGTAGCCTCCAGGAGAGCTTACCAAGGCGAAGTACCAGGCTGTACGCCCATCGATGCCGTCTCCTTTTGTAAAGATGGCGATGGTGAGAGCCCAGGCAAGGAAGATCAGGAAGCCCTGAACTCCATGGATGAGGTTCTTCGTCCGCCCGGGGTTGAAGGACGGTAGCTTCATTGTGGACGGTAAATTCGCAACTCGGGATCAGAGCGGGAAGTGCAGCGGAAGGGAAAAAAAGGAATTCCGCTGTTATCAGGATGAATTCGGGTTTAATGAGCAGTTCGTGGTGTTTGAATCGTGGGTCGTGGGAGGAAGTGAAGAAAGAGGCTCGAGGTGAGAGCAGTGTTTACGGCTGGCGCTGACAGCTGGTGGAACGGGGCAACCCGACTTATACGCCGCGCGGACACTAACCCGTTGGCGCTCGTCTGACGAAACACGCAAAATGCAAGTCCAGGGTCGGAACAACCGGAGTATGTACTAGGCAACGGATAGGAGAGAATGAGGATGATAAGGAAGTTGATGAAGAGATTGAAGACTAGAAAAGAGAAGTGGTTGAGCTGAGGCAGTGAATGTGGCGCATTCGAGGAATCCTTGCACAACTCGAATACTGGAACCTAGCGGTGCATAAAAGCCAGAAATAGCACCTGACATCATCACCTCACAGGAAATACTACTGTCGCTTTAAGGATGCTTTTTAGAAGTCGATTTTATTTTTCGCGTTTTATCGAGAAGGAATCTACCTTAAGATACATGCAAAACCCGCGAGCGTTGCTGTGAGACGATGAAAGCCAGAGAATTGAATGCTTCTATTTCAGGAATGCCCGCCTGGATCGTGCGATCGGCGATTTCAGCCTCGCAGATGCTCCCGCGAACCCACCCACTCGTGGCCTTCGTGGCCTTCCACAGATAAAGCTGCTACCTAATAACCCATTACGTTCGCGAAGCATCCGCCTGCTTTGTCGAATGGAGCAGCAGGTCGAGCTCTCTCAGTGGCCAGTAAACATGTGTATGCCACCACCACGGCAACGGGTCCGCGATTGAGAACCGCCAGTTCTTCCAGAACACCAGCAGCTTGCCTGCCTCATCAACCGCCCAATCAATTCCTTGCGCAAGAGGGTAAAGCGCGGGAAGCACCTTGCGGACATCATAACTCTTGATAATTTCATATACGCTCGGCAGCCGAAAGAAGCTTTCACTTGTGAATGCGTTTACTGAAGCCTTCGGTATGCCACCTTCTGATAACGCCGCCAAGTATCCATTGACCAGAGCATGAGGAGGTGTGTCCTGCAAAAGATGGGTGGTGGCAGCCGCGCCCTGAGTACAGTCTGCAATATTTACCTCATAGCGTACAGAGTTTGATGTCAACTCTTCGTCTACCATCAATCGCACGGCGAGGTGTGCGGTTACTCGAGAACCACTTTTTGATGCAAAGCTGTCCACGACCCTATGTATTGCCGCCGAAAGCCCTTCGTGCAGAGGTGAACAACCCCAGACTGAGTCTCGACTAGCCGGACGGATCATGATAGCAGTGACGTGGCCGCAGACGATCAACAGCTCAGCGATGAACTCCCCCAAACGAACATGCTGCTGCATGAGCCACGGGCTGTCCTTGGAGACTTGGATTTGACTGACTTCGGTGTATGTCGAGCTGATGGTTCTTTTCGGCAATACAATGGCCGCCTCCGTATTAGTCGGCGGGGTTGGTTTGCGCATGTGATAGACCTTAGTGGGCGACCGATGTAGGATCTTGTGTATAGAGTCTCGCGACTGGACCTGATGGTTTTCGACAACCGGGAGATCACGCTCGGTCAGGTATGGGATAAATGTCTCCAACTGGCCCCACTGGATTGCTAGTTCGGTATTAAGAGTGCTGCACTTGCAGCTCGTCCGGCTCTCAATTGCTTGCTTTGCCATTGCGTCGTCAACAACAGACGCATCGCGCGAGCAGGGAATCCATATATCCACCTTCTCCCTCAGCACGATGTCCAGCAGCCTGGAGACATACTGCGCTTTGGGAATGCGGTAGTAAGCCGCAAAGGCCCTCGACATACTCTCTCCAGAAGTGAATCTGGCGTCTGTAATATCAGCACCCACCACCCGGTGGCCTTCATTATACCAGCATCGCGCAACCCGGAGACCGTGCGGGGTATCCACCCCAGTAACTAGAACGGTCTTCGGTTGAAATTGCAGGTCCTGCAGGATCTTCTTTCGCCGGTGTAATGTTTCCAGTCGTTGGAAGAAAGGCGACAAATAGGTCAACAACACAGCCACGAAGAGGATCGAGTTATCTAGTGGTAAGAGAACAAGCGAGATGGCGATGCGGACTAGGTGGCTGATGGTCTGGCTGTGGAACACTCGTCGGGTCTGTTGAAGAATGTGCCGCTTTGAGATGGCATTCGCCCGTCGCACTTCCAGAGCGGACATCTTGCCTCGAGGATGAGACTCATCGCATGCTGGAAGAGAACGTGGGTTTGGTGTAGTGAGCTGTTGTGTGGAGGAAACGAACCCCTCGGCATCCAACCACGTCAGCGTGCATAAATCCCGTGCTCACTGCAAGTCTGCAAGGCTTCAGCTGCATGCACATTTCTAAGTAATTTAGCTCAAGAAAATGGAAGTTATGCTGTTCGATTTGATTGGGCCTAGAACCGGCTACCTTCAATACAACATAGCTGTCTACTTGGCTTCACGATGAATTTGTCATTCAAGGTATACTACTAGTGCAGATGACCCTCTATCGCCAAATAAATTCCGAGGTTGATTTAAGCGTAGAGACTGCGTATGTTCGTGAATGTTATTGTTGACTGTTGACTGAACGGGAAATCGGCCCCGATCGATCTAGGGCGGCAGAACACGGCAGAACCACGATAGGAAATGCCGATTTTGCACCGCGGAGATAACAATAAAATCCTCCGCGGCGTTTGATGAATCTGAAGTGGCAATATTATGTAGAGTATACAGTTTGTATAGTTGATTTATTCCTAAAGTTGGATTCTATCGACTACAATTGAGTTGCGGTCGTAGAGTGTAGCGGGGATGAATTCTAGAAAGATGGAAATTTACCTGACACTCCGCGATCGCCACTTTCCCCTCTCGCTCCTCCAACTCTCCAGCTGTCAACAATTAATGGGCTTCAAGGACGGACTTCATATGACTGTTCCTCCACAATCCCGATATCGACCGTCCACACCCGGCTGCTTTCCATCGTCATTCGTCCCTGCTGGCACAGCTAATCGGGTCCAGCCATGGCGCCATCCGGTGGGCCCTAGACAGTCTCGGGATGGAATTGGAAATCAAGCCCTTTTTTTGCCCCGCGACTTCCCCTTATCAACCCCAAATTTCTCCCCTTCCTGATTTCTTTTCTACATCTTGTTAAGGGTCGAGCTTGAGGATTGGGCACCGCTATCCCATCTCGTTTCACTTATACTCTCCCGCCTTGCTGATCCCACAATGACCCGCGACTACTCCCGCCCTCTTCCGTTATCGGCGGCCCTTCCGCCGCTGGTAATGGGCACAGCAACATTCAACTCGCAGTACAACGAAGACCCCTACGCTCTCCCAACAACCGAGCTGGTGCACCGCGCATTCGCCAGCGGAGTCCGTGCCTTCGATACCTCCCCGTACTACGGTCCTGCAGAGGAACTCCTCGGCCGCGCCCTAGCCACAGACTTTGTGCAGTCAAACTTTCCCCGGCAATCATACCACCTCCTCACAAAGGTCGGACGGATCGCAGGCTCCTCATTCGACTATTCTCCGGCGTGGGTTAGGAAGAGCATTGCCCGGAGTCTCCGCCGCCTTCACACGGAGTACCTGGACGTTGTATACTGCCACGATGTCGAGTTCGTTTCGCCGCAGGAAGTACTAGAGGCAGTCCGCGAATTGCGCCGGATCCGGGATACACAAGGGACAGTCCGCTATGTTGGTATCTCGGGATACCCAGTGGACGTGCTATGCGATCTCGCAGAGTTGGTTCTCCGGGAGACCGGCGAGCCACTCGACGTCGTCATGTCCTACGCCAACTTCACTCTACAGAACACACGGCTCCTAACGCAGGGTCTCCCGCGACTCGTAGCAGCTGGCGTCGATGTTATCCCCAATGCCTCGCCCCTGGGCATGGGTCTACTGCGCCGAAAGGGTGTCCCAATTGGAAGCATGGGCGATTTCCACCCCGCCCCAGACGGGCTCCGAACAGCCATCCACAACGCATCCGAGTTCGCCGACTCAGAAGGGGAAAAGATTGAAGTCATTGCAATCCGCTTCGCTCTTGAATCGTGGCTTCGCGATGGCGCAAAGGGTGGTGCTCTCGGCCCACCACTCGCCCGCAGCCCGGATGCAGACCCGGGCTTCATATCCGTCGCGAGCATGGGCACCGGTGAGCGACTAGGCGTGAGCGTTATGGGAGTTAGCAACATCGACGAGTTAAATGAGACTCTCCGTGTCTGGCACAGTATTGTCGATGGACTAGAAAATAAGGACGATAACGACGAGTATTTTGAAACCCAAGCTGCGGCCGTCCCTTCCGCACCCAGTGTGCCGGCCATCCTCACCCCATCGGATGGTATCATCACAGACCGCGTGTGGTCGTGCGAGAGGCGCAGTCGGATTTTATACCTTGCGAACCAGGTCCAATCTATCCTTTCGCCGACTTGGGTAGACTACACATGGCCCAGTCCGGATCCAGGCTTCGTCAATACTTTACCCGCCGACCACCTTGCTTCTCTGAATGACACCACAAAATCGGCCGGAATACCTGGTCAAACCGTACAAAACGACGTACCTACGCAAGATGCTATGATGACACCCCCGTTGGAAGCACAAGAGTCAATGATACCCGTGGACACTGTCCCATCTTTATGAGCTGCACTCTTACACTGTACATACATTATTTTCAGCATAATGGCGGCTTTTCGGTTAATTTCTAAAAGGAACGCAATACTCAGAAACCTCTACTTTTCTGGCCTCTACTATTCAAGTTATTCAAGTTGATACCTAGCCCTACGATAACATTTGCCCTTTGCAAGAGACTGGGATGTCCGTAGAAAACTTTCAGCATCCTACCTACTGCAGTGAGCCCTCATCATATAAAACCCGAAGGATCAAATTGCATGAGCTCGGAACTTCGGGAGGAGAACCGCCCAAACTGCAGGGATGTTCTTCCTTTGGCGTATTTCCATTGCGGCACAGCCTGCTAGTCTACAATGGGTTTGGGATTCTTTTGGTATTTGTTCTCTCTCTCCCTCTATTATCTTGGCTGACCTTTTCACTTCCCCTCCTCTCTTCTCTCTCCCCTGTACCAGATCTCCTTTCCCCAGTACCATGACTGAAACCGCAACCATTCAGTTAACCAGAAGGGCAACCCTTCGCACGCCAAATAATGACCCAAAAAAACAGGGGACCAAAGAATGTCCTAGGAGAGAAGGAGAAGCTACAGGGCAATGGAAATATTTCTCAGGAATCCCCACTACCACAAACGCAGCCCCCGCCTGCATCCAATAGAAAGACATGGCGGTTTTGGGCGGTCTTTCCAGCATTATGTGTGACCACTTTCCTAGCTACCCTGGACACCTCCATCCTCTCTACGGCACTGCCGACTATCGCGCTCGATCTCCCCGCCGGCGAGCTATACATATAAATCACTAATACTTATATCCTGTCCTCAACAGTAGTACTGCCTCTGTTCAGCTAAATAGCTAATATCTCCAGCCAGCAGTAGACACTAATCAGCTCTATAGTTATCCTTACAATAAAGAGTACAATAACCGGTGGTATAAATAACACTAGTACTATTATTACCAGGCGAGCAGTTTAAGGTATCAGAAACAGAGGAATCAATATCCTTATTAATATTATAATCTATAATCTTATGCCCCTATATTAATAAAAGAAGTATATAGCTCTTATAGCATTAGTTTAGACTATAAACATAACTATCAGTCCCGTCCTTAGTAGCTTCTTTACACAGTATATATCCTAATACTGGATCTTTTACATTAATCTACTCTTATATAGTATATTACTATTCCTGCTTGTATTATTTCTCTGCATCACGCATCCCCCACGGGCACCTAATATAACAATCTAGCAACAGTTTAAATAGATTAACCTAGCTAAGAACATTATCCTAATCCTTACTATTATAGCTATCTTACTAGCCCTAACATGAGCAGGAACTACCTACTTCTAATCCTCCTAGCAGGTCCTCATCCCTCTACTTCTTAATATTACCAGCCTTGTTCTCTTTACTACTTACTAAGCCTCGTGTTCCTGTCCAGAACCCTCTATTCTAATACAGCTCTTCTCCAATACCACAGCCCTCTGCGCCCTCTAGATTACCTTCTTCTAAAATATTATCTTTTATTAGATCAGTTACTTCCTCCTTATATACTTCCAAGCCCTCCGCAGCCTCTCTATCACAAACTCCGGGCTCGCTATTCTCCTAACTACAGCCGCCATCGCCCCCTTCAGCATTATCACCGGCATCCTAATCACTCAGACCGGGATTTACCATCTCTTCCACTTCCTCAGTACCATCTACTTAACAGCCGGTATAGGCCTTATTTCTATCCTGAATAACTAATCTCCGGCCTGTGATTAAGCTGGTCTCCAGGTTCTCTTTAGTATTAGTTTAAGTATAATCTTCTTCTCTACTCTCCTGCTAATCTAGGCTATACTACCTGAATCTGATATTATAACATTACTATAACATGAGCCTTTATGCGCAGCTTAGACTGTATCTAAAGGATTGCAATCCTAATAACTATTTTCAACACGCGTGTATAGCAGGGGTTAAGTGCCGTGAGTGATCCTATAATAAAGGAGATATTGGCTGATAGCGGTGTATATACTATCGTGAGTAAGAGGTTGGTTAAGAGTCTCTCTAATTGCCTAGTCTTACAGGGAGAGGTGCTGCAGCTGTATGAGACTGGGTTATAATGGGTGTGGTGGATAGGGGTGCTGTTTAGGGTTGTAGGGCTTTTGTTAGTGCTGTCGGTTAAGGAGGTTGGGTTGAGGGAGGACCTCGAGACGGAGTTTGGGCTGCGTGGGGAGGCGGATCAGAGGACTTAAATAGTATATACGTACTTTTGTGGAATGTTTAAGTGTTCTATATAACGGGATAGGTGTTCTGTGGGGTGTATACTTCGCCTTATACGGCAGGTGCAAAATAGTAGGCCATGCGCACCTTCCATAACAGTATCTCACCACCTTCCATTTCTGAACCGGGGAGCTCCTTCCCTATGTATATATTAAAAATAACTTTGTCCATAGGATGATTTCCATGCGTTCTTCTTGCTTTGACTACAGTATGTCAACGTACGAGCGTAGCCAGTATAGCAAGAAATAGTTAGATTACGGGTACTGGTAGACGCAGACAGTAACTAAACCCTTTATGGGGTTCCTCCTCAGTAATGGAGTAAAAAGGTTTTGCATCGTAATACCCGACATTGCCACTGAGGCATATAGGTTGCATTGAGGCTCTATTATACTACCTCATAACATTTCATCCTTACTCTAACATACGAACTCCACGGTTACCGCTAAAGGTCACGTACAAGTCGCGCTCCAGCCCATGGGTACGGATAGTTCCGCTGGTACCAGTTCATGCTAGAAGTGCTGTTAGAGATCTCTTTCTAGACGGTAAATTCAACGTTGCAAAATACTTACAAGGTCGTCCTCCCCGCAACACGCGGGTGCGTTGCCCAAGACCCACCTAGAATGATGTTATGTTTTCCGTCGAAGAAGTCGGCTGCATAATCTATTAGCCAGGGTCATTGAAAATCCAACGAGTGGAACTAACATGTATATCCAGGGTATATCTCCATCGCCTTGAATCCATCGTGCTTCGTCAATGGCGAGGAAGTCCATTCCCAAACGCCGCCGAATTCAGCATGTCCGGCGAGTTTGTCGCCGTCTTGGATGACCGGCGTTGGGTGCCAGTGTTTGAATCCGACGTTGCAGTTGGTGAGGTCGCTGAATACGGGGGATGATGATGCTGTTGGGGCGAGGACGGGTTGAGTGGAAGCTTTGACGTAGCCGTTCTTGTGGTAGCCATTGGTGTGTCCGTTGGTTACCTTTCCGGTTGTAGGTCTGGTGGCCCCATCCAATAGAGTTTCCTTCAACCGGTCCGAGTGAGCATATATGCTTTTAGCTTCTTCGAATGTTGGCAGGCGGCAGTTCATCCAGGAAGCATACTGCTCAAGCTCTTCGTACGATGCGATGACTGGCCAGTCCTGAGCGAGCTTTAGTGGCACAGAGCCGAAGACAGTCCGAACAGCGAGGCTGGCTAGCAGATCATCCCCAGTGCTACCATTAGAGACTCCGTTCGTATGATCGAGCTTCACCCAAGAGGCCGGAACATCTCGTAATCGGTTCGCTTGGAGGTATTTGGCATATTCGCCATTTGTTATAGCTCTTCCTTGCGCCTCAAATGCTTGGACCGTCACAGTGCGCGAAGGAATTTCGTTATCCCACCCAAATGATATCTCAGGCATTTTGTGCTCCGGACAGTCGAGTCCAACCGACAGCGTTTGCTCAGGTATAGCAAACCATTCATTCGTTTTCTTATTCTCTCGGGCATCAAGGAACATCTTCTCGAAATCTGGCCTGGGTATTCCCGGTGGAGGAAGAATCCTTTCACTCTGTATTAGCATGTAGAGGAAGGTCTCCAAGTGCATTGCTTCATGTTCGAATCCGAGCCAAAGAGCTTCGCCAAGAACTCTATTCCGTTCTAAGTCGGGTTTCTCTAGTGTAGATTGTATCCTATGTCTCACTCGATCCTGGTAATCTAGGATATCTGAACGAGACGGCCATTCGTCCGGTATTTCACTGTGAGAATGGCACTGTTCTGGATCGTCGACATCCGGGTCAATGCCGCGCTCGAATATCAACTGATAAGCCTTCGGGTCTGTGGGCTTGGTACCCAAAGCACGAGTCAAGTGTATATCTAGAACGAATAAGCAATTGTCGATCTGGGTTTGTACAAAGCACTCACCGGCGAAGGTAGGGATGTGTCCCAGGTAAAAAATTAACGAATTCCGCAGTTTTATCGGCTTCGAGAGCAAATCTTCCTGCGGGATCATTGCTTTGGTAACAATATCCCAAGCAGTCCACTGGGATTGGAAATCGCCGAGACTAGGAATCGCATGAGCTGCGTACTGTGAAGGCGAAAGTGGCATATTTAATGCCGCGGACTGTAGCAGATGAAGATCTAGTCCAACAAATTAGTGTATTCCCACCGACAAAGAATCAGGGTCCATACGGTAGTCACCAGAATTGCAGGCGAGCTCGGCCGCCTCAAGCAAACCAGCATCACGCCATAATCTCTCGCGTCCTTGCGCGCTGTATTTGAATGCCTCTTCAAAAATTATTTTTTCACCCTTCCGTAGCGACGCGTTACAGATAGTCAAGTCCGTCTTCGGGACGTAGAATGCTTGGTGTTGGCCGTCGGTAGGATTGTATTCCGTGACAACCTCCCATTCATCAGGTCGAAATACTTCGCGTCCAAGAGCTCTATTCGCATGAACAAGCCCATTTTCGTAAAATATCTTTGTGATCCCAGCTGTGTCGTTGTACGCGCTGTATACCCGCGCTGGGTCATCGCACGCGTCTAGTCCAATCACCATCATATCCGATGGTCCAAGAAGTTTGGCGAAACCAGCAAGGAAAGCCGCTGCTTCTGGTGGGCTGAAGTTTCCTAATGAAGACCCCATTGACATTACAACTGTCGGCCGCTCTCTATTCTTGGGGTCACTCAACCAGGTGTGTGCATCGTCATATGTCCCATGGAGACCGTGAAATCCAACACTTCTATATTCTTCAAGGCAAACATTGGAGAAAGTGCGCTCAAGCTCGGAAAGAGAAAGGTCAAGGGCGTAGTAGTCTACAGGTTTACCAGCCCGTTCAAACTCGCGGAGTAGGATCTCAATCTTCCGAAGGTTCCTGTCATTGTTCAGTTAGATCCGCTGTCGCTGAATGATAACCCTGCCAGTTCAAGGAAAGACGACGTACCCACTACCGAGCTCTAGAAGCTGCGCATTTCTGGGGATCTTTTCTACAAGCCTCCGAGAGTGTGTTTCCAAAACCTCAATCTCGGCGTTCGTCAGGTAGTACTCCTCCAGGTAAGTTATCTTCTCGAACAGCTTCAGTCCCTCGGTGTCGTATAATAGCATTGTGGGTAACGACCGCCTAGTCCCGGTGGAAGGATTTAGGCCTTTTTCTATTTCGTGAACCAGGGAGTATTGCAGGTCATTCTCACGGATGTCGACTATGTCAACATTCCCGGTCGACAGTGCGGAGGGACTCATATTGTGTAGTATTTATCGCCAAGAGATCGATATAGCGAAAAATATCAGTAGTAGGATTCCAGCAGGCAGGCAACGGTGGCAACAGGCAAATATTAAAGGTAGCGAGAGGACGGTGCTTGAGAAGAGGGGTAAGTGAGGAGAGCTTAAACTCATGCAAATGTAGTAGTGAAACACGAAGGCTCAGGAGGAAAAGTCACGGTGATAGGCTTGAGTAGAAGCACAGAGCATTGTGAAGAATGAGGAGGAAGTAGGAACGGCATGCGCGGCAGCTTGGAAATAGCTTCCCTGCAGGCCAGCCCATCCTGGTCCAATGCGCGTGGAAGTTTATTCCTGATCGACCCGGTCCTGGGGCAGACTGCAAACAGCCCACACTCGCAGCCGGGACGAGATTGGGCGAGGAGAGCCAGAGGAGTGGCTGAGTGACATCAGGACACCGCATCGTATCAAATGGAATTGGAAATCGAAATGCATGTCAGTAACGAGGCAGCCCAGACCCCCGCACGGGCCTTCCAGATGCAGACGCTTCTCCAACCAGGCCGGGCGCCCGCTGGAACTCGCCCTGGCGCAAGAGTCATTCTGGTGACCCCGTCCTGCGTCTGGAGGAATGTCATTGGCGCGAACGCAGAGAAGATGGGCTGACCAGGCCGCTGCCTCGGATCGATGGCTGGGCAATGACGTCGCGCCTGCATCAGTGTGTGTTGACACCTTTGTGCCGTTTGCACGTTTGCACATTTACATTGTTTGCACGTTTGCGGGGTTGCATGCATGTTTGTATGTTTGCACTGTTTGCTCTGTCATCGCTGCCTCAGGACCCTCGCACAGAAGTGAAATTTAATGAGGTCAAGTATGAGGTCAAGCTTATTCACCAAATATCTTGATAACTTATCGAACTTGACTATTTCAATTAAAGTGGTCGCTGGTCTTATTTATAGAGTTTTGTACTCGTAACCATATCTTGTCTCAGAATTCGGCAGTGCTTATCGAATGTATATTTTACTCAAGCCCTTGCAAGGAAAAGCAGATTACATTTTTATTTTTATTTTTTAATTCTTCATAGATACAAAACTTTTGAAACCCAGTAGTGCATTGAACGGACATTTTGGAAGCAGAATCAGTGTACAGAGAGGGTGTATCTTCCATTCCGCTGGAAGGGTGTCATAGGTCGATTCCACATTGAGAATGAATATTTTGTGGAAGGACTCTGATCAGCTTTAAGAAAAGAAGTGCATGTCTTTTATTTCACATAACTAAGGAAGGCCCATTTATATGTGTACATCTCAACTCTAGTAATAAGCGAGACTGAATGTGTAACCCGGATGGTGAAAGCTTCGTTTACTGTACAAACGGTGTATCGATAGTCCTTGCCCTTTGGTGTTGATGGAAGAGGTGAAGCTTACCGCTTCCCCGATATTGTGAAAGATATAGCAAGACAATTTCGAGCTGTAATCTTGCTATTTTGACAGAGTAAGAGGTTTACAAAAGGAAATCGCAAAGAAAGCGGCCATGCACTGCCGGCGTGCCGGGACAAATACTACTCGTAGAGCGCTTTAGAGGATATAGGGTAACACCACAAGACAGGGCACAGTGTAATGAGAGCCAGCAGTTGATTGCATCATCTTCAGCTCTTATTCATTGCGCCTGCAGTTAGATACTGGACTGGCTCTTCATGACGTACAGGGCTCTGTTACACCACTCTAGTTTGGGCGAATCGAGGCTGAAGAGGCTGATGGCATTTCCTTGTATCCCGGCATGATACAGTCAGCAGCTGGGGAGTACAAGTAAGCACTTGATTACAGTAGAAGAGTGCTGGACTGGTGTAGTCAATCTTCTGGCTGGTCAATATTCTGGCCTGGTTGATTGATGCCTAACAATGGGGATAAACTGGGCTCTCAATCTCTAGATAGCCGGAGTAGACTGCCTACAAGAGATAAAGACACAACCCTGTAGACCACATGATATGCCAGTCTATTTCCAATTCATCATGTCGGACTGTATGGAATCACTGGATGACTCACTGGACGCCTCAGGCAGCGCAGCAGTGCCAGCGCATCGATGACCGCATGTGACCGGAGTTTCTCGCCAACACACGAACATGTTTCCCGTCTCTCTCTGCCTTCTACTTCTGCAGGTACCTTTCAATATCGTCTTGGCTCGACCAGGCACCGGATCCTCTCGGGCTCGTCGGAGTAAAATCTTCATAATCATTACGAGATGGCCACGAATGAGAGCCATCCACATCACATCCACCAGGGCCCAGAGCTCGCCAGGGCCCTCACGGATACAACCTGACAGAGACAGAGACCCTCTTGCGATGGTACCCATTGTGCGGTGTCCGTGCCCCATCCGGGATTTAACCGTTTAACGGCAGTGGTGAATGGACAATGGAGTCTGGTAGCCGACGCCCCAAATACCGAACCACACAATAACATAACCCGTGGAGATACGTATGCTGTTCTCGAAATAGAGTGGTGGCGGCCTTTCACCGGCGGTTGACAAAGAATTCGACCAGCCCCGCGAAGGCTCCCCAGGCAAATAACATTGCGGCATGGCCTCTACATCAGGCGCACAGTTTGGTATGCCAATGACGTACAACCATGGAAAGAGAAATTCCACGTTTCGGCAGTGCTGCTGTCAGGAACACGTCGAGTGTGATTGTGCGAACCGGCTGGTCGGGTGGGCGGCGATGAACGCTGACTCGGTCGTGCCCGTTGCAGGGTCCACTCGAAAAAAATGGATTACGGCCAGGCGTCCGCACACTGCACAATGAGCACACCGACTTACCGCCATCACTGCTACGGTACTGGTCCCTGTCCCTGGTCCTGGTCACATTTTGTCGAGTCCAATTTTGGAGCTTTGTTCGGTGGTTCCCCGAGACCACAACCAATGCTTGCGACCGCGAGGTATCTTCACATCAAGTTTAGACATATCGACCACTGCAAAGTCGCCGCATTTCAGGCTCAGCGCCCAGCAGTCTAGACCGGGCGAACATGCAACCTTTCGAGACGTAGCGCTTGCACTAAGAATCCTTTGAGTTTGGGGGCTTGTTGGCCAACGGTTTCAGGGCTCAAACGACGTGGATCCAGTCGTCAACATTGATTCTTTTATGATTGGCTGCGATGTCAGGTACCGAAGTTATTGGCCAGCCTCGCAGTCTCTGATTGGCGCTCCGGAGATGAATCTGTGCCTGAGTATCGGCGCTAACAACGTGGCGCACACCAACTTCAACAGACCCATGCAAAGAGTTCCAGCGACAATGAATCTGATGCCTCACTTTGTTGGCCCACCGGGCGCAGACCTGTTCTCGAAAGACTCTGCGTCTGTATCCAGTTCGTCTCCGAGGAACCCGCGAGAGGTGGATTGGAAAATGCCCCCCACTCTGGGCAGAGCAGGCCCTGCAGGATAAATAATCGGCCATCCCTCTGCTTCATCCTGCTTTCTTTTTTTCTTCTGCACCACAAAGCATTCATTCCTTCTTTGCAACCCGAGGTCGAACCTCCCACGGTCCTTTAAGCCCATCATCACATTCTTTTGTCTGTAGATCAGACCCTTTGTCAATCCTTTACAAGAATCTCTACGATCTCTTCCACACTACAACTACCACTCTTTCAAAATGCTCTTCAGCAAGATCCTCAGCGTTGCTGCCACTCTGGCCACTGCCTCGGCTCTGCCTCTGAACAACGCTCGCCGTGGTCTCAGCGGCGGTGTCACCATCGTCAACAACTTGGCCCAGGACCTCTACGTCTGGTCTGTCTCTGGGACCTCTGCCCCCATGCAGGTCCTCCCCGCCGGCGCGGCCTACCAAGAGAGCTGGCAAATCAACCCCACCGGCGGCGGTATCTCCATCAAGCTCGGCTGCTCTGAGGACGGCAGCGATGTCCTCCAGTACGAGTACACCAAGGTCGGCGACCTCCTCTTCTGGGACATGTCCAGCATCGACCTCAAGAAGGAATCCCCGCTCGTCGCCGCTGGCTTCGCCGTCAGCATTGACGACGACTCTTGCGACACTGTCACCTGCGCTCCGGGTGACTCTGCCTGCTCCGAGTCCTACCAGCTCCCTGACGACGTCAACACCCGTGCCTGCTCCACCAATGCTGCTTACACCCTGACTCTCGGTTAAGCAATTTGAAACAAAAGATGGAAGAGAATACTCCTCGAAACGTCAAGTCACTCCTTTATTTCCCGACGTTTCGTGGATCTCCTACCACAACACCACAAACCAACGACACGGGCAGGCCCTCGCCCAGGCAGGCGGTCTTGTTACGACTCACGACTGATGCGCTCCGGTGAAGCGCTCGCGGTATATATGGGAACGGAACTGGCGCATATGAAATAGGATATACCTGGGATGGGGATAGACTTGATTGACAAAATAAATAAGAAAATGAACAAAATTACCACAACCAACCACACAATAATTGTAGTAGTTTCTGTATTCTGGCAGAGTAAATTCGACAAGTAACCAGATCCCCACCCGCGCATACAATTCCAGTCTCACCCATGGCTCACTCGCATTTTGTCAAAAAAAAGTCCCACAACGCCAATACAATTTCTTCATTCACTCTCTAGATTTTCTGGTTCAACGGCAATTAGCCAAACCCAATTGTTTCCAAACTCCTGGCTCGATTTAATCATTTTTCCGCGGATTTACAGAGTTTGTCCCTCACTACAGTCCCAGTCCCAGTCCCAGTCCCAGGCCCCGCTGCAGCTCCAGCTCCACATAATCCTGCATACAGTCCTGCACTGAAACCCGAAACCGGGGACCAAACGGTTAATGCTCCCGCTGTCTCGGATTTATGACGAACGACAGTGACAGATACCGTTTACAACTTTACTTCGGTTGTTTTAAGCATTGATCGCGCGGCAGCTAACGAGTTAGTTGGGAAAGTCACAGCTTAGTGTGATCAGCCGAATGTGAAACACGCCGAGTCGGGGTCTCCGAGATACTACCAGTGCAGTATTACTCTGTATTCGGTGTACTGGAGAAGTAGGTCGGATTACTCGGGTAGATGATGTACATGATAGTCATGGGAGACTAGAAATGTCAAGAGATGTCAGTGTCACTGTCACTGCCGGCTGGTTTGCTCGCGCTGCTTTCTCCACGGCGGCGGCTGGTCGGGTAAGTCGGCTAAATTCATCACTCAACAGAGCATTATATTCCGAGACAGCTTGCTTATTATTATATCATTATTTGAATATGAATATGAATATAAGCATACTGAAATAAACAATGACAGCCTATTTCCCATCCAGTTCACAGTTCGCAGTTTGCAGTTGTCAAGTCGCAGTTGTTCAGTTTGATGTCATCCAGTCCCAAAGAGGAAAAGCATAAGCATCCGGCCCACTCTCTTTTTTCTCTCTCTCTCTCCCCACTACAAAAAACTGCAATGGCCTGAATGCACGGCCGTTGCGTAAATCTGCGCTCAGCGGCTTTACCGGGAAAAACAATTACCAGCAATGACATGTTCAGCAGCAGCACTATAGGTACTGGTAGGAGGTCAATGCGCTCGGGATCTACTTTACTTGGGTTTCTCCCGACCTCGTCCATGGGTCTGCTGAACAAGCTTGTTCTGAGTTTATAGACAGTAACAGGTACAGCTACGGAGCACGCTGGAATGGCCGATAGCAGCCCCGGCCAGGGACCTAGTCGCGGTCCCTCGCGGCCTCGAGCACAGGTGCGTATTAACTGGTTAATCCTCCGCTTGTCCAGTAACTAACAAACCCAGTCCGAAGCAACACGCCCTAGACCCAATGAAGAGCAACAAGGAAACCTCCTCAGTCCAACCTGGAGCCTAGGCGCAGACCGACGCACATCCTCTGCCCAAACCCCAGGGCAAGGCCTCGGCCTCAGCACCGAAAGCTCAGGACTCCGCTCTCGCCGCAGTCGAAGCAACCGAGCCCCAAGCCTCGCATCACGCACAACACTAGCACGACGCACGCAAGGAAACTTCACACTCGCAGGGCCAGACGACACCTCGGCACTACGCCAGGCCCACGAGCCATTCGTGCACCCTAGCTACGCGGACCTGAACCCGGAGTACGAGCAGCCGAACAACGCGAAGCCCGTATGGAGTTTAGCCAAGCCGCTGCCGCGCGTGGTGCGGCCGGGGATGGTCCCTACGAAGGACGAGGTGTTGCAGAATCGCATGGGCGAGAAGCCGTCTGTGCCGGCGGCGGAGAACTCGCAGAAACTGGGGATGGAGGATGTGGATCCGAATGAGCTGGAGGCGGGGAGGATTGGGAAGAGTGCTGATCCGAGGAAGATGATGGCTGGGGTGGATGATGCGAGGGCGCAGAGGGAGAATAATTTTGTGAATAAGTTGTTGACTGGGGAGACGGGGACGGGGACGGGGACGACGGCGGCGGGTGGGTCGAGGATGTCGAGGACTTCGTCGATGAGGAGACAGTCTTCTGCTGCTGCTCCCGGGGATCAGTTGTCTGCTGTTCCTGAAGGTGAGAGTCAGAGTGTGTCGCCGGAGAGGAGGCAGGATCTGAGTGATGAGCATTTGCATCCTGTACCAGAAGAGCATGAACATGAACATGAACATGAGCTTGAACATGATCCTGGACAGGAGTACGATAATGACAACGAGATAAACGACCACCTCAATCACTTCAACGAATCCGCCTACCCCGAAGACCTACACCCGCTGGTCCAAGACCTAGTCGAAGACGAAGTCCACAACAACCACACCGTCTGGTCCGTGATCCGGACTCACCACCGCGAAGCCCTCGCCGAGTCTCTGGGCGTCTTCGTGCAGCTGTCCATCGGCCTCTCTGCAGACCTCAGCGTCGCCCTCCCCGCAACCACAAACCCCAACACCGCCGCCTGGGCCTGGGGCCTCGGCACCATGATGGCCATCTACATCTCCGGTGGTGTCTCCGGCGCACACCTCAACCCGTCCATCTCCAGCATGCTGTGGTTCTACCGCGGGTTCCCGAAGCGCAAACTGCCCGAGTACTTTGCCGCTCAATTCATCGGGGCGTTTGTCGCCGCTCTCGCCGTCTACGGTTTGTATTACCAGTCTATAAACGAATACCTGTCGACATCCTCCTCCTCCTCATCCGCAACCGCAACCGCAAGCGTCATGAACAGCTTCGTCACAAACCAGCGAAATCCCTGGATCACAACCGCAACCGCCTTCTTCAACGAATTCTTCGGCACAGTCCTGCTATCAATAACAGTGCTCGCCCTAGGCGACGACCAGAACGCCCCGCCAGGAGCCGGGATGAGCGCGCTAGTCGTGGGCCTCACGGTCTACACGCTCTGCATCACATTCAGCTACCAGACGGGGGCGGCATTCAACCCGAGCCGCGACTTTGGGCCGCGCCTGGCGCTGCTGGCGATGGGGTACGGGGGGGATTTGTTCCTTAACCCGTATTGGTTTTATGGGCCGTGGGCGGGGTCGCTCTGTGGGGCGTTTATTGGAGGGTTTTTGTATGATTTTATGATCTTTACTGGTGGGGAGAGTCCGGTGAATTATCCGTTGGAGAGGACGAAGAGGGCGATGCGGAGGAAGAAGATGAAGTGGAAGCGGAGGTTGAGGTTGGAGAAGAAGGTTGATAAGATTGATGTTTAATCAATTATCAGTATGATAGACCGAAGTGTATGTGCAAGAAGCACTACAATTAAATAGAATATCTGTATATATTCATATTTCACAAAACTAGCCAAAATACCAGCAGTATGAACGCAACCACCACCACAAAAACCCACATGGCCCAATCCATCGCAGCCGCTGAATCATCAACCTGCACAAACATCCAGCGATCTTGGGTCCCCCATTTCCACGGTTTTTGCTTAAACTGCCCATTCTGCATCTTCCCCAGCTCACCCTTCCCACACTTCTCCCTCACCAACTTCTGAATCCTCTCCCTCTCCCACTCCAAAAACTGCATCGAGAACCTCTCCCCCTCAGGAACAGCCTCCTCAAACATATCCCAGTCTGCCTTCTTCGGGATAAACTCCCACGCCTGCTCCGGGAAGATATTCGTCTTACGCACGCGCGGCGCCATATCACGCATCGGCATGGCGAAGTGGAACCAAAAGTCCGTTCGCCATGGGATGTAGTTTTTCAGTTCCTTGGATTGTGTTCCTGCCTGCAGGGGGGAGGATTGGGTATTGTCTTTGTCTTTGTTTTTATCATCCTGCGAGACTGTCTCGTTTAGTGGTAGCCATTCCATGTCCCAGTCCGGCTCATCTTCCTGTATCACCAAAGTCTTGGTATGTGGATGCCAGAATAAGGCGTTGAAGTCGCCGTCGTCCAGATCGGCGTTTTCGTCTGTGCGGTACCACGGCTTGGGATACTGGGATATAGGCCCTTTCCGGGGAAATTTGGATGATAGTACTATTCGTTTGGAACTGAGGGTGCGGGTGTAGGTGTAATTCATATTCGTAGAGACAACGGGGTCGCGCCGGCGGCGCTTGCGGATTATTGTTGCTGTTATAGCATCCTCGTTTTCGTCTTCGTCCACGGTTTCAGCTTCGCTTGCACTTTCGCTGGAAGAGAAATAGGAATCGTGGGTGCTGTAGTGGCATTTACGGCAGTTGCGGCAGTCGCAGTCGCAGTAGACTTCCTCTAGATTGTCTTCGTTGCTGTTGACTTCGGACGACGAGAAGAGCTCCTTCTGCTTGAAGTCAGCGTAGGCTTGCCAGGGGTCGTACCTCTGTATCAAATCCTTTCCTGCTGGGGCTGGTCTGGGGATTTCGATGTCGTCGTCGTCGTCAAATGAACGTGGTGGGACGGGCGTCTGGGGCCGGTTGCGAGGGTCGAAGTCGTTCGCATACTGATCGTCTTGCTCGTCCTCGTACTGTTGATCTTGGTCGTTGTCATCCTGATCGTCCTGGTTGCCTGCGTTGTCACTGCTGTGGAGGTCGTCGGTATTACCGCCATCGATAGCCTCGGTATCGTTCTCGGTGTCGACCTCGTTGTTCTCGTTGCCATCATACTCATACCCCCAGTCACCTCCCTCGTCAAACTCATCAGCGAAAAGGTCCCCCAGCACCTCCGCCCCAGCATTGGGACTTGCTCCGCGGACCCCTACATCATCAAAAGACATCTCTCTCTCCGTCGGACTATCCCCGTCCTTTCCTGCCTCATTAATACCCCTTTTATCCTGCCCAACGCCCCCTACCAAATCCAGCAGCTTCTTCGCACGCTCAATATTCTCCTGATCATCCAACTCAATCGCCATCTCCAGCCCGTTATTCGCCATATCCTCAGCCCGGCCTGCATCTCCCTCACCCAGCATCTTCTCCGCATCAATAAGCAGATTCACCATCTCAGCCACGGCCACGGCCCGCTCGGCCCCGCTAACGAGCTTCTCGACGGGCTCCATGGTCTGGGCCATTTTGTCGAGCTCGTCGAGGATGGGCGGTGGTTTTACGGCGAATTCGGAGAGGTCGAGGAGTTGTAGTTGTGGGGTTGGGGTGCGTTTTGGGTCGGGGGGTGTGTTGGAGCGGGTGTTGGAGCTGTTGCTGCTTGATCGGGGTGGGTTGGACATGAGGTGGTGATGTTGCTGCTGCTGGGGGTTGTAGAGGTAGCTGTCGTCTGATAAGAGGGAGTCCGGGGAGGACGAGGATTCTCTTGACGGTGGCATTTTGTTTGTGTTATTGATACTGGTTGTGTCTGATGTCCACCGGGGAAGATCAGTGTTGTACTTTGCTTTCTGTATTTTGGTTGTAGATATAGTGAGGTAGACTGGATTGATCTTCCAAGATTAGGTATGATTATGTGTTTATGTGAATATCACAGGCTATTCGAGTCTTTGAGGTGGATGAAATGATGGTCTTATTTAAACGCGACAAACAAAGAGAGCAAAGCATCTTTATCCAACAATGGTGTCTTTTGAATATGCTGGGTTGCTTTCAGAGAGGAACTTGTTGCATGTGTTTTCCGTCTTTGTGTCTCTAAAAGGTAAAGAACAGTCTCACCCATACCCGTACTTTCCATCTGATACAGTACCATAGTATTCAGTGGTAAGGTACAGTCAGGAACAGCACAACCAACCAAACATCAACGTTCCCGCACCTCGACTAGACAGAATGCGGGATAGCTCTGAGGGGCAAATCGAGATAAGAAATGGAAAAAAAAAAGTGAAGAAAAAAAAACCTCACCCCTCAAATATCTCCATACCACAGCAAGACCTCAGGCTCTATCTCACCATTCATCCCTCTACCCGGTCTCTTATCCATCTACATCACATAACATCACATCACCACTCACCATGGGAAACGTAAGCTGCTAACCCAACTTTACCTACCTACCTACACCCACTTAACATTTCTCCATCCCACCATCTTATCGGGTGTACCCGCTCTGCTTCTCCATCTCCATCCATCCATCTCACTAATACCCAAAACCAGGGAGCAAAGGCCGCCTCCAAGCGCGAGCGCAACGCCAAAGACGCCAAGGGCACTGGAAAGTCGCAGCTCAAGACCGTACGTATCCTACTAACTTCTGGCAATACTGGTATTACTTATGGCATCCTCCCTCTAATTATTACCTTTTAGAATGAAGCTGCAAAAGACATCATGTGCATGGTCTGCCGGTCGACTTTCCTCAAGACAACCCGCGGCCCGGCTTTGACGGAGCATGCGTCGAATAAGCACAGTAAGACGCTGGAGGATTGTTTCCCGGGGTTTGTCGAGGTTCCTAAGAAATGAGCTTCTGGTTTATCGTGTCTATGCGATCTAATTTGTTTATCCGAGATGGGTGGTGTTGTGGAGAGAGCGTTCAGTTTCTTTTCTTTGTTTTTTTTCCTCTTCAATATAAATCGTTTCATTAATTAATTAAGCCAAGATTTCGGAAATCGGTAAATCCCAGATATAACTTGCGACTCCCATTGCCCCGACGCTCATAGTCAGCGCCATCAACACGTTCACGGCGTTGTTATCCAAAATGTCGACTCCGCTCTCCACACGGCGGCTTTCATGGTGGCCCTCTTCGCCTGCGTCTGTCCCCTCCGATGTCCGAGTAGCCCTAGTCCCCTTGAGCGCGGCGGTGTTAGCCGCGGCCTCTGTATTGCGGAGTTGGGCACCCGTCGCGCCGCCGGAAGGCGGGAGGACGTCCTTGGCGTTTCCGGGTTTAGTCGAGAACGGATGAATAAGGACCTGCAGTGGCTTGTTAGCATGGTTCCGTAAGTAGGTGGGAAGGGACGACTTCTACCTTCTGCCCGCCTGTCCCCTCGACAATCTTCCCACTCCGCCTATCGACGACACTAGCCTGGAGTAACCCGCCAAGCACGCTATCCAAGATACTCCCCAGCGTTCCCCACACTGTCATCGCAACGACCCAGAGGACCCGGTCCTGCACAGTGTCGAGCAAGGAGCTGCAGAACGGCAGAAGAATAGCAGATGTAAGACCGATGGTGAAAGCGCCAAACGAGCCAGCGAGAATACCCGTCCCTGTCACACCACCATTTGTACCTGGTGGAACAACCCGGAGCGTAGGCGAGATGATGAGACGCGGGTGAGATTTCGAGAGAATCCCGAGTTCGGACGAGAACGTATCAGCCGCCGTCGCAGCGTAGTTCCTAAAAACACTGTATTAGCACGCGACCAATAAAAGTAGTTTTGGAGAGCGTACGCGATAATTCCAACCACGAGTAGATCCGCCGCATGGCGCCCGTTCGAGAAACATTCCGCCGTAGGACCATCCACCGCTTTATTATTCGCTAGAACCCACGCATGGACGAGACTGAGGACGCTGGCGACGATCGAGTTTGCGAAAACCTGGACGTGGGTGCGGGCGCCTTCGCCGCCGTGGGAACCGGTCGCCGAGAGGGTAAGCTGGGCCTTGATGTCGTGTTTCACCTGTCACAGTACGGTCAGCGTCGCCGGTACAACTAAGAGGAAATAAAGGGTGACGCATACCTTCGTAGCCTTAGTACCGCCGACGTAGAAGACAAGAAGAAGGAACAGCGGCAGTGACCAGGGATTCAAGGCGTGCGCGACAGCTGAGAGAGCTGCAGCCGCGAGGCCGAGCGGAGTCAAGGACTTGCGAGACCACGCGCGGTGAAGGAGGGTCGCGATGATGGGGACGGAGAGGAAGGGATTCATGGCTGGTCGCAGTCACACTCTGAGGGAAGAACGAGTGGGAGCGAGCTGGAATTTAAAGATCTTCAAAGAGCTGAATTCAAGAGCTGAGGTGTGACAGCTGTGGGGACGAAGCTTGAGTGGATCACTAAGCAATCACTGAGCTTATCTCCGGCCCTTACTCCGGACTCCATCATCATACATTCAAGACTTCATCCTGGAATTCCTGCTAGAGGAGTGGTTGTTAAAGGGATATAGAAAGTAGCAAATTGTTATTAACTAGGTATTCATCCAACTCTTCTCTCCATGTATGTTATACAACTAGTCAATAAAGCCCTAACTCCCGTCTTGTCTACAACCTCCGAGGCACTGAATATAAAAGGATGACATATCCCCCTCCAAACCCAGTTCCCTCTTCCCTTCTCATCTACTTCTCGTCTGTCTTTCTCTTCCTGGCCTTGAGCTAGGTCCCAACCGAAGACGGGCTTGCTTCCTAGGGTGGCCTTGACGCTGCTTTCACGCATCACTTATGCACTTTGCCGAATCCACCCCAATCTTAATTGACTCCCTCGTCCATCTTATTTCCTACCTCAAGTAAGCCTTATGGCCTAGCAGGCGGCATTGCCCAAGACTTCAACTCGAAGTGATACCATGTTGGACGGAGCACTTCCTTAACGACGTCCCTCCAGTGCCGAAGATAAACCAGCAGGCAGTGGGTTTCTCGTTCCAATACCACAAGGACATCCGAATCCAAGTACCTCCGTGAAGTACTGGGGTCCATGGTGTCCTTGACCACAATTAAACGGTTATTATTGTCGTCGCTTTCGCGGCAGACGGTTACTGGCAGATGCCGCGCACGGCGGGAATATGTCCGCAATCACGAAACGGATAAACTGCAGCAGATGGCTCGCTTTACGGAGCATACTTGTGCAATTTCGCCTCATGTCTGTTGATTCTCCGAGTTACAGGGATATTAGGAACAGTCCGACCTTCTCAAGCTTTTTGGCGATTGAGAAGCTGGAATGATGCCACCAAACTTGGCAGGTATTAGGACACATATTGAGGAGTTTGGCGCACACAGATGATCCCGCGATGTAAGTATTCCATAGATATCAAACCCGGGACTCTGCATGAACGGACCTGAATATAGGAGAATGCCGATGGGACAGACATGCCGGATCCGCTCTGTGCCCTGCTTTCGATGTGCGAAGCGGTCTTGGACCCGGCGTGTTGTTTGGGCCAGACCTGCCACTATGCCTGAGCTGGCTCAAATGCCCTCCGGATATGGACCTGTTATTAGACCAAAAACTGGATAAGGCGGGTCAAGACTTCCAGCGAAAGGCAAAAGGCGAGGCTGGAACTGTGTCTGGCACTTTTGCGCGAGAGCAGTATCATTGGCGTAAGAACGTGCCATATCCGCCTACAGCGATACTCAGAATCATATAACTTGACCGGTCCCAGTCCTATCGACCAGGACTCTGAGCCTTACACCCACCACGATCCTGACTTAGCAAGAGATCTCTCGGGCATAAAAAGTGGCTGCCTTGCTGTACGTGGCGAGACTGTTTGTTTCGGATGTACGGGATGTCCCAGAAACGGCATTGATTCAACATGCAATCCGCTTTATCCAGGCAGACGACCCCATGCATTAAAGCTATCCCACTCACCAGAGGAGAAACCGTGGCAACTGAACACTACCAGGATTATTTCCCTCGATAACAGGCCAAAGGCACTGCGCGGGACTGGTACTCCGGGAGATGGCGAAGGCGAATTGCAAGACTGGACCGGAATATGGGATAAGGACTGTCCCAGACCTCGCAGAACAGCAACAACAGCCGCATTAATCAGGCTTTGAGCCTCAATTTAAGTTTTGGAGCTACGTTCCCGATGGGTGTGGACGTCAGCCCTAACACTGCTGGTAGTATTGTCTGCGTGGCTGAATTTCTGTGTCTACGGGTCTGGGGTTTGGCTCAACGGCTCAAAGATTTTGCAATTGTGCCATAGTCTGGCTACGCTTAGTACACTCTTTGGCTGACGGCTGTTTATGGATATCGGAAACAACGTCTGTTGCCCGTGCTGCCACCGTAGTGGCAACGCACCTCTTGGATAGATGTGGCTTTAGTACATTAATGCAGGACTGTGGGTCCTTTATGTGGTATTTATGGAAATAAAACCTACTATGATCCATGGCAAATATATATAGATATATATATGCATCGAAGGATGCCTGTAGTGTCTTATATATAGCCTTAATACCTCTATAGCGTGATCTACGATTATTCGCTACAGTAATTTCATACCATGATTGTTGCTTGTTATAAGGGTGAGGCGAATCAGACAGCACCGGATGGTTGGTAAACCATGTAGTACAACATACCCGAACGGGGTTTTACATACCAGGCAGCCCCATGGGTACGACAGTGTCGACCAAGAAACTCTTCACCATCTTGCAATTCTGCAGACTCGGCATTCCTGGGCTGAGGGTGTGAATGTATGGGTTATGAGATCCACTGACAACGCCTTGTGGGTAGTTTACATGTTTGGCTAGAAGGGGAAAATAATCATAATAAAAATAATAATTTACATTAATTTATTCACCTAACGGTCTTTCCAATCTCGGGTTGGATACAGGACGCGATCCTAAGCGAACAATCGCAAATCCATGCACGAACGACACCCGTGGGCCGTAATCTCATTATAATTGCCGGGCGTTTTCAAAAGGAGGCAACAGGTAAAGGTGGAGATTACTTGCCAGTCTCCCGAGTATGTGGATTTTCTGTCCCAAGCTGACAGAATGGGTCATATATCCCCCCATACTTGATGGCCAGATCAACATAGCACAGTTGTTGCTGGAAATCGGTCATAATCCTATTTAACACTGCACCTCCTTCGCAGTCAATCTAGGGAAATACCTATACTCATTGATCCTGGCCATACGATCATGAAGTCCTTCGTCCTGCCTCTTGCGGCATGGTTCAGCTGTGCTACAGCCCTCGAGTCCGCTGCAATCGACTACATATCGCCTCGGGGTAAGATAGCTATTGATGACAACAAGGGATGGGAGTCTCTCAGCCAAAATGTTCTTTCCAAACCTTACGAGCCAAAAAGATTCCCTAATGGGATGTATGTTTCCAACGCCTTGCTCCCAAAAGACATGCTAAGCAGGGAATCATAGCATCAACCTAGGTCTCGCCGAAAACTGGCTGATCCAAGATGAACTGGCCGCCTATTTGAAGGAAAACGTAAGAGCATTCCCTATTAGTATCGTGGTCTTTGCACTAATCGGCTTTTAAACAAGTTCACAATTGATCCCCTCTACCATCTAACCTACGGCCAAGGAGCAGCTGCCTCCCCCAAGCTTCGCGAGGCTCTTGCTACCTACTTCAATGAATACTTCAATCCGGCTTACCCCGTCAACAAAACGGAAATTATTGTTGCTTCTGGTGTTACATCATTGATTGATTCTATAGCCTGGAATACGTGCAGTGATAATGAGGGGATCATTGTTCCTCAGCCATTATATAACGGGTTTCCAACAGATATACACTTTCGTGGCCACGCTAAGCTGCTGAAGGCATCTTTTGTTCGGGAGGGCCATGAGTATTCCCTGGACGATGTCTTCGATCCAGCTAAGATTAAATATTCGCTGCAGAGGGCCTGGACGGACTACAAAAACCAAAACATTACCCTGCGTGGTGTTATCATTGCCAAGTATGCTTCTCCTTCCTTCGAGTTTTGTAACTGAAGCTTACCTTGACAACAGTCCGCATAACCCCCTAGGACGCTGCTATGTTCGTGATCCCTGTTCGGAAATAAGAAGGCGTTAGGTACTAGTTGCTGACTTCCGTCTAGTCCAAAGACGCATTGGAAGCAATCGCCAGCTTCTGCGGCGAACACAATATTCACTTCATTTCAGATGAAATATACGCCAACTCGGTTTTTGAAAACAAAAACGCGACGAATGCTACTCCATTTACTTCAGTGCTTTCACTTAATGTGACGGATATTATAGACCCCGATCTTGTTCATGTCATGTATGGGATGAGCAAGGATTTCGGGGCAAGCGGCCTTCGACTTGGCGCGCTACATTCGCGCAATGAACAGATGATCAAAGCCGCTTTTGGTGTGAAGTAAGTAGACGGCCGCTATACAGAGACGATCAGAGCCATGGCTAAGAGGATCGATCCATAGTCTATTCTCGTGGCCGTCCTATCTGGCCCAGGACATGTGGGCGCGCCTCCTTGAAGACAAGACAGCGACCAAGGACTTCTTGAAAAAGAACAGCGATCGGCTGGCAACGAGTTACGAATATGTCACTCAGTGGCTAGACAGCCTAAAGATTGAGTATTATCATGGAGGGTGAGTACTGTGCCTGCCTCCCTTTCCTGTAGTCCGCTCAGCCTTGACTCATGTATGCATATGAACAGAAATGCCGGGCTCTTTATCTGGGTTCGGATCCTTCGCGAAGGGAGCACTGTTACACCGGAACAGCTTATAGGCGAATGTCGCAAGCGCGGTGTTAATATCGGGGACGGACAGAATTTCCTGCCAGAAGGAAGCACCGGATGGTTCCGTATCACGTTTTCGTATCCCCGTCCCATGTTAGAACTTGGCCTCCGGCGCTTGAAGGAGACTCTCACTGAGCTAAAAGTAGTCTCAGTGTGAGGACCAGAGGTAGCGATGACTCTTGCCTTTCAATCCCTGGCCGGCTGTGGATTGACCGGCATACGTCCTTTGGATAAGATTTGACATGTTGAGAAACATTCTTTTACTGTTAGTTGGTGTAGCATGGCTGTTAGTAGCCAATAACTGAGTTCCCACGAAGACCGCACCCATGATCCAACTTCCTGTGATAATATCTATACCGAGATAAATAATCAGCTGTATCTATCAAGTAGAATTATGCCTACCACTATTACTTTATAGGAGAGATATTAGTCCATTTATCGACATTAGTAATACTATTCTACCAAGTCAATAGCTGTAGAGCATCGCCGATCTGGCAGTAAGTGTCCCATGGCTCTTCTCGTTCCTGGGTGAGTAGTGCAGCACGTAGATCAGTAAGGAATACATGTAGACCTGATACTCCTTGGTAGGGAGAACTTGAACGTGAAAAACAGGCAGTAGAGTGGAGGACGCGCAGGCTTTCCATCTGTGGACACCTCTGGGAGATAGATCATGGTCAGTCGGTAATAGCAACTGTCTCTCGCACGCAGCTCACCGTACGACCTAGCAAGGGCTGCATGGTGTGTTGTGAGGGCAGGGATACGAGTCAGTCTAGCGATGAACCGCATGATGCTTGACTTGCTTTGAGCTCGCCAGGGGGATTCCTGGCACGGTGTCACTCGTGATGCACAGCTCCGGTACCTGACCTCAGGTTGCACGCTTGGGACGTGTAAGACAAATTGCTCAGCGAGCCCTTGGTCTGCTGGTGCAGAATGGTACGTTATACAGTTGAACGCACTCGTCAAGGTATTCCCACAAACGAGTACCCATCGAAAATGTATACAGCTGAGGACAGCGTATCATTCACACGATCTTTTCGCGGGAGGATTCATTTACGGCATAAATCAAGGCGAATCTTCTATCGTCCTAAAATAGAACCGTGCTCATGGGAGAGACGCCCAGGAAAGAGCTCAATATCGAGAAAATCAAGACTGAATTGCGAGTCCTCCTTATCAAACTGCGACACTCCCGTATTACTGAAAAACCGGGGATGATTCTGCATGAGCGGTGGTATAGTGTTCTCGTTGGCGTTGGCATTGGCGTTGTCGGTGTGGCTGCCGTCTCCTCCTGAGAAAAGCTGCGTTGCACCTGGTCTTCAGTACTAGATAGTGCTTCGGCTTGAGGCATACTGGGCTGGCCGGGCTGGTTGGACTGGTTGGTCCCTGATACTGGCTTCGACGACAATAGGCACATCTGCATTGTTGCTACGCGCATGCGCTCTAGAGAGCCCTGACAGTCACGGGCTTGGGGATGGATATCTACCATACTAGCCAGCCAGTACAGCAGTGCCCGTGAGAATGGTACCGTCGATTTCATCGAGTGTCTAAAATATATGTTAGCGGCTGTGCTTATATTAATAGGTAATAAAAACATACGAGGATACTGTGAATCATCTATAAATTCTATATAGTAAAGAGGAATAAGGTCCCTGCATGTCTTTATTAGCAGGGTGTATATATACACCTGAAATAGCAGTAAGTTAGGTATTACCGGCAAGGAAAATATTATACGTAGCCAGGAATATATAATTCCCTGACACCAGATAGTACTCCCACCTCATGTCAATATAGCACCCGATAATAATGCCAGCTTCCGAGTCATGCCCCTGCGAGCGAAGAGAACACTGGGGCTGCAGGGTGCTATAGAAGGCTAGACAGTCGCTAAATAAAATTAACCCACGATAGCGCCGGTATTTCAATTACACTTTCTAGACAAGTTAGCGTAAAAAAGAAAAGTTGCGAGGCATTTCAGTTTAGCTTGCGGGTTTATATGAATATTTCCCCCCTTCTTCGTGCATTTGCCTTCACTTCCTATAAATCCTTCCTCGCCTGCCTAACATAAATTTTTAAATTAGCCCTTGATATAT
Source organism: Aspergillus sp. 2663 (assembly GCA_016880755.1). Lineage (NCBI taxonomy): Eukaryota > Fungi > Ascomycota > Eurotiomycetes > Eurotiales > Aspergillaceae > Aspergillus > Aspergillus sp. 2663. The sequence goes on along the minus strand of WOYA01000015.1, from coordinate 811,959 downwards.
TTTTTCCCCCTTTCTCCGCACCCCCTCCCCAATGCCATATTTGTCAACATGCGCCTCCAAGCGACCTGGTTCCTGGCAACCCTGGGGGCCATAGCCTCTGCCTCCACTACTAGTCGTAACAATAACATCCTGGAAGTGGACCTCGTCTTCCCACAAAACAAAACCTACACACCCACGGCATGGTTCCCCATCGTCTTCGCCTTCCAAAGCTCCGCGCGCGCCCAGTACCTCAATTTTGAAATCACCTACCACCTTCACGCCGTCGATAACCAGGCCAACAGCATCACCCGCTCCCACGACCTCCGATTTGCAAATTGGTCCTCCCACGACCCGTACTTTGCGCACGAATTCTTCAGCTTGTTTGACAGCCCGGGGAGATGGAACCTAGCCTGGACGGTTACATGGCAATCATGCAATGAAGAGGGCTTCGAGAAGCGTCCCATGACATCTGATATGGTTTGGAATATGACGAGTTTCTCAACCTGGTTTACTGTCCAGGATACAGCGGAGAGTGTAGATGCGGATCTTGTATCTGCTACATCTGAGACTTCCTGCCCTGATCCCCAAGGTGAAACTGCCATTGCTATCAACGTTACTGATAAGACAATGTCCGTGCCGAGCTGGGTGCAGTGGTCTGGCGGGAAGTATACGAATAATACGTGTGCTGTTGTTGCTCCGACGCCGACAATCCCGGATCCTTGCAGGGTTGATATCGATCGGACTGTTGTTGAGAGTATGCAGGCCTCGTTGAAGGCACGGCGATGCAGAGGGTTTAATCCACCGGATGATTGTCCCGAGGACGATGAGGAGAGTTCTGCGCAGCCGCAAGGGGGGCCTCTTTTGGGTGTTTTGGGATTTTTGACATTGTCTGGAGCACTGGGGTTACTCGGTCTGACGTGATGTGTTCTTGCTATAATTATCTTGCTCTGCTTCTTGAATTCTATTTCTGTTAGACGCTTCATAGTAAGTAGTATTTTGCTACATGTTTTTCATCTGGTATCTAGTGTTACTAACATGATCGCTCGATGATCATGTCTATCTCCCGCCGCAAGAACCTCGATCGTCGCTCTACTGGCACCTGGGACTAGGGTTGGACCACCCGTGTGGTTCCCTGGACAAACTCCGAGCCTCCAGATAGCCCACTCCGTTTTGAAACACTAAAACACCTAGTATACGGAGTACGTTGTACAACGAGCACGGGTTTGGCGGCTGAAATGGAAGGCTCGTGCACTTGGCTCTTTTATCTCGCCACCAGGAGGGCTCAAAATACTATCTAGACCAGACTAGGTAGGAGTTTAGCGGGAGGTTTATCGTTTACCGCTGTAGTTATGCTTCCACTCCACTAGGTAGCACCGAGCTGGTGTCGTGGGCATTAGCCAGCGGGCAGCGCGCACGGCCGTGGGGCGGGAACAGCTTTTATGGTAGAGCGCCCGCGCCCGTGGCGTTTGCGGATATCCTCACTTCAGTCCACTGAGACACTACTGTCTCTAACTAGGAGCCTAGCTAGACAGTAAATGATTCCGGAATCCGATTGCCGTGAAAATTTGGAAGTTAACTAGGACTTGGAACTCGGCCGTATGGTCCACGGCGATGACAGAAGCTGGCGATCTTGTACTGTAGGCGGGCGTGACATTTGGAGGGTAAGACGGCGGGGATGAAATGTGACTCTGGAGTTAGATTGAGTTTTTAATGCCTCTTCATCTCGCTTTCAGGACCCCTGAGTTCTCCGAGTTGTCTTCTGTTCGCGTATGCGTACGGATAGCACGGAGTCGGCTCATATTGGATAATCGAGACCTGATCACCAGTGACCGAGATCTGGACAGAGAATCGACCTTGCCTGCTTTATTGTCCATGCGCAGTTGTACAATATCAGTATAACCATAATAACTTATGTAGTATAATACCGTCTAATCTTTATTATTTATAATATCTATATATAATTTATACGTGCTATACTGGACTGGCTTCCTAATAATTTTAAAGTTGCCTCTGAGAAACTGTACACAGTCAGAGGACAGATATGTTTGCCTGCCCCCTGCAGCCAGAAATCACGATCCAAACACGCGCCGACGAGAGACTCGACGCAGCTCTCTCAGGGAACATCATTGGAGTCTCAAACGGACAGGTGACAGTTGATATCAGGGGCGTACATGCCAGTGATCGGTGCTGTAACCGACGCCTCGGGCCTGGATCCACATGCCGTGCTCGAGCTCGAATGGCGCGAGGATATCAATCTCATCGTCGATGTCGCTCGTCTCATCCGCCCAACCAAGGACTGAGCCGAGCTGCACAGGGTGTTGCTTCGGTTTATCGCCGCCTGCATGCTTAACACCGCCACCCGCCTGGAAGGAGTCGAGCCAACCCGGGCGTATCTGAGCTATTACCACCGGTGGATAAGAGTGACTGCAGATCTCATAAATCCTGGCACATACCCCGGACTTGTGCCCGGCGATGATGATGATGTGATACCATCAAGGATCTATATCTCTCTCTTGCACACAGATGCGGCCGCCACTGCGACGGTCATTCATCGACTCTGAGGAACTGCCCAAGCATATTCATCGCTGAGATGAAAGAGCCTGAACTCCTTTGGGAGGATGAGGTCTTTAATCGTTGTACGACTTCATGCAAAACAGAGACCATAGTAGTGGCCTAAATTTTCTCACCCTTCTCACACCCTACTCATTCAAGAAGTGGGTCATTTGCTCACCTTACTCTCACCCATCTCACCTGTACTCACCCAAGGCTTAGTGTCTCTCACCCCAGGCTTAGTGTCTCTCACCCCTAAAAGGAGAAACATACTCAGAGCTTTTCGTTGCACCTTTATCCGCGTTGATAATGGTGGTAGTAGTCAAGTACAAAAAGAGACAAAACATACAACAGCTGGGATTCGCATGTGGTCACCCACCATACTACTAACCAGCCGGCGTGTGGCTTAAGTACGGCTGAGCGGACGGGAAGCCCTGTTTTCCACACCCTGTGGTCGTATGTAGTAGTAGTAGTAAATAAACAATGGATGATATGCCTATGAATCGGAGTCATTTAAAACACCAGCGCAATCAGGGCGCATAACACAGCCACAAAAATATCACTGCCTGGCTGGCCAGAATGAGATTTTCTATCCAGAAGGCCAGAAATACGCAAGGAAGGTAGCCGTGACGCTCAAGGGGGGCCGATTGGTTTAAATTGGTTCAGCAATTGTATCCCACGCCTCGGTGACCCGATGTGAGGCTTAATCAGAGCCTCTGGAGCTATGCACTGTACAGACCGAGCTCTGAAGGAGCTGCATTTGCATTGTTCAATGACTACGACCCCTAACAAGTAGGTGGTATTCTTACTGTGTTGTCACCCATCTCACCTGCACTTACTCAAGACTTAGTATTCATCACCCCTAAAGCCAGCAACGCACCCAGGGCTCATTGTAGTTTTAACCGCGCTGATAATTGTGGCTCGATGCGGTCCGGGTGGGTGCCACGCGGGTGAGGTGAAGGTGCTTTTCTCAGCATCAAGTGTTTCCTCTGCCTTGATATTTGCACTTGACAGATTGTCTTTCAGGTCAGTTTCCCTGGTTCCACGAGCACTGGCTTGTGGGTTTCCTGTGCCTCCTCATCTGGAATAATCCTGCTGGGTAATCTCCATCGTAGCTGTTCTGTTCTTGAGTGATAAAGTCGACCGAGATGGCCCGAAATGTCTGCTATCCGATTGTTCCCGTTGTTGTTATTAGTGTTATTTCCAGTGTTGGCTCCGGCCTTGTTTTCGGTACTGTTGAAAAAATGTGCCTTGATGGACTTTTGCATCCTACCAGTAGATCTGATAGCTTGGGAGCGGAACGCAAACAAAATCAGGGGTATCCAGATTACAGCTGACACGCAAACTGCATAAATGAAGGAATGAGTTAGGCAACTCGCTAATCAGACTACATAGTAAAACGAAGATCCACGTACATATTATGGGGAAGACCCATCCTGCTGTATACTGTAGATCGCCCGAAGAATTGTGTGGGAAGGCTGTGATGTCCACAGCAAGGAGCGAGACGAGGAATGACATCGGTAACTAGGGGGTCTGTTAGTTTTTTTTTTTTTTTGGTTGGGATGGTTGTCTTACAAAGATGATCGTGGCAACTGTGAACGCCATGAGTATCCTCCCCTGCTGGATTGTCTCCTCGGACTGGTTGAGCGCAATGACATTCTGCTCTAGCGTCAAAGTTGCGTTGACCTGGAACAATCAATATTAAACCCGTCTTCCCGCGGTAGGTGAAGTGATGTACTCACGGCTTTGTAGATTCGCTCTGTGGCTGTGTCCATCTTGTTGAGATCGTTGATGAGGTGGCCTGCTGTGCAATCCGACTCACCCAGTCCCCGCTGCACAGCATGTTGATCACCGATGATGGATTTGAGCATGTTGAGCTCATCCCGCATATCTCTCACATCGCTCAGCAGTCCCGCAGTTCGTCTGACGTACTCATCCTTCAAGCTGCTGGAAGCCCCTTGATGATGATCTCGCTTACCCTCCATGATGAGTTTACTATCAATGAACTTCTTGAAGAGCCCAGTCTCTTCTATTGCCTATTACAATGTTAGAGTCGGGGGCCAAAGGCAGTTAGGGGTGGGAGAGGCTGACAGCTCCGTTCACAGCATCTGAGAAAAACTGTTGGATGGACCAGGAAATTGGATGAGGTGCCGGCGTTACGTCGGCTGACGAGTATCTAGTCTGGTCATAAAAGCGGACGCAGGTTTCCACGATGAATCTGCTCAGTCCCTGGGGTGTATCAGGCTGGACGCCTTCGTTCTCCTTATGCCCAAGCCCCTTTAGTCTATCCAAGATACTTAGCTCGACTATATTGGATCTGCCATCGATTCGATGTGTAGATGAGGTAATGATTGTTTCTGTCAAGTTAATGTCATATGAGTATTGTTGCTGAAGTCAGTGATCTCGATTCCCTCTTACCGCTATCGATGACCCAAAGCCAAAGCTGCTCAATACCAACAAGGTCCCAGGAGACTTCACCTTCTAGCGCATCCCCGTAACGCTTTCTTGTCACGACTTGGTCCTTGTTTCGGCGTCTTCGCTCCGTTTCACCATCCTTCGATCCAAATTGGTAATAAGACTCGTCAAGTGTTCGAAGTCCATGAATGGCGGTTCTGCTGTAAGCTTCGAGCAAGCGCTCATAGTCAGTGTTCTGTGGAGAAGGATATCTTGCAAATGTGAGGTACGGCATCTTGGTCTTTGTCAATAAATGCAGCATAGAAAGAAGGGATAGGACTCTTACATAGGTTGCCAAAAGCTGTTCACAGTTTTTACAGTCTTTGAGCTTCTTCATTTGACAAACTTCACATTCTTTGAGCTTCATCTGACAGAGAAATTTAGGTCCAGTACCACAGCAGAGAATGAATCAACTTACCCTCGAGCAACCAGGTTCCATGTAGCGGGATTTGGAAGATGCATCCGGTACTTGATGACAGCTCGTTCGAAAGAATTTGTAAGACTCGCCATAAGCGTCATAATTTTTCCCATGCTCGAAATAGATTCTTGACATCAAGTCCTGCAAAACTCGTCAGGTTCTAGGTGATCTAAGAAAATAGAAGAAGAAAGCTCACATTCATCCATTGCATCTGCCGCACGTCAGCTTCAGTAACTAAACGCTAGCTATCCAACAGTCACTTACATTATTAGCCGGCAGATGAATCCACCTGAATTTGAAATTGTCCGACGAGAACACATTGTCCTTGCCATTATCCAGATACAGCTCCTGGGCCTTCTCTTGCGCGGCCTTCATGACACTTTTTGGGCCATGTTCAGGATCGTAGATTATTTCTTCGACTTGCCGTGCACGGTGTAGGAATCCAGATAGGCCATTACCGGCATAGAAGTCAACTATTGCAGCGTCAAAATTCTTGAGACTGAACTTCGTACTTGGTTTCGGCATCTGACAGGTTTGAGAAACGGTAGTTCGGACAGGAGGGGGGTTGCGAAGCAAGTCTAAAACAGGCTCGTACTGTTCGCGCTTGCTTGGTATCTCAGGCAGGCGATTGCTTAGCAGCTTATCGCCTTCTTTTTTTACTCTTTGGTCAATGCGCTTGGACGCGTTGTTGCCCTTGGATTTGGCTCCACGATCTTGGGCGTCTGCACTCTTCAGAAATTTGAGGACCTCTTCCTCAGCAGACTTCTGTTCCTTTTCGGCTTTTGCTTTCGAGCTTGATGCAATGCTGCAAAGAAGTATCCTGACCAGGGTTGAATCAGCGTGACAAGCGGCCCAGCATAATGCGCTTGTCTCTCGGTCACCAAGAATCTCTTTCCGGCTCATGTACCTGCCTTTCCGGGCTAATAATACAAATATGTCGTGTGCGTCGCAATTCTCAGCAGTCCAGGTAAGGACCTCGTACTCAAGATTTGTCTTGCCAAAGTCAGCCGTTGCCATATTCTCCAACAACAAGCGTAGCATATCCATATCCCAATTTCCAACAGCCAGAAAAAGTGCAGTGTGACCGGCAGCATCTGTTTTGCTTGCGTCTGCTCCAAGTTCCAGCAAGATGTTAACAACGTCAGTTTGCTTGGGAACCAGCTCGTGATACAATTCTGGTACCACTCTATCTTCATAGTCAAGCTTGGTTGTCTTGCCGTTGTGGAAGACAGCCATATGCAGGGCTGTCGAATCTTTGTTGTCTTGGGCATTCAACAGCTTCACCGAGGTGCGCGGGTCCCTTAAAAGTGTCTTCACGACCTCCACGTACCCTTGCTGACAAGCAAGATGCAACGCAGTGCAACCGTCATGACTCCGCGAGTCTAAGGCTGCTTCATTGTCCATGAGCAGTTGCACAACATCAGTATGACCATAATAACTTGCGTAGTGCAATGCCGTCCAACCCTTATCACTTGCAGTATCCACATGCGCCCCATGCGTCCCATGCTGGACCAGCTTCCTGGCAATTTCAAAGTATCCCAATTCGCTAGCCACTGACAACGGTGTCCGGCTCTCATTTCCAGGCATGTCAATGTCCGCAAGTGATTCTCCATCCAAAATCAACTCGACCATCTTAGTGTCGCCAGATCGACAGGCGTATATCAAGGGAGTCCAGCCATGATTGTCCTTCCTGTTGACTTCTATGCTCTTGTGGGCTAAGAGCAATGAAACGATTTCCCTGTGGCCACTTGAACAAGCCTCCGCCAATGGGAATCGACCATTATTATCCTCCTTGTTGATATCTATTCCGTTGCGGGCTAAGAGCAACTCTATTATTTCTTTGTTGCCAATCTCACATGCTGGGTTTAAAGGGGTCCAAGCACTGTCAGGTGTACCATTAGGATCTGCTCCGTTGGCCAGAAGCTTCTCCACAATGCTAGTACGTTCATAATAAATGGACGTGACCAGAGGCGTCATGCCGCTGTCATCAGTGATGTCGATTTTCGGTTTCGGTTTATGGGCAAGCAAAACGTCAACGATTTCCTCATAGCCGAATCGGCAAGCGTTGTCCAATGCAGACAATCCCTCATCGTCTTGCTCATTTACATTGGCATTATGCTTCAAGAGCAGAGACACGATATCCGCTCTCTCATTCCAAGCCGCATGGCAAAGCGGCCAGCGCTCATCCTCACGACTTTGGGTTATTCCCGCCCCCTCTTCAATCAGTAGACTTGCGAAATCAAAATTCAGGTTCTGCAAGACGACAGCCAGTGCATTTTGCTTCGCAGCATTCCAAGCGTCGCTCTGGTCATTCCTCATGCGCTCGAGGACTGATTTAAGGATGTCCAGTGTGGTATCAGGGTTCTCAACCAGGAGCTTCAAGAAGGACTTGCCGTCCTCAGAGATGGCATGAGCATTTCCGCCCTTTGATAGCAGATCAAGGACTCTGGGCGGGTCAGTTTGTGCAGCGTTTTTCAGAATCTCGGAATTCAAATAGCGCTCAGATTCCTGTTGTGGACTCGTAGAATCGCCGCTGAGTTGGTCGATTTCGTCGGCTGTTTTCGGTTCGTCTGCAGGCGTTTTAGCTTCTGCTTCGTCAACTGATAATTGCTCTTCCTCCTCCTCCTCCTCGCCGGACGGGGCTATCCACCCTCGGCTCACGAGGAAGGGATTTGGACCGGACTAGTGCTACGGAATGTCCGTCTCCCTCCCCTCGTCTACCATCTTCGGTTCCCCATCTGAACTTGCGATATCCTCGACCTGATTGTTTCTCTCACTGGATGTTTCCATGGTCTCGGGGCCCTCAGTTTCAGTCTCGTCAAGCGGCGATTGTCTCTCGCTAGAGGCAATAATAGCCCTGCTGTCAAAGGAGACCAAGGCGCTTGAATCGATCCGCTGGGGTATATCAGATTCTTTCTCTCCGTCCTTGACTTCTTCAACGGTTTCAGAGGGTGGTTGCGACCGAGGACAGTTCGTGAGATGGTTATGCGTGATGTGATGCGTGGGGTGGGCCCTTGACGAGGCTGCGACCTGAGCAGTAAACAAATGCACTGAGACAGAGTTGGGGGGAAGGTTTGCAAATTAAGTAAGATATTATGATATAGATATTGTTCTCCGGTTTTCATCTGTGTAAGGTTTAAAAGCTTCGATTAAATTTCTGACATGGAAGAAAAGGTGGAAGTGGAGAGAAGAGAAAAGCAATATACCTACTAACACGTCAGACACTAACAGCCTCATCTTTTTCAGAGCCAGAGCTACGCTATCACCACCCTGGACTTAGCATCTCTTACCCCTAAAAGCAGCGACACACCCAAGGCTTTTTTTACTTCTAAGGTTGATAACAGGGGCCTAAGTACGGCTGAGCGGATGACATCCTGTGGTCGTATGTACTGACTGTAATTGAACAATGGATGTGTGAGACGTATTGGTGCAGCCTGCAGGGATCAAGACAAGCTAGACGCTATAAAAGTCGGGTGGGTTGATGAGTATGAGTATGGCCCCGATTTCTTGAAAGCCGTAAACGATATCTTGATTTACCTCTATAATCAAGTCGAGATTTAAGAATATTAGCAGTGTGTCCACCGCTGCGCTCTAATTCTTCGTCACGAGGCCTGTGAGTTCCTCGACCGTCTTCTGACGGGTGAGGGTGTTTAAGGAGACTGAAGCCTCATGCACTATCTTGTGGATAAGAGATATCACTATGTTGTCTTCCCCGCCGTCCCAGCTCAGGACGTGAACATCAACCTAACAAACCATCAGTCTTGGCTCAGAATGCCAATGTCAGTTGCGTAAAAGTATCTCACCACTCCAGTTGCATCCATCCGGATGAAATCCCAGTCCCTCGTATCAGTCGCTATTCCGTAGATGGGGGTCTTGGCCCGGCCTGCCTTTCTGCGCGCGTCCTGAACAAGCGCTGGTATAGCTCATTAGTAAACTATCATGCAACCAATCAATTAGCGGTGGTGATCGACTCACCCATGCATGATATGGCCTGGTATCTCCCAGCGGGGACCCCGCCGACGGCTTTCGCCTCGACCACCATCAGGTTGGTCTCGGCCTCATCTCGTTTACCATACCATAAGGTATAGTCCATGCGGCCCGTCACCTGCTTCTTGCCCTCCACGGTATTGTAGACATAATTTATGGGGTTTTTGAGCGACATCTGAAGGGGTTTGCGGGATGTGGTCGTCTCCTCCCCGTACTGGTCGTACTCTACTCCCTTGATACTGGCCATGGTCTCTAAAAGGATAGCGTCGATTGTGAGGCGGATTACGGCCTCGTTCTCGTCGGCGCGGCCATACACCAGTCGAATATCCTCAAGGTTGCGCTTTAGAAAATATGTTCTGTTAGTGAAGTTTCCCTGCAGAACGCTGGATTAAAAGCACTGCACTTACTTAGGTGGTTGGAGACGGTGCGCCTTTCGGTGGGCGCAATTCCCCAGTGTTTCCTTCCCACCGCGCGATCCTCTCGTTTTAACTTGAACATCTCGACCACGTCCGCTGCGGGTATATCGGTGATGGCGACGGATGGAATAGGATTCTCCTTGAACTCCTTGTTGATTTCCTCGAGATTGTCAGGCTTGGGGATCTGGTTCTCCAGCTTGGAAAACCACTCCATTTTCTTTTCGTTGAAGACTTGGTAATTCAGTACGTGTTCTGGGAAGTGATGTTATTAGTTTGCTGAGAGAGAGAGAGAGAGAGAGAGAGAGAGAGAGAGAGAGAGAGAGAGAGAGAGAGTTTGTGTTGTGCTGATGCAATGGAAAGTTGTTGGTTTCTTGCACTGACCATTTTCGTTCTCAAGTGAATATCCATCCTCCCCTTCCTCCAAGTAGACACAGCGTGACATGTCCCAAATACTTGCCATCCTGTACCAATCAAACGTCCACGAGAGTTGATTCAACTCTAGTTGCTCTCCTGTCATCTTCACTGCGACTGAAACATCCATTATCCTGCCAATTAGGCCGACAATGGCTTGTTGTTGGCCCTCGAGCCAATCTAGCCTCAACGATGAATACTACAGTATCAACAACAGCTTAGCCGTTCCTGTCCCTCCCAGTTACGATACTATACATACCTTATTGTCCGCGTCCACGCGAAAGAAGACCCACGCCACTCCGTCTGTCAGTATTCCGTATGTTTCGTGAAGAACGGGGTTTTTGGCTCGATTGTGTTGAACCATTGCTATAATGACCCGATTAGTATAACCCATGACTGAAGGGTTTTCAGCAGTGAAAGAGAGAAGAAATACCTATAGCGGCAAGAACAGCCAAATATCGTACGTCCCCCATACCAGCATCAGCATCACCTCGTAACTCCTCAGTCCTAACAACAACCAAGCTCGCTTCCAACTCCCCCGGGTCCCCATACCACAATACATCATCCAGCACCGCGTGCCGAATACCGCATGAGTTCAAGGAGAGCGAGGGCCGTCGTAGTGAAACAACCTGCTCATTCCCCCAGAAAAGCGTTTCGAGCCGGTTTTCTGCATCCCTGCGCTGCTGTGGGGTGGCTGCCGCGCTGTTCAGCCGTTTCCTCTTGGCGAGCGCAAGCGACATGATGAGGATAGCGTCCACTCGCGCTCGGGCAGTGAGGGCTTGAACATCGCCGGTGGGCGTAAAGGCCATGGCGTAGTCTTGTATGCGGGAGGTGACGGATACGAATCGCTCGAGGTCGTGGGTGTAGTGCCATATTCTACTTGTCGGTTCTGTGCTGGCTGTGATGCCGCAGAGCGAGAGGAACTGGCTGTCAGCGGTGATTTTCTGGTCGTGCTCCATGGTGTTGCTGTTAGATTGCACTGGTGAGAATGAGAATGAGAATGGGAGTTGTTGAGGCGAGCTTGACTCATATAATAACTTTCATGTTTAGGTTTACTCTGATAACAGGTCATACGAGCTCTCTTATAGGCGAGGTAACAGGGTTAAGTTCTTAGGTGGCGAGGTACGAGGTTAATGAATTTTCAAATAATTTATGCTAAATAAATAAACATCAAGCACGTCCAGTATCCTTTCCACAACACATGTTTGCGTTCCGAGCCAGAATCACCGATGATAAATCTTTGGCTCTGTGGATGCTAGTTGTGCGTATACCACCAGTTAGTTACTCTCACCACTCATACAGCAGGGGAGAGAAACTCAAAAGAGAGAGAAAGACAGGACAGGGACAACAAACCTCGACAGACGCTAGAAGGCGCACATGCGCCACTTGCCCGGACCCAAGTCACATTCGAGGCACAGGTGCACGGGATACTGCCGGTCGAGTTGGTAATGTAGGAAGAGATGAAGTGCCCGCAGGTCCAGTAGGTTTTGCGGATGCACATTTGGACTAGCAAAGGGGGTAGTATAGCTTAGAGAGAGAGAGAGAGAGAGAGAGTATTGTGGTAAGGAGGTTAACAAATATTGATACTTTGGAAAGTTTTGGAGGGTTGAGATGGGATAGTTACTGTTTATATAGATCCAGTGTCGTCATCGAGAGCTTCAGCCTTTGGTGTCGGTTACTTTTCTGGTGTTGTCAACTTCAGCCTTTCGCTGCGGGGAAAAGAGGATCATTCGTCCAGCGTGCTCAGTGTCAAATCTTCGGCCTTTCGTGGCCGGTTACTTTTCTGTGTTGTCAATCTTTCAGCCTTTCGTTCCGGGCGAAGACAAGGCACCACCCAAAGCTAGGGGACGCCAGCCCACACGTATGTCTTCGTGGTCGGTGGGTAAAGGAGCTCCCATCTTCAAAGGTTTAGAATTTAGATGTATCAATATTTATGACTAGGATCTGGCCGGAGATCTAAGACTTGATCCTAACAGTGCTTAACGTTGCTGAAACAATCTCCTAAGGCTCTAGAGGTGGGACCGTGGCAATGCAAACGGTCTAAGTGTAGGTACCCAGCTCCACGGTCCAGCCCTAAAGCCGTTTCTACCACCTGGATGGAGGCCGCTGGAGTTATGTGCATCGCGGGTTGCTTTGTCATTGGCTTACTCTGTGACTGTGCAGATTTATATATAACTAGCAGGAGTACTCCGTATGTCTGCTATGTAGTTAGGGCTGTTGGCTGAAAAAGCCTCCCGGAAATATGCCCGCACTGCTCCTCAATTTTAGGCATATCAAAGGCGACAGGGCTATATGAGAGGAAAGAAGAGCAAGCACAAGAGCGAGTATTGATAGAATATATTTGCTATTCAAGCGTAAACGTAGTTCCAACTAGTGCTTAAGCACTGTACTCTCCACACAATCCGTCTGCTCCACGTTGAAGTCGATCCTCTGCTGTTCTGGCTCAAGGTCATCGCCACTCCAATGTGTCAGATCAACTGCCCAGTTTGCGTAACCGGCAAACCTCAAGTTCCTATAGTACTCCACGCGGCGTCTCATTGTGCTCTTGCTCATAAACGCCACCCATTGGGTGTCGTTGTACACCAGGATGTTCGAGTCAGAATCCGCATCATAGAAGGACTCGTTGATATCCCCCTGAATTATCAATTCCTCGATTTCTGCATTTGCAATGATTCCGGGAGTCCCGGTACACCTTCCAGGAAGTGCTGTAGTCTGTGGTCCCTCAAACCTGCACTCTGGTCCTGTGCAATCCGCATCCTTCATGCCAAAAGCACGTCCGTAACTGGCCACTCCCACCGCGACTTTATTCTTCGGGACCCCTGCTTTCGTGACTAAGTCTATAAGCCAATGCCTTTACAAAAGTGGTTTGAATACTTACTCATTGCAAGGGCGTACTCAGTTTCCGTCAAATTCACTACTCTGTTAGACATACCTCCTACATGGGATTGCAACTTACCATGGCTTCTTAGACAGTTCCCTCCATTGCACCAGTCCTGTAGTACGAACTCATTGTAATCCCATTGGCCTAGACGAGTTAGTATGTTGGTCATTGATCTCGATACGTATTGTCCTACCATGGAAGTCATAAGTCATATAAATTATATAGTCAACGTATTGCCACATTTCCGCAAGCGGAAACCCCCTAAGATGCCAGAACGACGCAGGGGCAGCCATGGAGATAACTTTGCCAGGCGGGAACACTTTTCTGAGCTTTTTGAGGAACTCGAGGTAGTTTGCGCCATCCGAAGGCAGGCCAAAAGAGGCGCTTTGGAGGTCTGTGGCCTAGGATGGTTGAGCAAAAGCAAGATTATTGTGGAGGGGAACTTACACCCGGATATTCCCAGTCAAACTCCATGCCGTCCAAGTTATTCTCTTCAATAAAATCCAATATGTTGTTGATGAACCTGTCTACATTCGCCGGGTCCAGAGCTTTGCGGAGCACTTCGTAGAATGTTGTACTGATAGTAACCCCCCAGCCACCAAAGGAGACTATCCGTTTCACACCTTGCAGGGCAAGGAAATCTGTCCATTGTTCATGGGGATCAACGATGTCAAGCTCGAATTCACTGTCGATGGTAGCAAACGCCCAGTGAATATGGGTGTAATCGTTGACTTGGATATGGGCTGCGCGAAGATTGAGACAAGGCCGGTCAAGATTGAACGACGCATAGTAGCCAATTCTAATGAACTCTGTAGGCTCGTTCGAGTTGTCAAGTATCTCCATGCCGCAGTTAGAGATGCACCCCTTGTGGCCCGGAGGCGCTGTTCCTGGATTTCCGGTTGGACCCTCCTCGTCGGTGCAGAATTCAGGAGACACTCCACAGTTCCCCAAGATATTGCAGCATGCATTCAGGGGACATGGGTTCAAGTCGGCAAGCGGTTGGCCATCCATTGGCATCACTGTTCCCGGCACAGTTGGACCGCAAGTTGCGTCAGGGCGAGGATCAGGGAGCGGTGGATATCCTTCGCTCAGACAAATCTTCAGCCCAGGGTAGATGTAGTCGCAGCCAGCCCAGCCCCATGTCCTCCTGCCATTGAAATAGTTGATTTCTGACTCCTCCAGACCATGTTTCTGGGCAATCACGGAGCAGGTGTCGTCGGGCTCCGTTACATATGCCGCGCAGGAACCATTCCTGTTCATTGATGGCTTGGGCTTGGGAACCCTGACTCTCTCAGAGCAACAGAGCTGGTCGTCTGGATGTAGAAGGGTGCACCAAGTATCTTTGTTGTTGCCATCGTGCTCAGAATTGTATCTCATAAACTCTTCCAAGGGAATGCCACATCTTTCGGCGACGGCAATACAAGTATCTCCCTTCACGACCGTTTCCAATCTGCAGGTGTACTCTTTTAAGAGGCTTTCTGTAATAGGGTTGCTTGGCTGTATGCGTATCGGCTCGCCAATAGTACCAACATCCCGGACGTTGAGAACTGCCTTGTCGCTTTCCACGCAATGAGCTTCGGTCCATGAATCGATCGCCCTTTTAACAGTCGTCGTGTCACCAGTTGTATCGGCTGCGATTCCAAATGTATGTTCAAGATCGTGGTTGTCGCCGCAAAGCTGGATTGCAACAGCCTTGCGAGTTTGGATATCCTCGCTGCTCCTGAATCCTTCAATTATAAACGTTGCCATGGACATATCAACCGCCGCACCACTGTATATACCGACAGTTGTATTGTTGAAATGCCCAACGACACTTCGAGTGTCCCCGTTCGAGGTATCGGTCAGGACGGTTTGTACATGGTGGAGGAGGAAGTTGAGCTCGTGGATGCTAGAAGTTGTCTCGGCGTCATATATCGCTGACTCGAACGGTTCAACAGGATTGCTAAAGAGTTCTGAATCAACCTCAAGGTCATCGGGGTGTTCGTCGATGGTACAGGCGTGGATTCTGAACGATGCTCCGGGGAGGTCGGGAGATTCGTGGGACGAGATGTCGAGCAACACTGGATGATGGCAATCCTTCAGGGTCTCGAGCGACTTATACGGCGTCCACTTGCTGGGGTCTGCAGTGCAGGGTGGAGGACACACAGACTGTCTCGCACCCAGGACTGCTGGGAGTGCCCAGAGAGCAGTCGCATATGGCCACATCCTGACTTCCGTCGTAAGAATACACGAGTAACGGTAACACAAAGTAAGTCATATACGGCGTAGCGCACGACAGTGTCCCTTTGGTTGGAGACTTACGGGGAAGAAGACGAGGGAGGAAGGAGGCGGACTTGGACGAGATGCCACGAACTACAGAGGAAGGAACAAGCAGACTACGCCTTCTGACCGGCGGTAACTGGTAGTATTGTACTGTTCCTAAGACTTGAAAACTATTTGCAACTGCAAATGTCGGGTGTCGAAAATACGAAACTAAATTAAAGCACAAAAACGATTTCAAGATCCGGTTTCAGATACCATATTGGCGTCAGTGCCAACAACGCTGGGATCCCAAAGCATAAAGCATGAAGAGCATAAAGCATGATGTCGACTGTACAGGGTATTCAATCACTCGGCTCTTTCCAGGAAGAATTGAGAGTTCGTTTTGACGTCGTAGTGCTGCATCTGACCGCCTCTATACAGCGCGATTCTAACTTGATTAGAGTGTTCGACGAATGGCGTAGCGGATGTCAAATCCTCAGCGTCGCTGTCAAGGAGATCTTGAAAATCAGCTGCAACCCTCGGGACTATGGCCGGCATCCGGGCGTGAATGCCGTTGCTGTTTCCAACGAAAAGGCTGTTCAGATGGTTGGTATACTGGTTTGCCAGAGCCGGGGCGAAAAGATGGCCCGGGGTATTGGTGAACTCTCCGTTTCTACTGAACTGACCGGCGGAGGAATTGTCCTGTAAATATTAGCCAAAGAATCATCTTCATCTTCGTCGGGGGGTTACCCACGGCAAAGGGGCCACCAAACATAAGGCTGGACTGCAAAACAACCGGTTAGTATGCGTGGGACGTCTCGAGAGGTTGTTGACCTACCTGAGACTGGGTGCTCGGTGGCATAGTTGCATTTCGATCGGGGGAGAACATCCCGTTACTGGGAACTGGATCATAGGATGAAATGAATGCGTTCTGGGAGTCAGCATCGAACATATCGTGCAGTGGAGCGAAGCTGGTGTCGTTCTCGCCCTGAGTCTGAGCCACGAAATAGTTCTGCTGGGGCTGCTGGGGCTGGGCTTGGAATGGTGCAGACTGTGCATCTGTCAGTATCATCCTCGAGTTCAGACTAGGGCAAGGTCTATACGCACTTGCATGGGCATGGGCAAGGTCTGGGGCGGCTGCTGTTGCTGCTGTCGCTGTTTCTGTCCCTGCTGTTGCTGCCCCTGTTGCCCCTGCTGTTGTCGCTGTCGCTGTTGCTGCTGCTGGCGCCTTTCCTAATCACAAACAGCCCTATTAGCTTCAACTTCAGATAACCCCTTCCTCCGGGGTAGACAAGCAGGAACACCACGTACGGCAGCGTCTCTCTCTCGCCTTCTCTTATGCTACCAGGCAAAGTCAAAGTGTTAGCCAGGAACAGAGCCACTCCAGCACCACCAGAGCCCAAGTAACATACGCTCCTGTTAGACGATTTGCGGCAAAACCAGCACGTTAAGGTGGACTGTCCCCTGTCACCGACAAAATATGTACACTGGTCGAACCACCGGCCACACTTTTTGCATCGTTGACGGACAGGCGATCCATCGCTGGGTTCAAAAAGGTCTTTGCTAGAGATTTTGATCGCCATGTTTGTAAGTAGGTGGGATTGAGCTGTTGTAATGCAATACGCCTGTGAAAGAAGCAAAAAAGTGTGGGAGGGGGGAGGTGTTGAGGGGGAAGCGAGAAGCGAGAAGTGAGAAGTGTTATGGGAGAGGTAAATAGTCTTGTCCTGGGCATTGCCCAATAGTATTTGCTTAGTCGTGAACTGGTGGTGGAGTGTATGAGTCGTGATATTTACTCATGGTGTCGTTCGGGCGACATCACAGGGAGAGGGAATTGAGCTATGCGCATAAAGACAAACGCATAAACATGCACACCAAGGCTGCAGTCTGCACAGCCCATGGTCCTCTGAACATCTAGCTAGAATAACAGGAACACTGGATTGATTCTATCTCATGTTTATCATACAAGGGTGTATACATACATTCACCTGCGCTGCAGCTCATCCGAGCCCTAACTCAACATCACAGATGGAACAGACTCTTCTCGTTCACCTCCACAAACCTCCAAAGCCCAGCATCAACAGCCGCATCCTTCACGCTCCCCATCTCCTCATCCTTGACAGCCCGGTTGATCTCCGCGTACCTGACCTCCTCGACCTCTCCCTCTGCACCGCCGCCTTCCTCCCCTGCAGCCTTCCGCCTCGGAACCCTCCTCTTCTTCCCGACATGCGCATCAGGATGATACTGCTCCATGACATGCACATACAGATCCCGGCTCACATTCTCCGCTAGCCACTTCATAATCTCCCTCCCCTCATCCTCCTTCCCCGGCATAACAAGGTGTCTCAACAAGACGCCCTTTTTCGCAATCCCGTCACTCGTAAACGCCAAATCCCCAACCTGGTCGTGCATAGCCTTGATACTCTCCTTCGCCGTCTCCGTATAATCATCCGCCTTAAGCAGCCGTTTCGACGTGGCCGATTTCCACACTTTGAAATCGGGCAGGTATATATCCACCAGTCCGTCTAGGAGCTCTAAGGACGCCAGCGAATCGAACGAGGATGTATTGTAAATGATAGGGATCTTGAGCCCCATGTCTCGCGCAGCAAGGATCGATAGTGCAACCTGAGGTACGACATGCTCCGGCGTCACAAGGTTGATGTTATGCACGTTTCCAACATTCTGGAGCTTCAGGTACCAGTCTGCCAGCTCTTCAGGTGTGAGATCAAATCCATTCCGTTGGTGCGCGATATCCTACAGAACACATCCATCGCGTTAGCGTACCATACCATCATCAAGCCATCCATGCAAGTATAAGCTTCCTCCAGTGACAGACCAAGAATAACTGTTCCAGAGACATACATGAT
The DNA here is from genome assembly GCA_016880755.1 of Aspergillus sp. 2663. Lineage (NCBI taxonomy): Eukaryota > Fungi > Ascomycota > Eurotiomycetes > Eurotiales > Aspergillaceae > Aspergillus > Aspergillus sp. 2663. The sequence continues at coordinate 793,758 of WOYA01000015.1, read as the reverse complement.
TCTGACAAAACACACACCGCAGATTACACCCGGAGAAGAACACCGACCCACTGCCATGGAATCCCTGGATACAAGGTTCCTCTCCGCGATGCGGCGCAATGACATTAACCTTCGCTGTCTCGGCGCCGATCATGCACATGCCCGTTGTTTCGAACCGATTTACGCCGCATTTGCGCGGACACAGATTACAGTTTGCTAGATGCGCGTAGGCCTTGCTGCGCTTTTTCGCAGAGTCGATGGAGGTGAGCAGCGCATAGCGGGGGATGTACTCGTCGAGGAGGTATTGCGGAGGGATACCGATATAGCGGCGCGGGGTGAGAGGGAGGAATTTGGTTGGCTTGGAGGGAAGGGCGGTTAGGGGGCGAAGAGGTTTTGTGATACTGGTGAGTAGGGACATGGCTGTCAAGTTGGGATTATGGGGTATCGATCTCGTCCATGTCTTGGGGCGATTTGGGGGAGTTGGTTGATGGGAGGAATTGGGCGATGAGGAGATGCCGCGGATAATTTAATGCACGGTGCTTATCGCCTTATCGCCTTATCGATTATCTCAGCGGTGGCGTCATACCTAATCAACTGGTTTCTTACTGGTCCGTCAGTCTTCGAGAATAATGCATAATGTGCATAAGGTATCTAGATTGAAGCAAATATGGGGTATGAGTGCAGCTATACTATACAGATATTCAACAGCAGAAACAAAACCAAAAACAGGAGGTATATAAACTATATATGACGAAAAAAAGCCAAGGTCACATCGAGTATAGGACCAGAGCACGGCAAAGACAACAGCAATACTGCTCCGACAACTCCCAAGTACTCAATTCGGCCCAACCATACTAACCACTCATATCTCGTCAAGTCATCAGTCCTTATATATGCCAAAGGACATCGCAAATCCCTACAGAGCGAGACCTGTGCCATCACCGGTCCAGCGGTAAAGGGAAAGCACCTCACGTCGGCGCTGCTGCTGCTCGCCAAAGTCGTCTGGGATACGGCCGCGAACCTGGGCAAGGGCCGAGCGCATCACTTTGCGGAATGTTCGCTGGGAATCGTCAGTCAGTGCAATGGATGTGAGAATTAACGAGAGAACAAACCTGATATTCAGTATTCAGTGTCACGACACAGGCCTCGTGGGCACGAACAATGGTCTCGCATGCCCGGACAACACTAGGGTTGGCGTCACCTTGCAGCTTATCTGCGGCGAGTAACAGTAGGAAGCTGCCCTGTAGTAGGTATATTCCGAAGAAGAATGGCATAAAACTAAGATCGGGGTCGTGTTCGAGGATGTCAGCCGCTGCCTCGGCAGCACCAACTGCGTGGCTCATCGCGGCGAGGAATGACTCAGATGAGATCCACATGTCATGATCTTCTAACAGGTTGATTGGGTCCCATTTCCCAGCCAAAAGGCTGTACAGAACGTGCATGATATGAGTCCCATATGCAACGACCATCTTGGTGTGGACAATGGACTCGTTGACGCGAGATCCAACCGTACTACTTGAACGGCCAGATGGACTCACATGGTCCAAGTGCGAAGTCTCGACAGGCTCATTTTCTGCAAGAGCCAAGCTATTGGTATACCGCGCTTCAAAGTCTTTCAAGCTCTGACCGTATGCGTCAAGCTGCTGAGAAAGCGCCATGGTATGCTGGTCCCATTCGGTTCCGCTGCGGAAAGCAGGCCCGTATCGCGGGTGCTCCTTTGCCTGGTGCAAATCAATAATGCCTCCTAGGATGGCCATCAGTGGCAAGAAATAGCCAAACATGCTATGACCAGAGCACTCAATTGGCGGGCCAACCGCACGGTACGTGGCCGACGGAAAGTCCCCGGTCTGCCATAAATCATCATTCATCGGCTGCAAGAGCTGCGCGCACTCTTTGTCCAGTAAAGTGAGCGGTCTGTTATAACACAATGCCAAATGACGGTCAGTTGCGTATAAAAGCCACCAAAGACGCCGGCGCTCTTCCCGTTCCTCCTCCGTTACATTAACATTCGAATTACCGGGGCCGTGTGCGGAAAGCATGGACGAGGTGTTCCGCTTCGACGGGTCATCACCTTCGTTTTCTCGCTCCCCGTCTTGACCCGATTGAGACGCGTTCGGAGGCAGCTCGCGGCCAAGTTTCAGCTCTCGGGCCAGTGACCAAGCGGCCGTCCACCAACGCATGCTTGCTGCTTTGTATTCGCTGGCAGACACAACCGTTGCGAGGTGAACGTACGTCGCAACATCGTCTACCGCGCCTGTTGCACTGCTTTGGGCCCCTAGCTGGTCCATCGATACTCCAAAACCACCGAGTGCTACCCCATTGATAACCATGTTTGCTGCATAATTCGGAGATGCCTCGCCCAGGGCCGGTCCGTGGATCAATGGACGCAGAAGCCCTACTGTCAATTCCAAAAGCTTCTGGCATACTCGACCGCGTGCCGATGGCGGCGAAGTCAAAAACGGCGCGTCGCTCGTTTGCGCCCCTACCCAGAGCATGCTCGCTAGCAAGCCAGGCGAGCAGACACGCGGTTTGGTTGGATGGAGAAACGATTGCTTTCGAAAGATATAACCAACGACGTAAGGAGACTGGGGAGAAAGATGTGATGAAGATAAGCTTGTGAAATAAAGGTCGAGAAGGTCGCAGGCAAGGGACTGGGGTATTATTGAGGCTATATGAGGAAGGACCGGTTGGAGAACGGGGTAACGTAGGCTGGTTCCGGAGAACGACGCCATAGGAAACGAAGGGAAATTGGCAGGCGACGGTGACGGTAGCGGAAGCCATCCTGGGGATTGCGCCGGAGGTGAAAGGCCCAGGAACTGGGTAGGATGGTGTTCTGTAGAACTTCCCAAGCGAAAATGGTTGAGCGAAGCTGTATTCGCCTCTTGGGAGTTCAACAATGAAAAGGCGCTGTCGTTGTACGCCGCATTTAGGCCGTGGGGAGGAAGAGCAGATTGAGGAGAGCGAGGGTTATTATGGAGGATCTGCAATGACCGAAGATCTGAAAGGGGCATCTGGGGGCGACTGTGCTCATTCATATGGGTGAACTGGTTCAAGTGCAATGCATCAAGAGCAGATCCCAGCGGCGGTTGCGAATGCGCTGATTGAGTGTTCTGAATACCAGCCAGGCCATTTGTAGGTATTTGCGACTGAACACGCGGTGCCTCGAGCGCCGAGTCGTACCGGCCACTGGCTTCCTGTGACAAACGTCTATCAGAAGGCGACGGGACATCCGTGTTTGCGCTATCATTTCCTTGGTGCCCGAGTCCTGCGGCAGCTGCCGCCGCAGCCAAGTCCTTTTTCGAAGCTTTCCCACGTTTCTTGCGTTCACGTGCGTATTCGCATGTCAGCCCGAATTCTGCGGTGAGAACGTCAGCAACTCGCGTCAGCTTTGCCCGGGAAAGCAGCAAAAGTACCTATACAATGAGCGCACGGGTTCTGGCCGTCGCATTTGGTCCGGAGTTGGTTACATTGATCACAAGCTCGACTAATCCTCCGCCGGACGGGGCCTGAGGAAGAATTTTTGCGAATCATGGACCGGGCTTCGGCGAGCGAGTCACGAACAGACGAAGGTTTGTAGACGGAGTTGCTGTCGCCGTAGAGTTGGTCCTTAGGCCTAGACAGAGAATGTCGCAAAGAATCGGATGTATTGTTGTCGATGTTACCACCTTCTCGCGACAGCTGCAATTGTTCCAGTACGTATTGCGAGCCCTCGGCGAGCGTGTCTAGGCCCACTGTCTGAGATTGGGTCATTCTCGCCGACTGCGAGTTCGAAAAGGGAGAAAAGGATGTGGCGAACTGCTGAAGCGAGGTAGTCGACATCCTCGCGGAGAATGGGTCAAGAGGGCATGAGAGGTGATGATACAGGTCGTCGAGTGTCTGAGGAGGAAGACGATGAGTGGAACGATCAGGTGAGGAGAAATCACAAGATCTGATCACTGACACCGATTCAGTTGAAGATCAAAGCGGTGGGGAGAACGAGGAGAATGAGCAGAGCTGGGCAGGACAATGCCGGCAGAGACCCGGGAAAGCAAGAACGGAAGAGGGGGCTACGACGGGAGGCAACGAAGAGACAAGGCAGTAGACACCAGGGAAATGCAAGCTAACCCCAGAGCCGAGATCGCAGGAGTGGATGGATGGATGGGGAGACGGGGGGTCGCCAAGAGCACGAGGATGTCAGGCCATGCGTCCAGTCACTGAAAACAGGAAGGATCTCCGCAGTCAAACTCAGGAACTCGAGAAGAAGCAGAAGCGAGTCGAACAGTCCATGCAACTCAGGAGAAAAAAGGAAGAAACCCGAGAAATGAAGACTGGAAAAGGTGGGGAAATCGCAGCCTCAGGCAGGGATATCCTGGAGTTCGCCTGCAGAGAACACTAAACGCCATGGCGAGGTGGTGACTTGAGATTAATTACCAGGACCTAAGCAGGAAACTTAATTTGATAATGTCGCCTCCTGTAATTTAGCACCGTGACGCTACTCGCAGGGCACGGAGTATGATTCAGGTCAACAGCCAAGACCCGTCCCTTCAGCCGAGTTTTGCCTAAATTACCCCAGACTGTCTGTCTCCGCCGTTTAACCGAACTGCCCACCAGGAGAAAATGCAAAGAAATTTACACTTTATAACGTTGAATAGTATGTCAGTTGTCTTTAGTATATACAGGTACTCATACACGGATATCATAATGTACATAACCGCCAATGACGGACAAAAATATCGAACAAACCCAAACGCCACTATAGCTCACCCCTAATGTACTTTTGCCCAAAGCGCCAGTCCGTGATTATATGCAATTAAGAGAAGAAATATTTGCTCTCGCGGATCCGCGACAGATCCCACTCGCCCTTCTTCGGCACCTCGCGGAACCGAAGGGGCATCCACAGCCAAACGTGCTGAGCCTGGCGCGACTTCTTTTTCTTTGGCGCTTCCGCTTTCACTCCCTCCTCCGCTTCGGCCCCTTCCTCGGCCACGTCGACCTTCGACTCCAAGTCTCCGTGGAAATCGTTCCCGAGAAGACTGGCGATCGCCGGGTCCGATCCGTCGGTCTCTAGGCCCGCGAGTTTCTTCTCCGCAGCCTCCACGTCCTCCGGGACGTGTCCAACAGCTGTTTCACCGAGAGAGTTGTGGATAGATAGATCATTGTCTGTTCCACCAGCTTGTTCAAAAACACTTGCCGCTGTCTCCATCGCACGACCTTGGGCCTGTAGTTCAGGATCGTCAGAGTTCAGCAACTTCTGCCGCTTGTGCTCGTCAAAGAGCTCATGCATCCGTGAGTTTCTCTTCTTGTTTCTCTTTCGGAAGGCAGTAACCGCTTTCCCGACTTTGCTTACCGCCGGCACCTTTGCGTAAAACATGTTGCGGCCATATCGCACGTTGAATTCGGATGACAGCCTCTTGATCACATCATCAGAGTGCATCTTGACAAATGCCTCACGGAGAATCTGGTTCATCGAGTCGACATCAGAGGCGTGGGTCCAGAACGAGTCGTGCACGGCGGAGAATGTAAGACCAGACTGGTGACAGGCAGAGGCGGACAGCATCATATGGGTGGCATCAAGCGAATGGATAAAGTTGGGAGGGAATGCCTGCAGCTGCTTCCGCTTGGAAACAACAAAGTTGGAGTCGCGTTCAACAATGTTCAGGCCCTGGAAAAATGTGTTGACACGGCGTGATACTCGAGACCGATACGGCTGCACAACGGGCAGACCCAGAGGCGTTGTCCAGATAACTGTTGAGCGGAAGTGAGAGTTCGGGTTATTTTGCTCCGTCGTGCTGAGGCCCTTGCTGCCGCGCCTATTCGGGGTCATAAGCTGTTTGGCTATGGCTTCGATTTGTTCCGGAGGAATGGACTGCGTAATGCGGCTGGCACAGTCGCCGAGCCAGTATTGGATGTCATGGGCTCCGTTGAACATTGTACCAAGGGCTTCGAAAATCTTCCTAGCAATGTACAAGGCGCCGATCCTCTTCTGCTCGCTAGAAAGGTCGGGGTAGTGATCCACCAGCTGTTTTTGAACTTGCTTCATGGCACCGATAAAAGTAACACCGTAAACGTTGGTCATGACTGTCTGTTTGACAACCTTGCGAGTAATCCTTCCATCCAGCATCTTCGCAGTAGCGTTGCCCAGTGCCGCTTCTCGGGCAACAGTTTCTTTGACGAATTCCGCAACACCGGAATATACATCTGATGGGCGATCGGAGGGCTCAAGATTGACCTGCTGTGCACCGATTTTGTCACCACCAAGGGCAGCATAATGCTGTAGACCGTTGCAAGAGCCATCCTGGTGAATGGGCAAACGTGACGCATAGTCGGCGGGGTTCGGAAGCTGGAGGGCATTTCGGAGCTCACAGCAGGCAGCCAGGCATTGCCAGGGATCTTCGGCTTTCAGCCACCAACGCCGGCCATGGAGGCCATTGTTAGCGGAATCAAGCACATCGTCCAGGTGATCCATAGCAAACTGTTCACGCTCGGAGAGGCTAGCTTTGTCAAATCCAGAAAGGTTTGCAATTTGGACCTTCAACCACCTCAAGCCATTTTGTCCTAGTTGTTTGGCCTCGCTGAAGAGGAGAAGGCCACGTGCGTTATCGGCGCCCATCTGGTTGAGATAGGGGGGAAGTGGATACGCTCTACCGCGGAAATCCATATTGTGAGGAAGATAGAAAGTTTCGTTCAAATACGCACGTGCCACTTCCAGTTGGAAGTTCTGGAAGCACCGCTGAGAATGGTAACTACTCCTTTGGTTTTCAATGTCACGCACAAGGATGTTCCACTTCTTCTCAGCTTCGTAACCCTCCTCGGGTGATGGTTTTGGCGGATAGGGCAAGTCTGGCTCGGCCGGTGCGAGATCAGCGATAGGTTTGCCACCATTCCATGCCTCGAGCATAACATTGAAAACGTCGCGGTTGATGACCCAGCCTGTGCCACCGAGAATGTCCAGACCCTGGCGAATACTCTCCAGGCCGTTGTTCTCGAGTGCCGCCTTCACGTACGTCGGTTGCAAAGCCTCGCCTGGCGTGGTGCGGACTATGCGATTCTGGTGCAGATAATAAGCGCCGTCTTTGTAGCCTGTCCACTGTCTCGGTTTGGAGATCATGGGCAGATGACGACCCAGCAAATCTGAGACCGGCTCCCTCGTGATGACTTTGACCAGCTCCGGGTGAACATGGATATAACCGCTACGCCTGCCCCAGTGGATTTGGTACGAATGTTGGAATCCGGGCTGCATGGTTATCTCCCGTTTCTGATCCTTTGCCGTCTTGTCCATTTCACCAGCGACAGGGACCTTAGCAACCTCGTAAAGAAGACTCAACAAAACAGCTCCAAGCTTCGCCCTGAGGGATGTTGACCAGACAATATCAGGCTCTTCTTTCTCCATGTTCCGAAGCAGGTGGTTCCACTTGTTTCTGCTGTCTTTCTCTTTCCGCCCAGAAAGCATTTTCTTAAGCATCTGAAAACGCTGAAGATTATTCTCAGATCTTTTCTTGGCCTGCAGAAGCTTGTCGGACATCATCTCATCGTAAAAGTCATGTCCGAGAGAGACTGCAAGCGGCGCAAGCTTGATCCCCTTTTCCAACCCATTGCGAACGAGAACACCCATGGTCGTCAGAATCGTCAAAGCTGCGAGCTTTTCCGGTTCGAGGGTGCGCAGGTAAACGCCGTATTCGCATCGTTCTTTTTGTTCGTTAGTGACGATGGGGTTCGCCTCTGCTTCCTTAATAAAATTCAGCTCCTCCTGAATCCTAGACACAAGATCCGCATGCCACCGAGTAATTATCGGTGATAGATGCTTTCCGCCTATCTTAGCGTCGGGCTTCGCCTGCTGGATTGTCTCATTCTCTTTTCGCCAACGATGTAGGGCCGACTGCATCACGTCTGCTTCGAGTTGTTGTTGCCGGCGTTGCTGGTATAGCTCCTTGCTTTCAATATCCGTGACACCAACTTTTCTAGGGAGAGGGTCATTCGAGAATAGCGCGATTGAATCCTTTAAAGAGGAAAGACCAAGTCCTTTCTGTGGGACAGGTTTAACTTCTGCCGCTTCCTCGAATGGTCTGGAGTCTGTTGGCGCGGGCCCATTCTCAGTCGTCATACCTCCAGTCGATAAACCCATGCTGTCGATAGCAACTTGCCTGAGGTCGGCAGCGCAAATCTAACGCAAAGAAAGTCAGTATCAGAGTATAACGATAACAATATACGGAACGGGAGGAAACAAACCTGGGAGAGTTCACCGAGCTCACGCTCTTCGAGAACAGGCACCGCTAATAATTCTTCTTCGACATGAGCTTGTTTCGCGAATTGCCAATACCGGCGAACAGCCCGCTCCCGCTTGGGGCCGTAAAACGAACGTAAGGCCATCCGAATCATGATCGCGTAGGTCGTCGCGTCTCCCTCAACTCCACCATAAGGCATGTCCACTTCAAACCATCTCTGCATCTGCTGCACCAGCGATTTGTCGCCGGTGTGAACAATATGCGTAACCATGGCCTGGAGTAGCCTGTTGTGCAGGTTAAGATAACCCGGGGAACCGATAGGGTGATATTCCCGTAGTCGATTAATCAGATTCGAAGCGCGGTCGAACTGGGCAACCTTAAGCGACAGATCCAGGTTGGACATCATTTCATCCTCATCACCGCCAACGCCTCTGATCTTCCTGAAGACCCTTGGGCTTGTCTGTAACTGATCGTCCACAATTACAAGGGACGACGCATCGAAGGTCTCGGGGATAGAAGGGAACAGAGAGCTCCATTGCTGCTCTGCGTGTAGGTCGGAAGAGAGGGATTGGTGGTCCAGTACGGGGTCGGCAGCGGTGGCAAGATTGCGGCTTGACTGGAAAGAGGACCGACGTCGGCGAGTGTCTGGAGAAGGTTTATTTGCTGAAGTTTGCAGTGCGTTGATCCGACTCGTCTGGGAATGATGGCGTAATTTGGCCGATGATTGCAGTAGAGAGCGTCCTTTCAAAAGCCGAAGCTGGGAGACAACATTTCGTTGTCGGGCAAGTTGGGACAACATAATGAAGACGCTATTAAACAAGAAAAAAGTATTATACAATCGTGATTAAGGATGGGAAAAGATATAATGCAATTAAATGAGACAAGAGAATGAAAGGTAGAATAATTAAATGCGACGCAAATGCAGGAACAAGGTCGACAAAACGCTCAACACCCTCTCAGCAGGAGACTGTCAATCCAGACTGACAAGACGTCCCACAGCCTTTCTCAGCTCGCGCTCCAGCAAGTCTGCGAAAAGAAGGAAGGTAGGGGTTGATGAGGAATGAGAAGGTTGAAGCAAAAGTAAGGACGGGCAACATTCGCTCCGGAGTGAAAAATACTCTGGCCCGAAAAGGGTGACTATGTCACGTGACGGCCGACACTCCATTTGCCATCCACTCCCATTGGCGGATCACAATCAGGCTGCTCCACTGCAATTATCCACCACGCGATCTGTATCCTTCTTGGGAGCTTACAATCGTCGATAATATCACAATTCGTGAGCAGTCATTTCATTTTATCTACATAGGTTTGTCTAGCCCTCCTCAGTGCTGCTTCCCGATGATTCTGTAGCCCTCTGCTTCATCCGGTTCTGCTTCATTGCCCACCCAGTCAACTCCGGCCGCGCCGGGTCGATCCGCGGCGCGCTCATCTTCTCGAGATAGTCCTCGCCGTTGATCGCAGATTCAAGCTGCGGCAGCTCTTCCACATCCTGGTGCATCATGTAATTGTCGTATATTTGCCATGATTCCTCGTTCTAGCCCAAAGTCAGTGTTCTGTCTCCGCGTTCATACTCAAAGCTGCATACCTCGGCATCGACCCAGTCGTAGCCCTTCCACCGCTCATCCTGCATCCTCTTCAAGAGGTCAAGATTTCCCGGCACCGTGACATCCCTATCCTCCGCGCCCTTGACCTTAACATCAACGGCTCTAGCGTCCGCCTCGGGCCGCTCTTCCTCGCCCTCTTTTCGACCTTTCCCAGACCGTCCCTTGGGCATCTCATCCATCGCATCGAGATGATGAAGCTGTGGATGTAACTGTACAACCGCCGTAACCGGAGAAAGATGTAGCTTACCTGTAAAAAGACAGCATTGGTTAGCTTCATAATCCACCAAAGGCGCAAAAGAAAGAAAGAAAGAATACATACTCCCCCGAAACGCAGCAAGCATATAAACCGGATCCCCATCCTCAGGCGTCTTAATCCGTCCACCCAGAGTCTGCACCTTCAACAACGGCGTCTGATCCCCAGGCGCCATCCCCATTACCCCTTCCTCCGCCTTCATATCCTCTGCCTTAACCTTCCCCTGTCCCTGTCCGCCTCCCTGCTGCCCACTAACGCTAAATCCACCAGCCATACCATACGCCCCGCCTTCGCGCGCACTTTTACTCTTCTTCAACGCATCCCCGTACTTGACACCCTTCCCAATATCATAGTTCAGCCGCGTATTAATCGGCACGTCGACCTCGACCAGGCCCGTATCGCGCTTCAGACGCAAAGACGTGGGTTTCTGCCCGTTCGTTTCGTCGTATGCGTGCCCTGCTGGACGGTCGAGGTATTGCAGGACGTACCGGCTGATGTCGGAGTTTGTGAGATAGATGTCGTAGGAGGCGATGACGGGGTCTTCTTCTGAGGTGGTGGTGGTCGTGCCCGGCTCTGCTGTTGTTCGGGGTGGGTTGGAGGGGGGTGTTGCGGTTCGTGGTTGTGACATTTTGACGGTGTGATGGAGGTGCAGCAGCACCTATTTGCGGGGGGGTTGAAGTGTTTAATCTAAGATCAATAGTACTGGAAGGTTATGAGGACGTCATTTCATTATCCAAATCGTTTGTATAGAGTAGGAGGGCTGGTGCAAGCGAATGGTCCTGCTTTTTTTCCCGCTTGAATCATTGAAAAATGCACGGCAGAAAGATTTGAGCTTAGTACCGCCTTCTTCAATCGGCAGTTATTCCTGTCCGCCTGGCGCATAAGGGGGGTTGTGGTTGATTACTCATCCGTACAACGGAGCATCCATCCAGAGCCATGAGCATGCAAATGGACATTAATTCGGTCATTTATGTCCTCTGATGAGGGTGTTTTCAAAGGGTGTTTTCAGAGCGGTCCCCTCAGTTATCCCCAAGATTAATTGAGCCCACTGGACATTTGAAAGTCCGTACTAGCACCATGGCCTCGGAAATCAGTCGAATGCGGCTAGGGAAATATATTTCGGAACTTCACCTCTGGCGCAAGTATACTCAGCGAATAACAACAAACTCGGATCCCCAAATTGAAATAATCATCGTCAACTACTGTCGCCGACAGTATATTTGTATTCAAATATTCTAGAGTAACAGAGGACATTTCTAACATAAATCGTATTCACTAGGAGAAATTTTTGATAACCATGGTATATCCAAGTAAGTCAGATCAAACCAATAAGCAAACAGGGAATTTGGTAATCTAAAAAGCGCAAGAAAAAAAAAGCCAGAATAACATGACAATCGTGAGATATGCAATATAACAACAATAGGACGTGGACCGTGACCGCGTTTCGTTTTATCTATGTGCATCTGCAGTCGTCTACTCCTCTTCTTCGTCTTCCTCGGCAACCTAATTGCGATTGTGTTAGCATATGAATGATTATATAGAGCCCCGAGTGGGTTTATGAGGAATAACTTACTCCTTCATGGAAGTTGGTTCCATCGGTAGTCGCGTTGATGACACCAGCACGGATGAGCCAGTCACCGAATCGTTCGGGCTCCTCGCCGTCCGTGTTGCGCTCAAGAGCGTAGCGCCTAAGTAGCGGCTTCATGATGTCGAGTATCTCATCCTCCTTGATGGAAGAGCGGTACAGCTTGTTCAGACGCTGTCCGTGGTAACCGCCACCTAAGTACATGTTGTAGGCGCCATACGCCTTACCGACGAAGGCGACTTCGGCGAGCCACGGTCGGGCGCAACCGTTGGGGCAACCAGTCATACGCATGACGATGCTGTCGCGCGCGAGACCTGCCTCCTCAAGGGTCGACTCGAGCTTCGAGATCAAGACGGGAAGGTAGCGCTCGGATTCGGCCATGGCGAGACCGCAAGTGGGGAAGGCAACACAGGCTGACGATGACAGACGGAGACCGCTGAAGGCGGTGTTGTCGAGCTTGTACTTGGCCATCAATTCCTTGATAGCGGAAAGATCTTCGTCCTTGACGTTGGAGAGGATCAAGTGCTGGTTACCGGTGAGACGGAACTCGCCCTTGTCTAGTTCCGCAAGCTCGCGGAGACCAGTGCGCATGCGGAACTCGGAGGTGTCTTCGATACGGCCGTTCTCGATGAAGAAGGTGAAGTGATTGAGACCCTTCTCATCCTTCTGCCAGCCGAAGGTATCGATGTTGGAGGCGAACTTGAAAGGACGGGGCTCCTCGAAGCGCAGGTTGCCAGGAAGGAGAGCCTCGACCTTCTCCTTGTAGGCCTCGACGCCCATGTCGTCAATGGTGTACTTCAGACGGGCGTGCTTACGGTTCTTACGGTCACCGTAGTCGCGCTGGACGAGCATGATCTTCTCACAAACAATGTGGGTTTGATCAGCTGCCACGTAACCGAACATGCGGCCGGTCTGGGGATACGTCTTCTTGTTGTTGTGAGTGCTACCCATACCACCACCAGCGAGAACGTTGAAACCCTCCAAGTGCCCATCGGCGCCCTTGATGGCGATCAAACCGATATCGTGCGCGTAGACATCGGTATCGTTGTGAGGGGGGATGGCGATAGTAATCTTGAACTTTCGAGGAAGGTACGTGGGCCCATACAAAGGCTCGTTGTCAACAATGGCATCACCCGCGACCTGGACCTTCTTGTCATCTTCGTCCTTGAGCCAAATCTCGTGGTACGCAGTTGTGGAAGGCAGAAGGTGGTCGCTGATCTTCTGGGAAACGGCGTGCACCTCGCGGTGGTAGTAAGAGAGCTCAGGGAGAGAGCTGCACATGACGTTACGGTTGACATCACCGCAGGCGGCAATGGTAGTCATAAGAGCCTTGTTAATAGCACGCATCGCGCCACGGAGGTTGCGCTTGACAACACCGTGGAACTGGAAGGTCTGACGGGTTGTGAGCTTCATCGTCTCATTACCGTGAGAGCTGCTGATGGCGTCCATCTGCAACCATTGAGATGGGGTAGCGACACCACCGGGAAGACGGCAACGGATCATGAAGCTATAGGCAGGCTCAAGACCCTGGGCCTTGCGCTCATCACGGAGGTCACGGTCATCTTGCATATAAGTACCGTGGAACTTGGTAAGCTGCTGATCGCTGGCAGAGATAGCCGCGGTGCTCTCGTCAAGCAATCCCTCGGCAATAGTACCACGCAGGAAGTTGGACTGGATCTTGATGTCCTCATTGGTCAAGGGGGCGGGCTCCTCAGGAAGACCCTCGACCTTGTCGACACCCATAGCCTGCCAGAGGCGGGGCTCCCACTCGGAATAGCCGGTCTGGAAAGCGTCAGGGTCCTGGTCATCACCAAGACCAATGTCCGTTAATTTGCGTCCACCAAGGAAGGCGATGCGAGCATCAAGATCCTTGGCCGGCTTGTTGTAGTAGATCTTGTCCTCCTTGCGGGGCCAGTAGTGGCTGTCACCGAGACCGAAAACGGAGTAGTTGATGGTAGACAAGTCGAGGTCACCAGAGTTCTTCACGAACTCCCACAGGGCACGACCGTTCTGGGGGAACTCTCCCTGACCAGCGACACTGGAGATGAAGACAATGTTCTCCTCGGTCGAGAGGTCCTCGAGAGGGTAGTCTTCCATGGCCATGACAATGCTCTTCAGACCACGTGCACGGCCACGGTTTGCCAGACGCTTCGCCAATGTCGCGGCATTACCGTTGTCAGAGGCGAATAGGATGGTCAGAGGAGCACCGAAAAGACCCTCAAGCAGCTTCTCGTAGGAGTCCTTGGCCTTGCGCTTCTGGAGCGAGCGAACTTCAGTGCCGTAAGACTCAGAGAGAACGGGAGAGTACTTGGGCTGACGGTTCATGAGTTGAGTAAGCTGGTTGTCCCGGCGAAGAAACTCCTCAAGCTCACGCTTGACGCGCTCGGAGTCCAGAGCGAACTTGGGCTCACCCTGGTCCTCGTTGGCCGGGTTCCAGCGGTACAGGGGCCAGTAACCAAGGTCGATGGCCTTCTTGGTCTCCTGAAGAACAGTGAGGGCAGAGTCGTTCTCCTGGTTGTACGGGAGATAAGCGACAACGATGGAAGGACCCTTGAACTGCTCGGCCTCGGCCATAGCCTGGAGAACCTGAGTGTAGGAGCCGTACACCGCAACGGAGGCGACGTACGCGTTGCCGAAGTTCATAGCGTATAATCCAATATCCTTCTTTCTGCGACTGGGGTCGGCGGCGGCACGCTCGGAGTAGGGCTGAGAGTCAATGACGAGCATGTTGACATCCGCTCCGGAGGCAAGCACGTGGTGGACACCGGAGTTTCCAAGATCGTAAGACCAGGCATCAGAACCAATCAACCATTGAGACTCGTTGTAAAAGAGCTTCTTGGAGTCCAAGAGCTGTTTGGAGAGAGTAGAGCCATCGTTGCCGAGGCGGGAAATGACATCAGGAGCCAACTTGTTGGCCTTGATAGCATCCGTAGCATTGATAGCCCAGTCTGCGAGCCACTTCTTGACCACCTCGGTGGCAAAGCTGTTGGACTTGGACGCATCCTCAACTTCACGGACGAAACGCTTGCGGTGTTCCTTCCTGGCGATCAATGAACCGAAACCGTACTCGGGGCTTGCTGCAATCGTGGAGGAAATGCCGGCGTTCTTCGAGCCCAGCTGGTTGGCAAGGTATAACCGCTCGCCGAAGAGCTGGTTCAGGATCTTCAGGTACGCGTTTTCAATACGGGGCTGTTCAAGAGCGGTCTGAAGAGTAGGGACCTTGGAGCTGCCAATCTCAAGGTTCTGGATAGGGGAATCAGAGCTCAAGTTTTGGACAATTCCACGAAGAGCCTGGGAGGCAGTCGAAGGCTCAACGTAGCCGAGTCTGTAGCCAACAATTTGGGGGCTACGTCCGCCAGCGGAGGCGGGTGTCAGACTGGACAGGAGATCCATGAACGAGGGACCCCATCTTGTAGTCTTGCGGACTTGCTCCAAAACAGCAATCTTCTCAACTGACTGGGGAATGGATTGCGCAATCTCTGAGCCAACCCAAGGACGGTAAAGGCGGGCAGTGATCAAACCGATGTTGGCTAGTTCGGCAGGGACATCCTCCTTTCCGAGAACATCGACAAACACGCCAGTCGAACCGAACACAAAGATGGCTTCCTTGGCATCAGACGGGCCAGTGTACTCGATAGCGCGGTAGTTACGGCCGACGGTCTCCGACAACACTTTCCAGATCTGGTTGGTCCACGCAAAGATATCAGCAGCACTCACAGGACGCACAGAGCCATCCACGGTGGTAGCGGCTGAGCTAGTTGCACGGCTGTCAACACTGCTATCACGAACTGAAGAACCAACCGACGAGTTGGCCACGCTGCGGCTGGAGGGCGTCTGGGAGGGCTGCTGAGGAGTGGCAGTTCCCTCACCGACAGCAGCTGGGGCTTCCACGGTCTCATCAGACACTGTAGCAATGCGGCCACTGTCTGTGTACAGAGTCTCCACACCATGTCCCTCTGAGTGTGAGACAGCACCAGCGCCCAGGTCTAGAAGCGACTTGAAGGCATTTGCGTTCTCCTGCTCGATGGGCTCATCGTTGGCCGAGTTGGCGGGGTCGAAGAAGTGGATGACACCCTTACCAGACTTGCGAGCCAAAGCATGAGCAGTGAGCGCAATATCCTGGGCCTCTTGAAGAGTCTCTGAGTGCAAGAATGTGAAGCCGCATTGCCGGATGGAGCTGATGGCGGAGTAGTCTGGGAAGGGGTAGGGTTCCAAAGCGACGTGGAGAACGACGGGGGAGTTCGCGAGACGGTAGAGGTGAGGGATGGAGGTAAGAAGAACAGACGAGCTTGTCACAGCAGAGACGAATTTGCCGGTCTTCAGAGGGTGGAAGGCAGAGAGGAGGGGGTCTTCATTGTACCGAACAGAGACAACCTGCAGCCATGATCAATAACCCATAGACTCCTATAGTTCCGAAATAACTAACCTCTGGTACGCCTTCAGGAATGACGCTACGGGACCCGGTAGCCCTCAGGTTCTTCAAGGTCTGAGAGAACCAGGAATCACTCTGAAGTGATGGCTGGACGGAGAGTACGACCTCACTAGCCTGGTAGGCGATTCTCGCCACTATATCCAAATCAGCCAATTGAACTCAATCTCGAAAACTACAGCAAGAATGGCGGCCGTGGCCTCAAGAAGAAAATATTGACGGAGGGGGTCTTACCGGCCTCGCCAGCAGTTGCAATAGGAGCCATATTGGCGATTGCCGTCCGCACTGCGGAGAGTCTCAGAGAGTCGGGTGGGATAGAGGGTAGGGTCGGAGGGGTTGGATATCACCGCATACGGTGATTCCGTGCAGAGAATCAGGGCAATGAAAAGTGTGATTGAAGGGAAGGAGGAGAAGAGGAGAGAAACGGCGTATGATATTTTAAAAGTAGTTATTTTTTTCCCCAAAGCTCTTCAACTCCAACTGCGGGCGACGATTCACACGCTCCGCAGGGACATTTTTGAACGATTCTCCGCCATCGGGATTTGAACAGCGAATCAATGATTGGTTTTCGATCACGACATCGATGCAAACAGGCTGTCGTCTTTAAGACAAACATACCTCTTCGGGCAAAGTGCGGGGTTCCCGTGACTCGACCGCGAGCACAGCAGCCGACACAAGTCAGGTGACCGGACTCCAGTGGTCTTCGCACCGAACTTTAACCTTTATCTGAGAAGCGCTAAGGGAGTAGGGCACAGATCTAGATATTTTTCCCGCAAATCGAAATATTAAAAGCAATACACATTCTTATGTACGATACAGAGTGTTCATTGGCAATATGGGGCAATTATAGATCCTCTCCAACGCCGTAAAAAGAAAAGTCAAACCCATATCGATGTCATATCAATGTACAAGTCCTAGGTGCCAGGACCTTGGGGGAACGGTTCGCCCCAGGCAACCAAATAAGGCTGCCGTGCTTCTGTTTACCATGGAGCTACCACTCGTGCTCCAAATATCTTATGAACTTGAGACCTAACGCCCTCCCATTCCCAAGAGTTGTGACCGTGGTGGATAACAGACGGTACGGATCTGTCGAAAGTTCCTGCCAACGTAGTCGACCGTCCGATTCCCAACCAGGCTATATATATCGTCACGGCATATAAAACCAAAATCGCAGACCAAGTATGCAGTGTATGTAGGTAGCAAGAAAATGCTAAATGCGACGAGCAAGTGAAGTTTCAGGTCGCCGGTACGCATTCTGTTCAAAGGGAAAAAGATTTGTTTCCATGGACAGACGACTACCGGATGGTTGTATAGCGAACTACCTTTCATCCCAATCTTGCACCTTGACGGTCAATCTCGGGCCGGCGGTCAGCTCATGTGCCGGCTGCTGTAAAGAAGCCGCTTGGACGGCGGCCTGCGATGGCTGTGGTGGTCCCGTTCCGGATCGACGACGTCTCTCCCGCTCAATGGGGCCAGGGGGTCCTGCCGTAGGCTCTCCGCGAGTGTGGAATCGGTGGCTCATGTTGACCCATGTCCCGTCATCCTCGTCACCAAGCCAGTAATTTCTTCCAACACCGATCATGAGACGTCCCAGCTTGCCCTGCCATCCCTGGCCATCAGGGCTATAGGGCGAGAACGGTTCGCGGTCGATGTCAGCAACGCTGGCCATGCTAGCGGCAGAGGTATTTCGGCTATGGGTGGGCAACTGGGTGTGGCGAGGCATAGCAATGTATAATCGCAGAGTATGGCGAGCAAACGCGAGCATAACGAAGACGAAGTAAAGGCGAATACTCCATAGCGCACAGATGAAGAGAATACTTTCGAAGCTCTCTGGCTGAGTGACGGCATTGCCGAGTTGATCCGCGCTCCTCTCACCCCTAGCAGCCGACCGCGTCGTATCGTACTCAGAGCCGGTGAATCCCGCAGTTTGGCCCATAGTATCACTTCCCGGGCCTGATGCCTTTGTGTTATCCGAGTCCGTGTGCTGAGCAATAACCAAGAACCATGTCACACCAAACGCGGCGGTGTAAGCAGCGTTGATGGCGCTGTCGAGAACATAGAGCCAGGCCAGCGCAAGACATTGCAAAGGAGACTGTTTTCTGATGTGTGGGAAGAGCAGAACTGTGATAGCAAGCGCAATTAAAGAGTAAAGGTACATGGATAGCTGAACGGGCGAGAGGTGGTATCCGGTAAGCAGCGCGAGCAAGCCATAAAGACCGCTAATTTTGTTGAGTAATAGCGACAGAGTAATCAGCGAAGCGCCTGTTTGCAGGCTCATAACGTAGAGGAATGTCTGTGGTTGCGAATACCCCGTCGCCGGGGTAATAATCTGTTAGCGATGGAGCGGGTTGACGGAGATGGAGAACACCAACATACCTCTGGCCGCGGGATGCGGAGGAAGCGAGTTGACAAACCCATCTTGGATATCACCGCCGGAGATATCGACAGATGGGGTTTGAAGGAAAATCGATGGAAAGGAGAGCGAGATGCAGGAGAGAAAGCTGAGAGGAAAACAGGCTGACAGTGACCAGCGCTTGCAAGTTGCACAGGTTGTGGTTTGTGGTTAGCAGTTTGCAGTTGCACAGGGGCGCGGCCTTCCGGTGGCTCCGATCCGGGCGATCGTTGCCCTTTTATTTCGTCACCACCTGCTCTCCTGCTGAAAAAAGAGTGCAGCTTGCACAGGCTCGTCTGCACTGGGAAAACTAGCGGGTGACCTGTTTTTCAGTGCCGTAATTATGCCCCCTTATGCTTTGCTCGCCTCCATTCCTCGTCGGAAAGCCGAACCTTGCCCGTCGTATTCGTTTCCACAACCGGCAACCGTCTGAAGTCATCGCCTCACCAGTGGGTCTTTTTTCCCAAGCCACCTTTCCAAACAACTTGGGCATAAGCGCCTAAGCACATCAGCACCTCCTGGACAAGAGCAGACGCAGCGGCTTGATTAACTCATTTAATAGGCTTTGCCATACTATTTTAAATATTACTTCCAGGCTGCCACCTTTTTCCATTGTAAATTTACTATTCTCAGGGTCAAAACATGGGCATTTACACCGTAGTAAACCTCCCAAACTACGGACTAAAGATCCAGAAAGTTAAGGCGTAGTAGACGGGAAATCTGACCAAGAACTACATAGAGGCAGCAACGCGACAGCTAATAACATGATCTCGACTGCTATCCGACATTTAAGTTCACATTTAACACCGGTGCTGGTGTCCTGACAGGGACAGATGAGTTCAGTTTTCTCCATGGATTCTGGTGGTAGCGGGATGCTTGAGAAAAGTTAAATATAGAGTTAAGTTTAATAAGGTGCTGCTGAAGACAATATATCATGATCGCCGAACGAAGATTAATACATACCACGGCAGGTGGGCGCATCCGTTAAAACAGAGGACCGCTGGTACGTAATCTGCTACGTAGTAAATAAATTAAAAAATAAAAAAAGATCTACCGTTATTGAAAAAGGTGTTGCCTGTTCCTACTCTTACGACTCCGTAGGCGTCGAGACTCGTCAAAATTCAACACGGACATGATACAAATGACGTCTTAAAGTAAAACAACCAACCTACTAACAAACATAAGCCCAAGAAGGAAGAGATGCTGGACACAAGCAGAACGCCCTCCAATAAGCCTCAAATGGCGGTAGCAAGAGCAAAAGCAGTCATCGAGAAACAGCATTGATCTAGACTCGCTAGTCAACTGATGAGCAAGGAAAATGTACATCTTAAGAATGGCAGATATTATAAACAATCTCAACCATCATTATTGAGATCCGAGCTGGTATGGTGCGGTGAGTGGTGATGTAACCACGGTGAGAGGCACGCTCAGCAGGCGCATCCTTCGTTACTCGTCGTTTCTTTGGGTTGGATGTTAACGTCAATCACTGTAAAAAGCAGGTCAGTAAATGGTATAAAAAAATGATTGTAATGCGTTGGAACGAACTCTGGCTTTCTCCCCTGTTGGCTTCTCCCTCCATACCGGGCAGAGCTTGAGCTATCCGCCTAAAAAGCTGCTTGACGTTGTGGCCAACCTTTGCACTAGTCTCGATGAACATGAGACCGTTCTTCTTCGCCTCCTCTTCACCTTGCGCCGTTGTGACTTCACGCTTGTCGCTCAAATCAGTCTTGTTGCCCACCAGCACGATAATCACGTCGTTTCCACGCTCGCCCCGCACATCGTCGATCCATTTCCGGGTGTTCTGGAAGGATTTGGCATTTGAGATATCGTAAACCACGACTGCTACACTGGAGTCGCGAATGTAAGAAGGAATCAGAGACCGGAATCGTTCCTGGCCGGCCGTGTCCCAGAGTTGAAGTCGCACGGTTCGGTCTTCGAGGTACATTGTCTAACACCAAATGTCTCAGCATCTCGATCGGGCCTTGAAACGAATACCACCCATTGTCCTGTAATATGGCGGGGTACGTTGCTCACCTTCGACAGGAAGTCAATCCCAATTGTTGCCTGGTATGTGTTGTCGAACGAGTCGTACATGAACCTAGTAATCAACGATGTCTTGCCGACTATATGACGATTATTAGGAATGCGCGAGTGTTATGAAACTTTGAAGTGGGTGTCCGTACCGCTTTGCTCGCCGAGGAAGACAAGCCTAGACTCAAGTCAGAATTATATTCCAGATCAAAGCCAGTGTGCTCTAATTGACGTACTTGAATTTCTTCAAAGGGTTCGAATACGACCCAACACCGGATGGTGAAGACATGGCGACCAAAGGAAGAATGTAGAGTCAGGGGAGATCGGGCGGTGGGAGGGGAGGAATAGGAGAAAGAAGAATTAAAGGCGGCGTAAGGTCATGGAAATCGGATCAAATGTGAAAAGAGAAATGTCTGGTTAGACAAGGGAGCCTAGAGAAGGCTGCGACCAAACCAGCGGCGTACGAGGAGGTCTGGGAGAGCGATTGAGAAGGGACTGAGGGAGCTTTAGTACATGGGAGTCTGGGGAACGGACATCCAGCTTGATAGCGGCGGCGGCCCGTGGTTCGCAGTCAGCGGTCACTGACCACTGGCCCGCAGCCGCCGCGCGGATTAAATCCGGCCCGACCTCCACCTGCTGCGACTTGTTGCTTTCCTGCCATGCTCAGCCCGGCGAAGAGAGACCAGAGCTCCGCCAAACAGCTATCCAGCCCCCGTTTCCGTCTCACTCCTCGCACTCGAGACCTTGCTGCTTGTTTTGAGATCCTCCAGCTTCGCGGGTGTCTACCAGGTTGGGGGTCATCATGGGTCTCACTTATCCCGTCGGTTTGGCAACCGTGTCATTCCTGGTGATCGGAGGGTGTAAGTGGGCTGCTCGGATTGATGAGGACGCACGCGCTAATGTTTTCTGATAGATATGCTCTTCCATGGAGAGGGTGAAGTATTCAATGTATGACGCAGCTTTATCGATCTTATGCCTCGAGTTCAGGGCTCCCGCTAACCCGGTCTAGGTTGGCCAATTTCTCGAATCCGTGTCTCCGTACGTTTGGGCGACTCTAGGAATTGCTTTCTGCATTGGGTTATCGGTTGTTGGTGCAGCATGGTAGGCTATACTCTGGTAGTATGGGTTAGCTCGAGGCTTGAATCGCTAACAACGCCGTCTTCAGGGGTATCTTCCTCACGGGCTCATCGATTGTCGGCGGAGGTGTCAAGGCTCCGAGAATCCGAACGAAGAACTTGATCTCCATTATTTTCTGCGAAGTCGTCGCTATCTACGGTGTCATCATGGCCATTGTCTTTTCTGCGAAACTCAACCTCGCGCCCGGCGATGAAATCTATTCCCGCCAGAGCCACTATACCGGCTATGCGCTGTTTTGGGGAGGAATCACTGTCGGTGCCTGCAACTTGATTTGCGGTATCTCCGTTGGTATCAACGGTAGCGGTGCAGCTCTTGCTGATGCTGCTGACCCAAGCTTGTTCGTACACCTGTCACCAATTTCTCTGAGAGTTAAGAACTAATGTCTATGTACAGGTTCGTCAAGATCCTCGTCGTCGAGATCTTCAGTTCAGTCTTGGGACTGTTTGGTCTCATTGTAGGACTATTGGTTCAGGGCAAGGCATCCGATTTCGGAGCAGCGGCATAAGGCAATCTTCTCTGCGAGAAGAGCCCATACTAGCAGGGGCATCCCATTTGTACGACTTCTACTCATCTCATTTCTTGGCTTCAATTTGTCCTCTTTATATAGCGCATTGAGGCGTAAGGGTCCGATTCGGCTGTTGAGTCTTTGTCTGCGTGAGCTTCATGGATAGGTAATCACTTGGTTTTGCTGCGACGACGAGCCGGATGGACGTGGTGTACAGTACAGGCGCCGGAAATAATGGACGTTTCCATCTATACGATAGACTGAATGAAAATTCCCACATATGAACTCCTTCTAGCACCTCTATAACGCTGCACTCTAACGTTTATAACACACCCGCCGCAGGCCTTTTCTTCACGAAGATCACCTCAGCAGTCGTACAAACCTCCCCCTCCTCATTCCTAATAGCAGCCTCAATAAACACCTTCCTCCCCTCGATCTTTTCCAACTTCGCCGTTGCAACAATGACCGTTCCTGCTCCTGTTCCCATTCTCAACTCCTCTGGATCCATTCCCCCTGTACCACCACCACCTATACTCCCATTCCCACCCCCACTAAGACCAGTAGTCCCCCCCACAAAAACCGGCCTCTTATACCCCAGCGCCAATTTCACCGTAAACATCCCCAGCCCCTCATCCAACCCGGTAACCGAGATCAAATTCCCAGAGACCTCGTCCATCACCGTCGCCAGGAACCCGCCGTGCGCGATGCCATTCTGCCCGGTGATGCCGCTCCCGCAGTGGATGAGCAGGTGGCCCTCTGGGCTGGGGGTGGCGCGGTAGAGGAAGTGTGTGTCCAGCACGGCGGAGGGGGTGTGCGCTGTGATTCGGAAGAAAGGGTCGCTGTAGCGGGATGCAGAGGATTGGGGGAGGGGTTTGTAGCTGGGGTCGGTGATGAGGGTGGATGTTATAGGGGTTTTGTTGAAAATTGGGGGGATTGGGGGTGGCATTTTTAAAATTGTTGTTGATGGTTTTGAATGGAGATCCGGAGATGGTCGAATTGGTGTAAGTATTGTTATTGTGGTGGCTGCAGTTGTATATAATGGCTGGGAGATTGGTATATGTTGTATAGCAAAGAATTGGTGATTTGCTGACTGCTTAGTGGACGGTCAGATTTAATTGAATTATGCATAGATTATTTAGCATACTGTCCTTGCTATGTCAGGATAATTAAGAGATATATGGCCTGTTGATTGCCCCTCGTCCTGGACGTTCTCTATACCGACGGGAGCCGGTCCTTAGCCGAGGCATCTCAAGATGCACAAAAATATGGCTGAATTGCCATAACCAGGAGTGTCGAAGAGTAATTTAAACGACACATTTATGTGCAAGTGCATATATATTTTATGCTCGAAGCTAGATGCCCAGGTCTATCAGAGTTCGTGTCGTCCCAATGCCTTCGATAAAAGTATGTTATGTTTAAAATCCCAGAAATTGGGAGGCAATTATATACGAACATAGTTCATATCATTCCATAAAGGTATCTATCGACTCATCTCTATCTTACCCATAAGAAAAGATAACACTAAATACAACAAATCATATACTGACATCCACTACACTATCCTTTATGATATTTCCACCCCTTCTTCTTCTCCGCCCTCAGCGCCGGCAAGACAGCATCCCGACTCTGCTTCCGGGCAACCTCAATGACCAGGAATCGCACAAAGTCCGTAAGTGTCCAATAACTGCTGTGCGCGCTCAGCATGTTAAGGTACTGGATGTTGAGTGCCCCGCCGCCGCCAGACAGGAAATAGTCGACCTGCCCGTTGTCGTTAAGCAGGAGCATTCGCTTCTCAGCTATTTCCTCCCGGGTGAAATCGTGCGTCTCCATTTCTACATTAGATGGGAGTTTTGTGATGATGGATGGCCGCTCGGGGGCGGAGACGGCCGAAGTACTCCAACGGAAGGCACCGCCGAATGAGCGCCAGAAGGATGCCGTGGAGCCTGGGATGGCGGCCGGTTTTAGGGTGCTGGCTAAGTCGCTATCAACTGCAGCGTTGACCCGATATGCAATGGCTGTCCAGGTTAGTTGGAATGTTTCGCCGCGGTGGTGACTTGACTTACGATCTGTAGTGTGCATGATGTTGTAGAGATTGTCAACAGCCAAGCAGCCGTAGGTGTCTACATCGCCTGCTACTCCATGAAGCCGGTCGTCTCCGTTACTTCCTGGTTTACCACGTCCCTTTCGGGGTGAAAGGTTCGCTATGATGCGTTAGCTCAGCGCATACCCACTTCAAGATGTATATCTTACCCTTGTTGATAAACAGGAACAAGCCCACCGGGCTTCCACAGATGAATAGGTTCTTCGTGTCAAACTCAAATATATCCGGGCTGATACTGGTATTCGGAAAGTCAAAGTCTGGGATTTTCGTCGGCTGATGGGTTAGAACATCTACTGCCATTGCGCTTCCGAGCGAGTGTGCAACCAGATGGACGCGACCATTCTGCTGAAACCCGGGGTTGTTCTGGCACCAGAGCCGGAAGACTCGGTTGGCTTCTTTGACGACCGCTTGTATCATCTTAGGTTTGTGGTGTGACAGGTAATAGGGAATGTCAAGAATAACATCGCTGATTAGGGACCGGACAGCAGGTATTGTTTCTGGGGTGATGTCCTTCAACGTAAAATGATTAGTGGCCGGATCGTCTGTCACTTGGGACTCAAGGTTGGCGTCTTCTAAGGATAGGGTTGAACGCCAGTTGATAGGCAGCACCATGATCCCACCATGGCCATCTCGGACGTGTGGCCATACTTCTTCGCTGTTGAGTTCCACATTGACTTGTCTCCGAAAGGCATTGATGGCGTGCGTGAAATGGAAACTCTCCATACGCTCCGACAATTTCTGTCCAATACCGTGAATGACAAACACGAGATCAGTTGGCGTCGGCCTTGACTCCTCCATTGCACAGGCATAGCAAATCTCGCCGCCTCGGCCGGGTCTCATTGTTTTGGCTTGAGGTCCACGGAGGTAGTTGCGCACGTCCACGGGACTGGGTTTTGATGGGTGCAGACGTTCCCATGCGCGCCGACTGAAACCACGAACTACAGGTATACCGATCTGACGTCCTTTCCGCACGGCGCTAAGGGGCCTCCTCCCTCTAGACACTGAGGGTAGCAGACTGGGTCGAAGGATCTGCGCATTCTTTCCATCGGCATAAATGACACTGGATGTCATATAGGGTTTAACAGCCGCTTCATGCGCGGCTGAAGCACCAGAAGCCCAGTTATCAACGTACTCCGACGATTCCGGGTCCTGGCTTTCGACCTCTTGGGCTATAACGTCTGCGCCTGGTACCACATCGTCTTCTTTGGGCCATAACCGATGCACGGTTTTCAACTCAGCGTCTGCCCCATTCTCCACACAGCTATTGAGTTCATCCTGCCACGTTTCGGTCCAGGGTTTGAGATAAACGTAACCGTCTTCCAGTTTATTGGCGAGCTCGGTTTCCACCGGCAGCATCGTGTTTTTGTAAAACCATGTAGCGCGAAGAACATTGGACACATCGTGAAGCGGGCTCCAATAAATCGGTTTCATCTACGGTATATAAGTATAGGTCCAATGTTGCAGTGGGGAAATAGTACCTTCAGATTTGGCAATTCGACGAGATGAAGTCGAGAAACGCCCACCGGGATTTTTGATTGGATATCTTCATCTCCTTCCGAATCAGCATCAGTATGCTCGGCAGTCTCATCTTGCGACTGGTCTTGATAGGTGCTTGTTCTGAGGCCGGATGGTTTAGACGCAGTATGGTTATGACTGGTTGTTTGACGCTCATGGATCTCCTGATTCCCGTCCGTGACGGGAACAGAATCTACGGATCGCGATAAAGGACTCGACGGCTGGGTGACAGGAGCTCTTATGAAAGGCGACCCGCTGATGCTGACGTCGCGAGAATAATGACCGTAAGAACCTATGCTCCCTTCTAAATTTGGGTTCTCGTCCCTTGAATCGCTGATCTTGCGGCGGACACTCTTTGCGTTGACTGCCGGAGATATCTCTCTTTTGCGATAAAGCGGACTGCCTGTTGAGACGCCGTCCCCAATACTCCCATCGGGTATCGACTGTAGACTCGACCGTTTAGATCCCTCATTATGTTGTTCTACTCCGCCAGCATCGCTATCGGACCGAGAAGCTGGTCTCTGCGGTAGCTTCCGCGTATATGAGCCAGAAGATGCCACGGCACGTTCGCTGCCTTGGCTGCCCGTCCCCGCTCCCCCACGACTACCTGGGGGACCTTCCGTTGGTCCAGACTCTCTCCCTGGAACGGCGACACCGGGATTTACTTTCGCACCGCTGGTGTCACGAGAATTCTGTTTCTCGGGCTTGTTTTGCTTCTCCTCCCGTTTGATCGCCAACCAAGCCTCTTCCAGCGCGATATGGTCTCTGACTGAAAAGGGCTGCGGGGGTACCCTGTCGTCTAGTTGGGACTGACCGCTTGGTGGAGGCGGTAGCGAGCTCAAGGGGTCGTCTATCGGAAGAGAGGAGACGTAGAAGAACTGAGGCCGGGGCCGAGGTGGATGAGGAAGAGAGTGCCAGGCAGAGGGATTCGGATCGTCATCGGCGAGGAGACAGGTCGTTCCGTAGGTGTGGAGAGGACCGGCCATGGTTTATGTTGGCGACTTCCACGAGAAGTCTAGAACCGAAGCCTGCAGAGAAAACAGCTGAAGCGAATCAGTCAGATAACACACGCATCGTGGTGAGCTATTGGAGCCCGGAAGCTTTGGCTGGAGCCTTCAGTCCTGACGAGGACTAGCTGGCCGACTAGCAAGGGATAACATTAAGAGCGACTGTCGGAAATGAAATAATCCAAGGAGAGGATTGATTCGTGGAGTAAGCGTAGAAGAAGAGCTGTTCCTGGATTTAGGAGAGAAGGGAGCTCTTGGAGTCTTGAGGCTGCGTGTGGAGTCGACTGCTTCGTATCTGTCGATCAGTCTTGTGAGCCTATGACGTCGCCCACGTGCTATCGCCAAACAAACAAGGCTTCAAGTTCCTACACCGGACAACACTCAGCCAGACTTACTCGCCACTGTGCAATACGTCTACCGCATTCATTTTGGATGTTCCATATCTGAATGGAGATTGTCATTTTGAGGAATTGACCGATTAAGGTGAAAAACGACTGCCCTTTCAAGGATAACACTGAACAGAAACAAAACGACCGCAAGAACCGAGGAGACGGGTTAATATACGTGATTCACTACTAATACATGACTGGATTTAAAATATACGATTTGGCGTCGGAAAAGAAGAACTGGATAAGTCAGTGAGATGAATAACTTGTCCTCGGCGACGTGCTTGGACCAGACGAGCCAGGACCCGACGATACGCTGAGCCCACGCTCGGTAAGATACTTTTTTGTCCTCTGCTCCTTCATCAAAAGAAGTGTCCGCATCTGCAGCTCTTCGAAGGCAAGGAAGGTGGCGACCGGAGCGCCCAACATGTCAAGAAGCTTCTGGATGTCATGCATGTGTTTACGGATGACACTGTCAGGTGAACAGAAGGTCCGGACGCTCATTTCCTTGACGACTGCTTTCCAATTCTGGAGATTTGAATGAAGAGTTACTGGATTGGTTGAGCTTTCTCCATTGAAATTCATGGTGCGAATGTTGGATAGGATCAGCTGGCGCTGGGTGGCTTGGTCAAACTGGAACTCGACAACTTTCGGTCTGTTCTTGGAACCCCAGAAGCTGTTGACCTTTTTTATGGATTCTTTCGATATGCGGCCTTCGTCGTGTTGTTGGACGAGGAATTGGTTGGCGCTGACGCAGATCATCACTTCAATCTCGGAATATAGCTTGGCTTGGGTGGTGGGATCTAACGAGATGGCAACTGTCGATTTTGGCAATATTTTCGGCTGTCGTGAGGCATTGAAGGGGAGTGGGATTGGGAGCTGGAGTGGGAGTGGATGTGCTTTGGCCATGTCAGTGGCCTACGCAGATTAGCCATCTCTTCGGTCATGAAGGGGCCAGTGGACTTACGATATCTTCCATGTGCTGCTTGAACTTCTTCCCAAGACCGATTACTTTCTTGTACTTCGGCGCGGTGGGAGGAGGCAGCTCGGCAGTGCAACCCAGCCAGCCGTGTGTGCCGAAAAGCTGCTTGTGCGAAGACCTCACGTTTCCAAGGGCATGGTCAACAGGATCAAGTGCCTGGCCAGGCTCAAGGTCTTCTGTGCATTCGAGGACGGGAGATAACGGTCTGCCCATGCCTTCTTCGTCATCAACGATCGCAACCTGGCTCGACTCAAGACCATGACTTTCGTCAAAGGTAGGCCTGTACTGACCACCACTGTGGAATACGGGCCTGGGGCTCAGGGGATTTTTCGGGAATGGACTGTCTGGAAGAGCCCTAGGACAAAACAATGGAGAGACAGCCATATCATCGGGCGTAGATAATTCTGAGCTAGAGGCAAACGACGGAAGAGAGGTTGAGTGGCACAAGGCACCCGGACACAGCGAGTGGTCGGATATGTCGTGAGAGTAGTCCCAAAAGGTTCTGTACTCCTCATAGAAGGGGTTCAGCTTGGCGATATCTTCATAGGTGAGTCCTCTGTTCTACTATCAGTACTGTTGTACGCCGGTTAGGGCCGCACTTACTCGAGATCAAGCATGATGGGTACGTCGCAAGACTCAAGTTTCATCCCACTGCGGTAAGTGAGATGCCGTAGTAGTAAGGGACTGAGTTGGATTGTATTGCAGTTACGAGATATCTAAAGTACTGGAGACCTGGAGAAAAGAAAGAAGATGGTCTCTCGTATACCCGTGTCTACGGTGGATTACATACTGCAATCGTCTATCTGTAGGTGAAGTTGTCAATACTCGAATCCGTATTGTTGAGTTAGTATATTGAAAGCTGCATTCTAAACAATAGACGATATCGCTGCCATTGAGGCTCTGATTGTTATGCAGTAACTATTTATTCACAAAGTCTATTGTTTTGGCGGAGTGGTGGGGAGAGTGGAGGACGCGGTGAATATGTAGGGAAGAGAAAAACGGGGCGGATTGAGGGTTTTCTATTCTCTCAAACTAAGCTATTCAGAAAACAATAAGAAGAGCAAACAATAGACAACAATACCATGCCATTGCTCTATTGTCAATTTCTATTCATGCTGGCCACTATTGTATAAATAGCGCTAACACTCGACTCCAGGCTACAGTGCTACACTACGGTGAATTGGTGAGCACTAATGCCTCCTCAGGCCATAAGGCACAACTCGGCATGCCGTAAGGTGTCGATCCATATTCCAGTAGTACTCCAGTCATCACTGCTACGAGTGTACGCACGAATTATCAGGATGTTACGAGAGAAGATCACCCGGACTCTGGATAAAACCTGGATCCTATCTCGGTGGAATGGGAGAAAGACGGGGGCAGGAGTGCTGGTGTATTGCTTGAGCAGCGGAGGAAAAGCCGACCTCGAGTGCCCGCGGAATGGATATTAGCAGCGCTAGCGTAAGGTACTCTAGTTCGGAGACCGGAGGAGAAGTGTCACCCACGGCAGTCGGCTCCACTACAGCTTGGACTAAAAACGGGGATACAGCGCGGTAGTCTGGTATATTGGAGCTTGGCGCGTGTCAAGACGGGAATGAGTGATGCTATACAAACACAACCTCGGCCTTTAGTGTCTAGTCTAGTAGGCAAGTTGTAATATTGAGAGATTACCATTCGACCTAAATAGTAAAGACATTAAAATATTGAAGCATTGAAACAGTGATAACGATGCAAGTAATTAATTAAGGCGGTTCTCGGACCATGATCATTTGGGATGATTAGAGATGGCACTGGCAGACGAGGGACAGCAGCAGCCAATGGCGAGGCCGCTAATCGAAAGAAATCCTGGTGGAAATCCCGGCCCAGCCTGCCGAGTCTGGGTCACGTGCCGGCTCCCCACATGCCGAGCTGCTAGCCGTTCCCAGAAATGGACCAGAGCAGCGGCTGTGCACGCCCGGAAAATGCACCGGCATTGGGCTGTCCTCCCCGCAAAGCCCAGCAGCAAAGGCCCCTAGTTCGTGCAGGCCTGCTGCCTGTGGCTCCCCTACTGTTTGGCTCAGCCTCTGATCCAGCTCGTCATTTCTACAGTCCCCACGATCCAGCCGAGATGATTGCCGTGGTGGCTCTCCGTTGCCCTTTTCCTTCCAAAATGACCTGTCTTCCCCAGTCTTGCCGAATTATTATTTATGAGCCCTTCAGCCCTTTCCAAAGATGATCACGACTTCTTTTTTATCCCATCCTGACCCTCCCTCCAAAGCCGGCGGTGTTAAAAGGTAGTCTTCTCTTTTTCTTTGCCAAACACTCCCAAATCCCTGGCTCTTGACGATCGTCTCATCGGTTCTGGATTCGGCTAGCTCATAGCTGTCTGCACCATAATGACGAACGACAGTTACCCCAAGAAATATGACATTGTCATCGTGGGCGCAGGCCCCGTGGGCATCCTCCTCTCGCTTTGCATGTCCCGCTGGGGCTACAACGTGAAGCACATCGACAACCGTCCCGTCCCTACCGCCACTGGTCGCGCCGATGGCATTCAGCCGCGATCCACCGAAATTCTGCGCAACTTGGGGCTGAAGCGCAATATCATGGCCTACGACCCCGCTAAGGTGTACGATGTTTCTTTCTGGGACCCGCGCGCCGACGGAAAGGGTATTCAGCGGACTGGCAACTGGCCCAGCTGCCCGCGCTTCATCGACACGAGATATCCTTTCACCACTCTTGTTCACCAGGGCAAGATCGAGACCGTTTTCCTCGACGAGATCAAGAAGGCCGGTACCTCCGTCGAGAGACCCTGGACGATCACTGGATTCAAGAACGATGGCCTAGACGAGACGTACCCTGTCCAGGTTAACCTCAAGTGCCTGGACACCAACGTTATCGAGACCTTTCGTGCCAAGTACCTGTTCAGTGGTGAGGGTGCTCGCAGTTTCGTTCGCGAACAGCTTGGTATTCAGATTCGCCACAAGGATCCTATCTCCTACGTCTGGGGTGTCATGGACGGTGTTGTCAGGACCGACTTCCCTGATATCAAGGTGCGATCGCCTGTTTGTTGGTGTTGATGATTATTTGCTGACTAGATAATGTTGTAGACCAAGTGCACTATCCACTCCGATGCTGGTTCCATCATGGTTATTCCCCGCGAAGACAACATGGTCCGTCTCTATGTCCAGATTGCCTCTTCTACCGACCCCGACTTCAACCCCAGAAAGACCGCCACCGCGGAAGAGGTCCAGGATGTCGCAAAGAAGATCCTCAAGCCGTACTACTTGGAATGGGATCGCGTTGAATGGTACTCCGTTTACCCCATTGGACAGGGTATCTCCGAAAAGTATACCCTGGATGAGCGCGTCTTCATGGGAGGTGATGCCTGCCACACGCACAGCGTAAGTTTCGCATTCCGAGTATCCTTTAGAGCTAGCCACTAACTGCTCCTAGCCCAAGGCCGGTCAGGGTATGAACACTGCCTTCCATGATGCCCTCAACATGGCCTGGAAGCTCCACGCTGTTGAGTCTGGATTGGCCGACCGCTCCATCCTCAGCACCTACGAGACCGAGCGAAAGAACATTGCGGAGACACTGCTCGACTTTGACAGCAAATACGCCGCTTTGTTCTCCAAGCGCCGCCCCAACGCTGGCGAAGTTGGCTCAGCTGCCAGCACTGATACCTCTCGGAGTGTGGAAGAGGACCCTTTCGTCAAGACGTTCAAGGACTCCTGCGAGTTCACTAGTGGCTACGGTGTTGCTTACCAGCCCAACGTCTTCAATTGGGATTCCTCCCACCCAGCCCAGTCTCCGCTGTTCAACGTCCCCGGCATCAACCTGGTCACCGGCAAGGCTTTCACGCCTTCGACCGTCACCCGCCTAGCGGATTCCAACTTCGTGCACCTTGAGCAGGAGGTCCCGGCAAACGGTGCATTCCGCATCTTCGTCTTTGCTGGTAGACAGACGAAGACCAAGAAGGCCATCACCGATTTTGCGGCCAACCTTGAGAAGGAACGCTCATTCCTCTCCGAGTACCGCAGGTCCGATATTGCGGACGTTTCCTTCTTTGAGCGCCACGTGCCCCACTCCAAGCTATTCACCTTCTGCGTTGTCTACGCTGAGAAGAAGAATGACATCGATCCAGAGTCGATTCCCCAGGTTCTCCGTGACTACCGCTATCACATCTATTCTGATGATATCCCCGACGTGCGCGTCCCCAACGCCACGTACGCTGCCCACGAGAAGCTTGGATTCGACCCTGAGAAGGGTGGTGTCGTTGTTACACGCCCTGACAGCCACGTTGCCTGTACGGTGCAGTTGACCGAGGGCAGCGGCACGGTTGATGCTCTGAACGCATACTTCAATGCCTTCTCCACGAAGCCTCTGGGCCAGGACCAGCAGAGCCGTCTGTAGTCGGCTTCGCCGCATTTAAATCTATCAACCTTGTATATATTCTTATCGGTGGACTACGGCCTCTGTCTGATTATGATTAGCATTACTGGCGTTTCTGTAAATACCTAGCCTTCAAATTCAAATTCAAAAATACATATGAAATCCAAATTCCCCAATATTCTCTGCGTAGAACCTAGAAACCATGTTGTGCCCCCTGCCCACACTCCTGCTGCGGGTACAACCTCACAACACCAAAAAAGCTTCACATCTGCCCCGCTCGAACTTCCACCACCACATTTACCAAACACCACCAACGAGCACCAGAGAAGCCAACGTAGCCAACAACGCCATCGAAATGCTTTCTCTAATCCTCTCCGCAGAACTCACCGGGTAAGCCGTCTTCCTACAAGCCTAAAATAAACACGATTTCGCATCGCAGTGCAGCGAAGCTACTCCGTTCCCCGCACATCCTCATCTTCACCCATAGAGGCAGAACAATCGCTAACAAAAACAGAGTTACCGATCTCCGCCCGCAAGACACAGAGGAAGACCCGTACTACTATACCTTCAAGGTGCAATGTACCTCATGTCGCGAGACACACCCGAACTGGGTGAGCTTTAATCGCTTTGTACGTCACAGTAACAGTATCCTTGCACCACCACTTAAAATCTAGGTGGTTGGTTCTACAATGTCCAGGTATCTAACGCAGTCGAAAACAGGAACAGATTGAAATCCCGGGGAGTCGCGGAGAGGCGAACTTTGTGTGGAAGTGTAGGCTTTGTCAGGTATGTCCGATCGGTCGCATCTGATGTTAAATATATCTTGGATGCCTGGGGACCCTGGGAAAGAAATTAGCTTGTACATACTAACCGCCTACTGCCGTCCTTACTACAGAGAACGCACTCGGCTTCTATCCTTGCAGCCCCAACGGCTTATGCCGACGACGAGAAGCGCAAGGGGAAGAAGGTGATTGACCTTGATTGTCGCGGGTTGGAGTTTACGGAGTTTAAGCCTGATGTTTGTTTCCCTGTCTTGCCTTGCTGATCTCTCAAATGGTTTCATCGAGGTTATGATGGTATAGTGCTAATGCTTTTTGTAGGGAGAATGGGAGGCCAAGGGTGTGGAATCCTCTACGGCGTTTACGGGGATTGATCTTGCAGATGGCGAGTGGTATGATTATGATGAGAAGGCTGGGGATGAGGTTGCGATTAAGGAGATCAAGTGGGATATTGGACGGGCATGAGGCGAGTATTGTTATGATCGGGATGGGATTTGTAGCATTCGGACTTGTCTAAATAATGAATTATCCAAATTATCACCAAGGTGTCTGTCTGTCTGTTCATGTTGAAGCCTGAGGATGCAATAAAAATATATGTAGCCTGAGGCATGAATAATAAAGGCGGTGGTCCTGCACTAATCCTGATTGGACGATCGACACCGCGTCGAGCTTCAGCACATTTTCCGGCTCAAGATCAAAGGACCTCTGAACACCGAATTGACCAGTCGTGCCCGTTTCGTTGCAGTCATTGTAATCACCAATCGAAATCGATATCTGCGCGATTCCCGACCGCAGAGTTGACGCATTTGGAACGGACTGGCTCCATCCATCGACACCACTGTGATTTGATTCCGATTCCGATTCCGCAAGCCGCTCGCTCAGAACCTTTACGATGAGTGTATGTCCTCCTCGACTGCCCAGATTGCAGTTTTATATTTAGTTATGAGCTATACTAATTCTTGCCTGCAGCTTCAACCCGTCAACCCTCGACCCTTCCTCCAGGCTAGGTACGCTCGAGTCCTTCACCCGCCCGTCACGATTGAGACGAGACCATGCTAACTCACGCAGGGTCGCAACCCAAGTCATCGTCCGCCTGAAATGGGGCCAGACAGAATACAAGGGACTTCTGGAGAGCATTGATTCATACATGAACGTGCTGCTGCGGGACACAGAGGAATTCATCGACGGGAAGCCCACGGGGACTCTGGGTCTTGTTTTCATACGGTGCGTTGGATATAAAACATCAGCTATTGGCTTGGTATGCTTTTACTGCCGATGCTAACTTGATTGAATAGGTGTAATAACATCCTCTGGATGGGATCGGCGGAGAATGTTGAGATGACGGATCTGGGATTACGATAGACGGTCGCGCGAGAGAATTCATATACCAATCGATCTTCGTTTCGCTTGTTTCGTTCGCCTGGATGCATACGTTGTATAAGGAGGAGATGATGGAAATGACCACGGTCAACGCCTTGAAGAAGAAGCGAGCGATTCGGCCAGTCGTTCGGAGGTTCGAACGCTCGTCTGGTTTCATTTTCAGTTCGATCCGCGGCGTACGTGTTTATTTACGACGGCTTTAAGTAATACTGATTTGGGAATGGTCCGGGTTCGTTCGTGGAATAAAAAGTTGAGGTATAATATGCCAATAGCGATGGTCATGCGAGCGAGATGATCCGCCATCACTCCTTCTACCTACATTACCAGGCGCAATACACGGTGTTGAGGGCATTTTGGTTCTGTAGTGTTCTATGTATGAAACCACCGTGTAGTTAATAGAAGCGTGAACTCTCAATCTGCATATAATGCATATAATCCGGGTTGTCAGGCAGTAGACTAGCAAATGGTGCCACCAATACCGTACGGTGTACCCCACCTCATCAAGAACACCAACACCAACACCAACATGACTATACCACAACCCCTTTAATCAATACCAACACCATGTCCCCCAAAGCCCAAACCCAAGAGGATGATTATTTCAACCTAGGCACCTACACTCGCCCAATAAGCACCAAAAATCCGCAAGCCCAAACCTGGTTCACGCGCGGCCTGATCTGGACATACGCATTCAACCACGAAGAAGCAGCATCCTGCTTCCAGAAATCCGCAGACCATGACCCGTCCTGCGCAATGGCATACTGGGGTCTGGCATACACTCTAGGCCCAAACTACAACAAACCGTGGCAGTTCTTCGATGAAGACGAGCTACAGGCTACCGTGAAACGCACACACCAGGCTGCGAGCGACGCCAGACAGCACGCCGCAGAAAATGCCGAATCTGAATCTGAATCTGTCGAAGCGGCTCTCATCGAAGCCGTGCAGTCCCGATACCCAGCTGAAAAACCGGCTTCAGATTGCAGCACCTGGAACAAGACATACGCAGAAGCAATGGGCTCAGTCTACGCCCGATTCCCAGACGACCTCGACGTCGCAGCCCTATACGCAGATTCACTAATGAACCTCACGCCCTGGGAACTCTGGGATCTACGAACAGGCCAGCCGGCGTCAGGAGCCCGCACACTCGAAATCAAAGACGTGCTTGACAGGGCCTTGAAACTCCCCGGTGGTTTGAAGCATCCAGGTCTCCTGCACTTGTATATCCATCTCATGGAGATGTCAGGCGCGCCGGAGAAGGCGCTTACAGTTGCAGACCATCTACGAGGACTTGTTCCCGACGCGGGACATCTCAACCACATGCCCACGCATCTGGACATTCTATGCGGGGAGTACAGAGCGGCGATAGCATCGAACAGCGAGGCGATTGAGTCGGATAAGCGGTTTGTGGAGAGGGCTGGGCCCGTGAATTTCTACACGCTGTACCGCGCGCATAACTACCATTTCCGGATCTATGCGGCGATGTTTGCGGGTCGGGCTGGGGTTGCGTTGGATACGGCGAGGGAACTGGAGGGCCAGATTCCGGAGCAGCTGTTGAGGGTGCAATCGCCGCCGATGGCGGATTGGTTAGAGGGGTTTCTGGCGATGAGGGTTCATGTGCTGATTCGGTTTGGGAGGTGGGAGGGGTTGCTGGGGTTGGAGGTTCCGGGGGATCAGGCGTTGTATTGTGTTTCTACGGCGATGGTGCATTACGGGCGGGGGGTAGCGTTTGCGGCGCTGGGGAGGGTTGATGAGGCGAGTGAAGAGAGGGAGAGGTTCAGGGAGAGTGTGAAGAGGGTGCCGCGGAGTAGGATGCTGTTTAACAATACCTGTGTGGATATCCTGGCGATTGCGGGGGCGATGTTGGATGGGGAACTGGAGTATCGGCGGGGCAATATTGAAGACGCCTTTGGGCATCTGAGACGGTCGATTGAACTGGACGACGGGCTTCCGTATGATGAGCCGTGGGGGTGGATGCAGCCGACCCGGCATGCGTATGGAGCGCTGTTGCTGGAACAGGGCAGAGTCGACGAAGCAGCGGCCGTGTACAGCGCCGATCTGGGGATGGACAACACGCTGCCGAGGGTGCTGCAGCATCCGAACAACGTCTGGTCGCTGCACGGGTACCACGAGTGCCTGGTGAAACTGGGACGGAGCGCCGAGGCGAAGATCGTGAAGCAGCAGCTGAAGTTTGTGGCAGCGACGGCGGACATACGCATCGAGTCGTCGTGTTACTGTCGGACTCAGTACAGTTAATCGGGGACTGAATTCCGACAGCCGAGTTCACGATAATTGCCACGAGAACTCCCGATGGAGAGTTAAGTGAAGCGCTAGAAGCGCCTTACCGGAGTGCTTCTATCCGTAGTTGGACGGACTACGGTGTAGATCAATGTCGCTGTATGGACTATGGAGGCATTGCCTGCATCACTAATGTACGTACTTACTCGACGTACTTTGCTGGACTAATGCAGTATATATGGACTAATGTGGACTATCCGACTAATATACTACGTACGGAGTACTCTCTAGTCTCTATTACGGTGTAGACGGCACATTCTCGGTGCCACAGGGTCAACTGCGTCTCGTTGAAGAATCTTAAGATCCACCGATGGCGAAACTGAACCCACTGGACCCAAAATTCAAGATCTCAACTGCACACCGAATCAACGCCCGCTGCTGCTCGCCTTGCCTTCCGCATGGGAACAATTATGCACCTAGCAGTTGATATAGACGTTAGCTGGACCGACAGTCGAATCGCTTCATTTTGTAATTGTTGTTGATCAGTTCAACCTCGCCAGTCTTTCCTGCGGCGTGGTTTGATCCGGGATGGACCCGTGGGCCCAACACTCAATTCCACAGATGAACCGCCTCGCGCTGATTGGCGTGGCAATGGCAGATCGTTAAAACTCATCAGAATATCGATGACAAAATCGGCACTGACAGCGACAATGGGTGGACTCGGTGGGTTAAAAGCTGCTGCTCCCCATACATCACTGCATCAATAAACACATAACGGGTTTTAGTCAATGGGCGCCATGGACGCCCTCAATAACGACATCCTCCTCCTGGTCGGGGACTACCTTGACTCCCACAACGACCGCTACAATGCCATCTTCGTCAACCGCCGCTTCAACGGCCTCTTCCCTCGCTCTCTCTACCGCTCAGCGGCGTTGAAGAACCGCTCGCAGGTGCAGTCCTTCTTAAAGGCAATCCTGCTGCGACCGGACCTTGCCGGCGTCGTCCGGTCTCTAGACTTCAGCGACTGGCAGTTCCAACAAGGTCATGACCTCACCGAGCCCGAACTTTCCTTGTTCATCGCATGGGCCGCTGCCATCGCCCATTCAGAGGCAGAGGCCTCCCAATGGGAGAAAGATCTCCGCTCCGGCGTAGACGAGGCCTGGCTCGCGCTCCTACTTTCGTCAGTGCACAACGTCAGACAGCTCAAGCTGGTCTACCCATCACTACCGACCGAGCCGCGCGGGTATCCCTATCTGGACTGCGTGTTTGAGCGGGCTACGGCGCGCCAGAAGCCGTTTGATGCCAGTCCGGGGTTTCACCGGCTAGGAGAGGTGTCGCTTCGACAGGTCACTGGGCCTGATGATGACCAGGGGACGTTCTCCCCGTCGCAGATTATGCCGTTTCTGCATATGCCGTTGCTCCAGACGCTGGCTGTGGATTCGCTGATTGAGTATCGGCCTGATACCGGCCGAGACAGCGAAGAACAGGCCGGGGATGAAACGGCCGAGCAGAAACCAGAGAAAGAAGACAGCAAAGAAGACAGCAATGTACGGTCGTACGTCTCGGAAATCACACTCACAGCCAGCAATGGCGCCCGGGGTATGGACGAGCTCATTGCGTTCTGCCCGTCGCTCAAATCGCTCAAGTATCAACACTCGGACGCCCGGCTGCTGGCCGATGGATTCCAGCCCTCTGCGTTCAACCAGTCGCTGTCTCGCAACAAGAACACGCTCGAGACAATCTGGCTCGATAACCTGGGCGAACACCTCCCGTTTACAATCAATGGGCTGAACGAATCCCACGACGAGTGGTTCGGGTCCTTTGCGGACTTTACCGTCCTCAAGGACCTGCGCATCCGCCTGCCCAACCTCCTCGACGTGCAGTACCAGATGGAGCCGTCACTACCGCTGACCGAGGTCTTGCCCTCGTCGATCGAGTCGCTCTACATCGAGGGTTGCAAGGAGAACTCGCTGTCCATGCTCACCCGGCAGGTGAAGGCCGTGCTGGAGGCGCGCAAGACGCGGTTCAAGACGCTGCAGTGTCTGCACATCGAGGGGGTCTTCCACGACGACGACGAAGACGCAGACACCTCTGGCGACGGCGGCGGCACTGGGGGCGGGCGAGTGATTAAACCGCGTATTTATGAGATGGTGGAGCCTTTGCAGGAGGACTGTGCAGCGGCCGGAGTGCAGCTGTTCCTGCGCGACCGCATGTGCTTGCAGACGATGGACTGATTTGCATCCATGCGTTTCTGCTCCGTATTCCGTGCAGCATTGCATTGCATTTCGCTTATAGACTTTTGATTTTTTTTTGATTTTCTTGCATTACATGATTCCCCGTCAGCAGGCCTGACCTCAACACAATAGACAGTTTCGATTAGAAATAGAATTGCCTAGCTCTTATTATCCTCTCCAACTCCGCGGACCTCAGTCAATTACTGTCACATCCTGCTTACTCCTGCGTATTTATGACTAACACCGAATATACGAATGTCACCCCGCAACAACGTCGCATTGTCTCCGCCACTGACGTCCGAGAGATCCATGGGCCATCCCCATCCACCACGCCATGTGTATCTCACCCCGTGGAGATGATCGGTTGACCCTGATCCATCGTGAGTTTGTGGGGAGTATAAAACGGTGACCCTCCGCAGTGGATTTTTCAGTCTCCAGTTTTCCCCAGATCCTAGCAGCGTTCTATAGTCTACTTCGAGTTCACCATGCAGACCGGCTATGCGACACACGCGGAGATGAAGGACGCGACAGGGCGCACCACCGATCCCGAGAAGAGGGACAGTGAATTCACGCCCCAGTATGAGGATCCGTTTGGGTGCGAGGAGACGGGTGAAGTCAAGTATCGGACGCTGGAGTGGTGGTATGCATTCCGATCTACATTTTGATCGTGTTGGTTGTTTTATTGACACTGACGATGGCAGGCAATGTGGAATGAGTACGACGCCACCATCCATCTCCGGACTGAATATACAAGTTGACATGCTACAGTCATGATTGCAGAAACGATCTCGCTGGGAATCCTCTCCCTCCCCTCTGCCATGGCCACCCTCGGTCTCGTCCCGTAAGTCCAAGCCTTCCAAGCCAGCCACAGCGCATCCATTGGACAACCAACCGTCCAAGCCGCCATGGCTGATACAAGCTTTACTCTTGACTAACCCTTGTCTTTCTCTCGGTATAGCTGCATAATCCTCATCATCGGACTCGGCGTCGTCGCCACATACACCGGCTATGTCATCGGCCAGTTCAAGCTCGCATACCCACACATCCACAGCATGGCGGACGCGGGCGAAGTCATGCTGGGCCGCTTCGGGCGTGAAGTCATGGGTGCTGCGCAGCTGCTATTCCTGATCTTTATTATGGGGAGTCATATTTTGACATTCATCGTCATGATGAATACCCTCACCGAGCATGGCACTTGCAGTATTGTGTTTGGGGTCGTTGGAATGGTTGTCTCGTTTATATGCTGTTTGCCGCGGACGCTGAGGAAGGTCTCTTGGATGTCGATTTCTTGTACACTCACCCACTTCTTTCTCTTTTCTTCTCAGTGTATGGACTAACTGGTTATGCCCAGCATTCGCGAGTATCCTCGCGGCAGTCCTCATCACCATGATCGCAATCGGCATCCAGCGCCCAGGGAACGGCCACGTCGATGTCACGACCAGTCCAGCCTTCTACGAGGCCTTTCTCGCCGTGACGAACATCGTTTTTGCATACGGTCGGTCACCAACTCATAAATATGACATTATGTCCACGACATATGCTAACGTGTTGTAACTATAGCCGGCCACGTCGCCTTCTTCGGCTTCATATCCGAGATGAAGAATCCCACCCAGTACCCGCGCACGCTGTACATGCTGCAAGGCACAAACACAACCATGTACACCGTCGCCGCGATCGTGATATACCGGTATGGCGGGGTTGATGTTGCGTCGCCGGCTTTGGGCAGCACGGGGCCTGTGTTGTCGAAGGTTGCGTATGGGATTGCCATTCCAACGGTACTCCAATATAATTTCCTTTCCCTTTCGTTTTCACGAAGTTGAGGAGCTAATGGGTTTGGTTTTGTAGATCGTCATAGCAGGCGTGATAAACGGACACGTCGCATGCAAGTACATCTACGTCCGGCTTTTCCGAGGCACAGACCGGATGCACCAGCGCAGTCTGCTGTCGATCGGGACGTGGGTGGTGATCGGGCTTGTGCTGTGGACGATAGCGTGGATCATTGCCGAGGCGATTCCGGTGTTTAATGACCTGCTGAGTTTGATTACGGCGTTGTTTGCCAGTTGGTTTACTTGTGCGTCCCCCCTGCATAACTGTATAACAGTATGACTGCTTTGAGACAAGAAAGGCATTGCTAACTGGGTGGTGTGGCAGACGGAATGAGCGGTATCTTCTGGCTATTCCTGAATAAAGGACGGTATACGCAGTCGAAGAGGAAGATGTTCCTGACTGGTGTGAATTTGATTATTTTTGCGATTGGGGGGTGTTTGGTATGTCGCTCTCTCTTCGTTGTTCATTTCATAGATGATAACCCTATACTGACGGCTGCAGTGCGGACTGGGTCTGTATGTCTCGGGCAAGTCGATCCACGATAACCCCAGCAGCGCCAGTTTCTCGTGCGCGGATAACTCGGAGTGAGGAAAGGTGACATTGCTTGTCGCTGGTATTATCTAGAATGTATTAGTTATCCTTGGTAAATGGGCATGTTGATTTATATAGTGGCGGGCTGCGCCGATGTCCAACTTCAAAGACAATACCTCCAACCAGTACTTGTCAACAATTGTCAAACACATGCAACCCAAGAATAAACGAATCCCCAGATTCCCAGTATATGCCATAAGCCAAGAACGAACTGTTACTCCTCGTCCTCGTCCCTCGGTTCTTACTGCTCGTCTCCATCGGCCGGTCCCGAACGTCGGACTGTGGATCTGGCCGTACCCAAGAATTAGGAGAACTTCCCCAGTTCCACCGTCCAAGCTTCGCCCGTCTCTGTCCCCCGCGATCGGCACCCTGGCCCAATTCCAATTCCAATGCAGCCGTTAAGCTCGCTTCGACTAAGCGATGTGGGGGACTCTGCAGAGCTGCCACTGCCGCTGCCACTACCAGTGGCCGGGGCGGGCACCGCCGATGGCCGCCGCGGCAGAGCTGTTATCTGAGCTCTCCTGCTGGTATAACTGCGCTGTATACCAGTCGCTACTGTTGTGTGGTACTGGCAGCGGCTGGATCGTTGTCTCTCTACTCATCTTCTCTCTTCTACAACAAAGACAGATCAAAATGCAGCCGTACTTTGGCCTGCGCGGGGCCACACTCAACCGGGCGATTATCTGGCTCGTCGTGTGCCCAGCCTTTCTATGCTATGGATACAACCAGGGCGTCATGGGCGGTCTCTTGACGCTGGAAGCATTCGCAAAGACATTCCCGCAGATGGACACGCTGACGACCGAGGGCGCGCAGCAGCACTATAACTCTACTATTCAGGGTACTTCCTGGTTCAGCCATACCCACAAGGATCATCATCGAAGCTAACCGTGGTATCCGTGTATAGGGACGGTCGTGGCCTTGTACACCGTCGGCGGCATCTTCGGCTCCCTATCGTGCATCTATCTGGGTGACCTCCTCGGCCGCCGGAAAGTGATCTTCTTCACCTCTGCCGTGTCTATAATCGGTGCGATCC
Organism: Aspergillus sp. 2663; assembly: GCA_016880755.1. NCBI lineage: Eukaryota > Fungi > Ascomycota > Eurotiomycetes > Eurotiales > Aspergillaceae > Aspergillus > Aspergillus sp. 2663. The sequence continues at coordinate 751,201 of WOYA01000015.1, read as the reverse complement.
TTATGGCGAGTTCGTTCGGGCTCGCCCAGTTCATTGTCGCCCGGCTGGTCCTCGGGGTCGGCACAGGAGGGTACGTGGCTACAGTGCCGGTCTGGCAATCCGAGATCTCGCAGGCGAAGAAGCGTGGCGCGCACGTCGTCACGGATGGTATTTTCATTGGAGCCGGGATTGCCATCTCGCTGTGGATCGATTTCGGGTTTTATTTCGTCACTGGGAACTCGGTTTCCTGGCGTTTCCCGCTGGCGTTCCAGGTTGTGCTCTCTCTTATAGTTATGGGGTTTATTACTGTCTTCCCTGAGTCTCCTCGGTGGCTTGTTAAACAGGGCCGTCTTGATGATGCGAGAGATATCCTCGCAGCCCTATCTGATGTTCCCTCTGACGATCCGTCAATAACTCAGTCCTTGGCTGACATCGAGCGCTCGCTCGCCCTCTCCGGCTGCGGCAAATGGAGCGATATGCTCAAGATGGGATCGCAGCGTCTCTTCCACCGCACCGTGCTCGCAGCGTCAGGGCAGACATTCCAGCAAATGTGTGGAATCAACCTGATCACTTTCTACGCCACGACGATCTTCGAACAATACCTCCTCCTCAGCCCCCTGCAATCCCGCATCCTCGCCGCCTCAATGGTGCTCACACAGCCATTGGGCGGATTCCTAGCCTTCTTCACAATCGACCGTCTAGGCAGACGCCCTCTGATGCTCTACAGCGCCGCAGGAATGTCCGCATCAATGGCCATCCTGGCCGGCACAACCTCCCTAACAAACAACAACGCCGCCCTCGTCGTCGCCGTGATCTTCCTCTTCGTATTCGAATTCATCTTCACAGTCGGCTACTCGGGGCTCACATTCCTCTACGCCACCGAAGTCGCACCACTCCAGCTCCGCGCTGCAATCAGCGCCGTCTCGACAGCCGCTGTGTGGATGTTTAATTTCCTACTCGCGGAGGTGACGCCCGTCGGGTTTAACACGATCTCGTATCGGTATTATATTATCTTTGCCGTGCTTAATGCGGCGATTGTGCCGACGGTGTACTTCTTTTTCCCGGAGACGAATGGCCGGTCTTTAGAGGAGATTGATGAGATCTTTTTGCGGAGTGAGAGTATTTGGGATCCAGTGCGGTTGGCTAAGACGTTGCCGAAGATGTGTCTTGCGGAGGATGTGGATGTTGGTGAGGACGGGGTTGTGGTGAAGGGGGATGGGGATGGCGATGTCAAGGAGGTGTGATGGTTATGATTATGATTGATGATTTGACTTGATGACTTGATTTGGTTATTGCGTTAGGGCTTGGATTGGGATTGGGTATGCTGGTACTTACTGCTGCTGTAACTTGGATATGATGGTATCTGTTAAATGCTTGGTGAATGAACAGGAGACTTAGGGCTTCGCTTGGAACGACACCAGGAGGTCTTGCCGGACTCAATGCTTCGTGAGGTTACCACGTCTATCAATGGCCTGGTTTCGATATGTTTTAATGGCTTACAGTTACACTTAGATTCAGAAAGACTGCTGCCTGCGCTCTGCGAGGTGGACTCTGTGGTCTGATGCAGTGTTCTTTTGAACGAAACGAGCCTTGAGTTTGCAAACCAAAGCCGACTTTAGAAGGTCGAATCACTTTCCATCTCTAGTAGGAAGCAAGAGCCAACGTCTAGAAAGGCAGTAAGACTGTTTGAGGGCAGAAAGGGTTCGATCCCGATCTCCCTGGTATGACGAGCATTCCTTGCTATTGAGGTCGAGCATAGACGGGGTGAATGAGCCTTAAAGTGATGACTCTTTGCCTCCTTCGATATATTAACTAGGCTGCCGTCCTCGAGAGTATAACCACAGGATATCACTGAATCCGTTCCAGAGTGTAATCGAAGAGTACTTTAGCATGCTACAACGCCATGAATACCCCCTCACTGTTACCGCAGTGGTTATCCCCCCCGTTTGTTAAGGCTTTCCGGCCAGGATATCTGGGGTATAAATACCCCCTTCTCCCCCGTCGAAGCTGATCCTTTTCTTCCTCTCTACCAACTACTCTGGCTTTCCAGACTTTGGATCTGCCCTTGGGGTGGATGTCTATCCATCTTCCTTTTGCATTGATTGATCCCATCCACCATCCTTTCCGACCCTCGAGTCTCCATACCTGGTCAGTCCAGATGGCCTTGACCCACCCATTCTCTACTGATCTGGCTCTTTGGTGCGTTGTGGAGTCAGATATGCTGGCTTTATTCTGTGCTGATATCATTTCTTAGTATCGAGACCATCGGTACCTGTGTTGACCCAATCCAATTAACGTACGTCGTTGACTCGGGTTTGCGACAAGAGCTGACCCATAATCACATCGGAAACTCAAGTTCCAAGCCCTGACCACAGGCCAGATAGTCAACTCGCCAGTAGACATTGTAGTCTACGGCGGGGTAGGGCTTAGCCGATCGACTGCCGTTTTGTCAGCGCCGCATCAGGTTTTCTCTGCTCAACTTGCATTCCCAAGATAGGCCTGAGGCAATTCCATGCTTCATGCAGGGCCAACACCTCCTCTATACGGTGAGCGCGCTCGAAATCCCAGCCAATATTGTCTGACCGTTGGGTACACTTACCGCCATTTTCGGGGCCAGTTTCAAAATGTCCTGAAAGAAGCACTGTGAGTTAATCAATTTCCCTACCATTTGCTTATGACCCAGTACTGACGGCCAAGCAATATTGCAGGTCCAACCAGGTACCTGGCATCCACACTGTTGATTGCCTGGAATAAGCAGATGCAGCACCGTCATTGCTGAGCGTCTTCATGGCTGCAATAATCGCCAAACCTCTTGACGCAGAGTCTCCGAGATACGTCTAAGCAGAACACCCGAGCCCACTGTCATATTTCGCTTATCTGGACACCCCCAGCAGGCGTGTACTCATTGACAAACGGCACATTAGGGCTGGACCTGTCGGCCTTCCATGGCACGGTGGACGACACTTCCCGGATTCCAATAACCCAAACAATCCCATTGGCTTGGTATTCTACCAGACGAGCGCCCCTTTTAAGAGGTGTTCGAGCATATTCGGCACAATGTTAGCCAGCTCATTTATCCCCCGTGGCAGTCATTTGTCTCTGACCCAACAGTCCCTGTGCAGTCCTTCGTGCCTGTGCAGGGATGTTCTGGCTATCAGAGGGAAAATATGATGGGTAGAATACAGACCTCTCAGCAGGAGATGAGTATTTCGGGCATTTAAAACTGTTCTCGGCTTTTCAATCAACCACCTTCACGTCCGACGAGGACTTTAAGCCATCCCCACTGTCAGACGCTGCCAGGCAAGACCACGTCTCTGGTGTCTGATGTTGATTATGATATCGACATCTTGCTCTCCGGTGGTCTACCCACCCATGTCTGTATATCACGGCCAAGTCTCAATCCTAACTTACCTTACCGGTGAAGGCCCGACTGAAAGACGGCCATCGCAGCCAGGAAGCTCGCGAGATACAACTCCCAAGCCAAGCCAAGCCGTACGCGTCCAGGCAGCCCCGAAACACAACCGATGACACCCGAGATGTAAGTACTCAGTTTCTTCACCCAACTTAGGTCCGGCTGGAGGCAGAGGCAGACAATGACCTGGTATCTGCAAGTCACTCATCATAGCCGCATCCGATGTCCCCCACCTCCGATGTGCCCACTAGTCTTGGATACCCTGCAGGGTAGGCCCAGAAGACCTACCGGACCAGACATGTCACTGCCTGAAGCGTGGCTTTACTTGCTACCGCTGTACGCGGCTATGGAACGCTCCCGGAGAATTCCAGCACTGTTTGTCGCGGGTATCGTGATCATCAGATATACCTCGCGGGACATGGACCTTGTGCAATGCAGTTGCCCGTCTTTGCACACCAGATTGCACTGGAAATCGAGAACGATACGTCTCTGGCTTTTAAAGACTGCAGAGGATACTGGGGCAGGTGGTGATGTCCAGAATGGATCCCACCCCGATTCGTCCTCCACAGCTAGATGAAGAGCTGTCTTCGATGATTAAGGAGGCCACCCAGGGATGACCATGCCCTTAGTAAGGAATGACCATGTATATCTACTGACACCGCAAATGCGGCTGTGGGTACAAGGAGCCAGCAAAGGGCTACCAGACTGGATCACTTTTCCAGAGCAGCCTGTATCGACAGTGCTGTGTATCTTGGTTGACTGTGTTGCAAATAGGACCGCGGTGCGAAAGACCGCCGTCACATTGTGCTTTGTGCAAAACCGTCGATGCTCTTGGAAACTCCCTCTGTGTCTTCCACAGAGGCGAAGATATGACGGCTTTCTGTTGCTATTCCATACTTTTCCAGAAGCACCACATCGGCCTGACAACGATGCGGGTGTTTAACCCGAGTTTTGCACTCGGGGTCGGAGGGCACATCGACACGACGTGCTTTGGAACCGATATAACAGGTACTTGCTGAACATCGGACTGCACTATTTACCAACAAGCGCGTCAGAGATCTGGGCTGCTGTTTTTCACATTCCACAGCCAGATCGTACACTGTAGCTTGTCCCTTGCCCTATATACATAGACTTTGCTCTATCTGCATACTCATGAGGCGCAAGGAAGACGCATAGCCCACTGCGCCCACTGCGCCCACCGACTCGCCGAGTTGAGGCAGGACAGGATACAACAATGGGAAATGGTCTCGCAAAGCTGACAACCCCCGAGCCTGAAGAAGTACCGGGAATATACAAACATGTCCAGTCCATACACCTGCTTAGCCCGGCATGGATCCTTACGCGCAATTCTTGAACGTCGAAGGTTTGGACCTTATACTGGGAATTTAGCACGGTCTCGTTGAGGATTGCGATGTGGATGTGCAGTGCCAACATATCTGGCGTTCCAAAGATACTGTCCGGCGTCCCCAACGGGAGATCATTGAAGTCCAGGCCTATTTAGATAGTATGACCGGACTGATGATCCTAGCCTTCAGCTCATTCTGGCAGAAACAATTGCTGCTCTGGTTTCAAAGTGCTGCACGGCTACAGCAACGGCAGAAAGGGCTCTGCAAAGCTCTCACAGAAAGGAGAATCTGTCGCTTACTGAAGTACAGGTGGCCATGGAGGCGCACACTTGGGAGCTACAGCATATTGTTTGGTAGGCGAAGACTGGAGGAATAACTGCCCTAAGAATCCTAAAAAAAGCCAAACCTGATCCTTTTACACAGCTAGGGCTGCGGCCCATTTGCTGAGTTTATGGACGGCTTTATGAGCACTGCTTTTACCGGAGAAACCTATCTGAATCAATCGCAACAGACTTGGGATGGGTCTTGCGGTTAATGATAGTGCCGACGGTGAGCAATGGTAGCAATCCTCATATGGTGTCTCGTACCACGCAGGATGGTTCAAATGGGATCCTTCCACCACACGCCCTGGTGCAAGTGTGGGCGACATCGAACACTTCGACTCGCTCACTCCATCTGCAGACCAGAGCCTGCAAGGACTCGAATGTTGGATGTTTGGTTGAAAACTCATGTTTCGACGCTTGGTTGTCTACCATGGAGGCATTCATGCCCTTGGAAATGCCGTCATTCACGGTATCGTGTCTGACAGCTGTGGCTATATGTCTCCCAAGATTGATAATGACATTAATGTGGCCGGGACCAAATTGCCGGTGCTCTTCCAGGACATATCAAATTGTCGCCGGTGGAAGAGCCCTAAAACATGTCCTGCTCACTGCGCCACCCCGATACACCTGCTACAATGCAGTTGATTTGGCCTTGACCCATCGTCATCGCTCAATCACCTCCATCGGCCTCTTGACCGGTGCGATAGATGGGTTAAGCCCTACTGCAAGCACCACTTCTAGTATCATCAAGGCACTGCGGTGTTCGGCTCCCTGTAGCCAGTCCATTCAAGAACAAAACTCAATACGGATAATGGCCCTCGAAAACTACAATATTTCTCTTTGTCAGAGGTTACGCCTGTAGACCCCCGGATGCGTGGACGAGCGGACGAACGGACGAACCCTTGATCGACGGGCTTTACGGCTACGCGGGATGGCAGACATGACCACTCAACCAGTATATTATGATGCTTATTGCGGGAGCCAGCACCTCAAGAGGGTTATCGAAGGAAAGACTGATTCCTTTGTCAATGCGGGTTAACCTACTGGATGCCGGTGAAATGTGCATCGTCGCCATTCACAGTGTGCTGCAGACCTTGCGGCATAGCCCATTTCGTGGGAGGTTTACGCAAGGTTAACATATTTTTCCGTTGCATTGAACAATGGAGGCGAGCTTTGGCCACTGCGCCAATTGCCACTTTAATTCGATACATGACCAACATAATAGAGCATTCAAGGGCTGTGTTGTGGCTCCGAGAGCATCTAGACTTTGTTGAGTGTCAGACCATGACCTTTTTGAGTCCAAAGCAAAAGCTAAAAATTCGATTGCGACGTCTGTAAGCAAGACCATATCCAAGGCCAGGTGTCAAGGGAGCCACAGAATGTCACGAACCTGGACAGCAGCAATCCCGCCTCGACATAGTATGCAGACGTGCAAAGAGCCAGCCTTGTGCCTACTATTGAGCATACAGTGCTTATCCATCGCCTTGCCACGCTCACCAAGAACTGTCAAAGCCTTGGCATGTTTGATGGGTTGCTGGTTTATTTCCCTCGTGTTCGAGTATAATACCTTTGCACACTTCCAAAATCATAGTAGTGGGGTTACACTCGAGATGCCTGAGTCGGATGCTGGGTGAGACACAGTATTGGTCCTTCCTGCGGCTTCCTGGACTAGGGCTGGACTACTCCATGAACAAGACCTAGCCAGACATGAATGCAAGGAGGGAATATCGTGGTTCGAATTCGGATTACCAAAGCACCTATGCGTGTTCGGCGCAGTCCCTACTGCAACCTTTTACCGACACCTTTACATGGAGCCTGCACAGGGGAATGGATGATCCAGAGGCTACCGTGCGTGGCGTGGGTATACATTCCGCAAGAGGGGCACATATCGCTGCATCCTGGGTGATGAGCTGGACTACTGGATGAATATATCTAGCCCTGCTTAGCAGAGTTACGCGAACGAAAGGGAGGTTCACAGATTATCTGGAGACGACGTATCCATGACAGGAAAGCAGACCAAAGAACATGCGAAATCCAGGCAGACGTCGCGTTGTTCGTGGCGTGGATCAAGGAGTACCCTGGATACCCAAGCCAGTACATACGTCTCTGCCCCCAGGGAGCCAGACAGCGAGCAGGAAGCCAGAATTATCAGTTGACCTGGACGTTCACCCTTGTGTTATTATATCTTACCCAGGACTGTGGTTGACTATTTCACCAGCAACAACTCGAAGAAGAAAGGACTGTGGCTTGGAGTCAGGATACTACAATTCTACAGTTGGACTGTGCAGTGCGAGCGATTACGACGAGTATGATACTTCATGCTAGCTTTCTAGGGAAGCAGAAGTACATTTCTCTGCCCAAGACGACGCTGGTCCAGTTGCACATCCCTGACATGGGATTCAAGACCACAACTGCGATGTTGGATTCGGCTTGACACTTTGGCCTGGAATCTTGCAGCATGGACGGGATTGAACCATGATGAGCTTTGTCTCTTCGATGGCTCAACCCTGGACGAGGGAGTCAGTGGCGATATACAATTTATATCCAACTCAACACTACCAACACCATCAAGACCATAACACTCCTGGTGGTATTCCTGACCGAGAAATAGACACGCGAGTATCAACAACGCGCACATCATAAAAAGCATGAGGCGCAAGGAACTACTCCTGGGTGGTGGAAGTCTACTTGAAGGTAATAAAACCATGCAGACTATCGATTGCCATCCGACAGCTACGAGCTGTCAAAACAATGCTGTTGCGGCCCCGGCTGCGTCCACATATCGTGTTACCGGCTTTCTCCGTGCTCTCGGTGCTATTGAAGCTACTGGCTCCTTCGAATTCTGGACACGCGAAGCCAGGCGTACGGCTATCAACATATGCTCTTGCTTTCCCCTTCTATCTTACCGTTTCTGACTCCCCGTAGGCGTTATATATGTGCCGTTGTCAATGCTCGACGCGTTCATGAAAAAGCTGCAACTCGCCCACAGGTCTTGGCATCAAAAACCAAAGCCCTAAGTCTCAACATAAAGCCCAGGATACCACTGGTGCTAGGATTGATCGAGGCATCCTCTCATACTACCATAAGCTCACGCTGGGCTCACAGAGGACTCATGTCGGTCCTTGCGCCGTGGTGATCGCTGCCACACTGCGTGGTCCTGCTTCGTGGGTGGACTCAGGAACGACAGTGGATGCCTGCGCCAGTAGTTAAACATGTCCAGCACCGCAGCCCTGCCCTCCCACCTGTATGTACAAAATCCACACCAGGAGAACCAATGAACTGGTACCGTGCAGGGAAAGAGCAAATGTACCAATGGGGAAACTGGAAAAGCACGCGATGGCGTTCCCAGAACTGGCCATATCGCTTCTGGTCTATCGAGAGGAAAAGGTCGGGGCTCAGCTGCCTGAAAACCAGTGGGAGGCTCCAGGACTGGACTACATTCCTACTGCGCGCGATGGAAGATCAATTGGTCTCGACCATGGATACAGGACACCAACCTTTCTCTATTTTATGACCATGTCGAAATGAGACTAGACGAAGGACCCGGGTAGATGCACGTACCCGGTATCGAAGTCTTCGTTACCATGGAAATAGACAAGTATGCGTCTCCTCAGGGAGGCCCATGCCTGGTGCAAGACAATAGTCGGGTCCGAGATCCAAACCTAACCTAATAAGGACCGTCCACTTTCCAGCATGTCGCATTTGAGCCCTGGGCAATGATGCGTCCTATGCCGGTGTCTGGCAAATACATGGCTGATCTGCCACTGCAGAGGCGATGGTTGGGACATTGCGCATCGCTTCAGATTGCGGCGTCTGAGAGGGTCTACATTACCGCAGAATACCGGGACATGGATATATCGACATGGTGTATGGTGCAGATTGGCAGTTGAAGGTGGCAAGTCCTCTAAATGCCCGGTTCCATTATTCTCGTCCCATGGCCGCTGAACTTGAATATAATAATATAATGTCATCTTCTTCACCAGAAATTCGCAATTTTGGATTCGGATCAATCCAAAGAAGAATGCACTGTGTCGTTACCGGAGATCAACCAGGCCGGATTGCCTTGTCAGGTTCCCCTGGCTAGCGATAAGTGCGGAGCCCAGGGGGTAAATCAGACCTTACGCGTGCCAGAGTGATCTGTTCCAGATGCCTCTGAACACCAATATGGCTTTGTCACAACAAAGGACATATGTCGACGGCAAGACTGCTGTCGCTGGTCGTAGCTGATTCAGAAATGGCTACTGTCCCTGGCCTTCCCTCTTGGTAAGAAAGGTTGGCTATTGCATTGGGTATGGCACCTCTGGTCTCCCGTCCTGGAAAGGAAGTATATCAGCTGCAATCCTAATTATGCACTGGCATTGGGGCTGGTATATATGCCCACGGACTGCAACGAGAGGAGGCGACATGAGCCATTTCCTGTCCGTATATATCCACTTTGCCAGAGTGGTTCTTTGATGCTATCCCCAGCTCCACGGGGAACTCGGTATTACCTGCTTCTCCACTGTGGTCTGGCATTTCTGCATTTGCATGGGCCTATCGCCGGTCGTCTTGCTTGACGTTCCAGAGAGACCTCTTCGTCGGAAGTTTCGCCGGTATACAACATATCTACATCCCGCACAGCTTTACCCACGCTACTATATAGACGGACAGTGATACTCAGAGTGACAATGGTTATGGTTCAAACAACTGCTAACAAGAGCAGCGTTCAGGCACTAGCATGCCAAATGCCCAGAGCTCGTGAAGCGCATAGCGTCCAACGTGCTGCTGCCCCAGCCACCTCTTCAAAGGAATATTGTTTCCCTGCAGTCTCTCCTGAGATCAGTATCTGTCCCTGGCACCCGAGCTGGCAGATATCGTACTCCCGCACGGGTTGACTTCACTTTACCTGAAGACTGCCCCAAGTTCGTTTCAAGTAAACAGGTGACTGAGACCTTTCGCGAATCCTCCGTCGAGCTCGGCGACAGCCGTTTTACCACAGTGTACGCCGGCGACCCCTTCGCCACTTGCCTGCTCGCTTCTTCGACCTTGCCTTCGCTGCCCGGGCCCCTGTGACGGCTGTGACCATTACCTCTCGCATGACGAGCTTTGTCCGCTGGTTCGTGGTCTGCGGGGCCTTTCGCAGTGCCAGTTGTGATGGGCTGCTATACGCGGTGCCAGGTACTGTGAAGAGGTAAGTTAGGCATCCTTGCTAATCTTGCGCCTGGTACTTTCGGGCCGTGCCCGTGTCCGTGCCCGTGACCTGCCAGAGGTCAGGGCCCATCGTCGTGAGTTCCGTGTCGTGAGAATGGTTGTCTCGCAAGATTCCCCAGAAGGGGCCCCTGCGGGGGTAGTATGTACCTTCGAGTTCATCGTGACGGACGAGCAAACGGCCGTGCCCTTGCCGCATGTCCATCTGGTGTGGTGCTCCATTGCTCTCGGACGAATTCCGACTTATCGTTGTGCGGGCTACCATCACAAACAGAGAAGCTATTCTGAATCGATATACCCCGAGGAGGTATACCAGTGTTTATGGTTGTGGATTGTACTACGGCATTAATGCGCCTCTGCAAGATTCTCGAGTCAAGGACCCATGGTAGGGGGTCAAGGATGCAGCCCAATATGTCGCCGAACTGAATGAGTAGAAGGACGGACAGCTGCGTTACAGCGTCCAGCCAGGGTCAGCTTGTGTGTAGGCCAGAACTGACCGCGAGGACTTCATCTGGGTAATATGCCGCTGCCCATTCTAGGCCTCTCAGTCCTACAATCACCTGTACCGGGGAAACGTCCGTCAGAAGGAATACCCCTATGGTCCTTGTCGAGATCTCCATGCCAATACACAAGGTGCAGACGTTCCACGGCACCTCGAGCTGGGAACGGGGATTGCAAGAACTCGGTGGCCTGGCGGTCAACATGGGGCTGCAACGGTGGACTGTCCAGCAAACCGGGGTCTTTCTCGACGTCCGAGGCACGACGTCGACAGATTGCAGTGGCACCGAGGACGAAGCATAGGTAAACCATATCCTAGGAAGGCCACGCTGCCATGGGAATCCGGAAATACCAAAACAGGAACCGGACATTACGGTTCGAGAAACCATGATTTTTCTATACCGGCTTGGGATACTTAGCCGCAAGGATCCGATGTCTATTATCTATGCACCCGCAATCCAGCCAGAACTGATCTCCTAGATGGGGAGTCCATATGTTAATGTCCCGGATATACCAGAAGATATTAAATGTCCAGAGAACTGTCGTGCGGATAAAACCTCGCCTTCCTAGTCTTGAAGTTGACCAGGTCTTTGGATGTATCCAAGGTTCGTCGTCTTCTGTGTCCGGAGATAGTGGAAATCCTGGCCGCAATGTCCCAGCCTTAGATGCGAAAAACCTTCAAGGACCAGAGACCCAAGTGGCACCATACTCAGACCGTCATAAAACGGGCTGCCTGCTCTCCAAGCTCGTGCTCGCTTCTGCTAGCGATCCTTATATGGGAAGTTGCTCCAATGGGGCGCCGTCGATCTCGCTCGACTGGTGCTTACCAACTTATGGCCCTCGGTTGGACTTAAAGACAGAGATAAGAACCCGGTTGGGCTCGGTGAGAGCTGGGGATGATGCCTGATACAGCAGAATTCCAGTTCTAGCGAACAGGGTTTGCTCGAATGGGCCATAGTGTATACTACCTTGCATCTTCCTTCAACCTCTTGTAATACTTCTATAGGAGCCGGATCCTGGATTTACGGGGGAATCACTATCCCAAACCCAATGGCTGGGTACATCAGAGACTGACCGGCCCTCAATTCTGGCATGATACTCTCAGAATTCGACCCGTCTTTCTCATTCGGCAAGGCAGCAAATGCCAGGAAGAACTGAACAAAATGACACAGACCAGCGAGGCTGTTCAGAGCATGTAATGGCCTTTCGACTGATCACTGTCAATGGAGGGGCGGGGTTACCTGCTTGACAACTAGGGTTTGCTGTGTATTAGGGCTCAACCAATGCGACCTCATTTCCTACAAGATGGCCTGTGGAATAATGTCTCCCAGTCTCTAGAGGCCACCCAGGATCCAGACAAGTATCATGGAAGCGTCCTGGCCCGTTGTGGATAGTTGCTTCCAATGGCTTCTGATGTTTCTCGCTTCCAGCTTTGTATGGAAGCCGAACGCATGGCCTACTCAAATACAATCCGCCCACGATTGCCGACATCTAGATACTCGAACTTCGCAGCATATACCTGAAGCAAAAGATTGTCGGTGATATTAGTGAATGCACCACTGGTGACGTCGAGATGATTGGCCGGGCTTTCGGATTGGCACAGACCATTCAATCGACTGGCCTGATGAAAGCGACCCCAGCCACGAAAACTCTTGGTCTACTACACTTGCAAGGGTGAGCTGTACGGTTCACTCTGTTTGTCAGGAGTGCCGTGCTATCAGCAATATGCCAGGGTTGCGGTGTCTATTTCAGGGCCACGAGGTTGTTCACGGTGAAGGGAGGTTGCAAAGCAGAAGTCCATCTGAAGCGTGTATCGTGAGAATGACTTATGCATTCAACGACACTACAGGAGAACACAGCTGCCCGCCCCCAGTTCATGGGAAATGCCAGCCGCCTTAATATATCCCTCAGCCGAGCCTGGTCCGCCATGTTTATTGTTGGTGGTTGGCGCCAGCTTCTCCGCCCCAAGACTGACGCCACGTGGGCCCAGCAGGGAGAGATGCTTGAGAATGTTATCACGTACATCTTTGACCGATATCTGTATGCATCCTTACCTGAATCCTTCAAGCCCGATATGGACATAGCCTTGCAGTATCTCCAGGGTTTCGAAGAAGCAGATATTCCTGAGCTTCGAGCCAGGCGCAGGGTCCGGTGGCTCAGAAGAAGATCCAGGAGATCCTAACACCACCGACGGAACAGATCCTCCTGTCCTGGCTAGGTTACCTAGGGTTTGGTTTAAGACATTCGTGGAGTGCTCCCAGTGCTGGAATACCCCGATGGAAGTATCCCATTCGAAACAGCACCCGAGGCATATGGTCACCCTATTTATCAGGCTGTCGTTTGTCAGGGTATCAATCAACTACCAAAATGTCTAAGCTGCAGCGCCTCCTCCGGGTCTTCCGCCGTTATTCAACAGGTAACTGAAACTGCGCAAGCCGACCTGCCATCCTTTGACCTCCTTGACATGTCGTTGCGCTGAGTGGCACAGCAGCTGCAACGCCTCATGCCCTGGCTTGGCAGTATTCGATCAAAATTGTCTGACCTTAGCTCGGTCAGTGGAAAAAGGAGCCAGTCTGCCTGCCCTGCACATATCTTCTATATTTATCGTCGTTCGGCTGTCTGGTATGCAGCGTGCACTAATTGTGTCCGGAATGGCAGCGGTAGCAAGCTCTGTGTTCATACAGCTCGTGGTTAACTGGACTGGACTCCATTGTGCACCGAGTAAGACCACTCTGTACTGACTGGGTTCTTGTCCCTGCCCATCGACAGACCCATCCGAAAGAGCACCCCGAGGCATCGTGCTGCTTTTGGCGCGCCCTAGCAGCGCCTACGTTCACCTGCCTGCCTCTTCTTAACGCAATATACATATTGGTGGGGTGGTACAGAACTGCCCATGGCTGACTCTGACCGCGCCATCTTTGCATTACTATTTCGGCCCTGAAGGCCACTGAAGCACAGGGGGCGATCATTTCTAGCCGTGACCGCAAACGGATTGAATCCGTCACAGTAGGTAACCAACATTAACCCCTATATGGCTGCGGATGTGTTCGATCTTCAACGCGAATTCAATCGGCCAGACTACTGGAGGGCACACCCCTGCGACCTACGGCCAATGCCTAGCGAACACATTGTCGATGGAGCCGGTATTGATATTGATCCAGGGGTGTACCTTGTCATCAGAAGACACACTGCGCAGCTCTAGTCATACTGGTGGGTGGTCTGGTGCTGCTTGTACCACCTCCACCCGATGGGAGCTCAGCTCCATAGCAGTCAGAATCTGACGCCGTTCACGGGGAGAATATGGGACTGAAAAACGCTTCTCTCCTACATGCCATCGCAAAGGCCGCATGTAGCTATGCGAGGTCCACCAGAAATGGGTAGCTGGAGACCAGAGCTGCATCGCATGCAATGCAGCCGAGAGGCGGGAGGAAAAAGGCAAAAAATAGAATAAAAAGTGAAGGTTAGGATATTTAGTTAAATACGCCACCTGCGTACTCAACAATCATACAGTATCTCTGGCGGTGGGAAGCAGACCGTTGGTGTTTACCTCCTGGACGAGCTCTGGGTTTCCGCTCGCACCCTAAATGCAATACGCTAGACCACCCACATTGCCTGTGTGGAATACGGCCCTAGTCCAGGCAAGCCAGAAACTGCATGTCATGAACAGATGCCATTCTCTTCGGGGTAGTTGAGCAGAAGGCCTCGAATACTGGATGGACACCGGGCCGACCTGACCAGAATACGTGCACTGGACTTCTCACGGCAAACTCCGAGACAAATACCATGGAATTATATTCGAGAAAGAGCTAAGCGGCATGTGTCTCATTGACAGTGCCCACAAGCTCTCCGATATACATGCTTCCTGTGACGAGGACGTTGTTGAACCACTTGACCCTGTGTATGCGGCTCAGTATACCTGCCGCCCAATAATGAAGGCCATGGTGATATTTTTGGTGTTGAGAAAAGCCTTTGCCATTCAACCTGCAGCTAGACTCACTCCGTCCCAATACGTTCGATACATTAGCTGCGCCATTGGAACCTCAACCAGACACACAAGGCCAGTATAGTCACCGGGCACGTGATCCACTTAGGGCTACAGGATAGGTGCCATTAACCGCACGATGGGCGTCTTGAACTAGATGCCAGCATGGAGACAGTAATCAGAACTTCGGACTTGCTCTGTCAGGAACTACAAGAGGATCCCATGCTGCAGGTAGCATACACGTTGCGCCGGAAGAACCGAGTCTCGTCGTGAGTAATGCGCTGGAAAGCCGGACTTTTACCGGGATTGGGGGGATCTGGAATGGCTCACGAAGGTTCTCTATATATCTATGGACACCGGAACTGTGTCTCTCTGTGGACAGATTGCACGAAGGATACCCACGAGGTGTGTCGGCTTTCGCACCGTGCTAGCAAGTCTGGAAGGGCATCCATTCGAAACGGAGTGGCTTCCTCGCGGATGAGATGATCTTGGCAAGGTACGTCCATGAAGGGATGGCCCTATTATCCAGGAATAACTAACGAATCTAGACAATCATCGCATATATTGTGATTGTCCTTCGTCGGTGGATTACTATTATAGAAGAGATGTGCGTTCTGCGCGGGAGCACAACCTCCAAACGCACCTCCCTCCCAATGCCACCCAGGGGAAATGTCCCAGCGCGTCAAAATTTCCGATTTGCTGCCTGTGCGAGAAGAATAATCCGACTACGTTCGTGTGAAGCTTTCATAGAGGGTCGACGCTTATATTTACCCCTCTTGCTCCTTCACGTCTGGACCTCCCAGTGGTATCAATGGATCGATTCCAAGCATCCTCAGCTTCGCCTTCAATTGGTGGTTGGCCACGATAAATATACCAGCAAGACCGACGAGACAGTGGGGATCGTGTCGAAACTAACTGATGCATTCGAGGAGATTTGCCTTCGTTTTGCGGTGGTTAGATACGTGGATGTCGGAGACACCGTCTAGAATTCGATATTCGGCCAGTACCAGTGACAACGGGGTCAACGCGAGTCTCGACCACAACTCAACGGTTATTACAACTGTCATCGGGTCTGCCGTTTGAGATGCACTTCAATTTCCGTGATAGTGCGTTACAGGGTACTTCCAGGCATTGAACTTAGGACTGCGGAATCGCGAGAAAACTACAGAACCAGTAGAGGCATGACACCACTTAAAGACGAGATTCCTACAAAAAAGCTACATGAGGCTCTCTATTGACAGCAAAAGCTCCGGACGTTCGAAACTCCAACACCAAAGGACCGAACAAAAGAATAGGGCCGCATTGCGGCTCGAGTGCGACCAAACCATTCACTGGAGCCAAATAGCCGCAACGAAAAGTGGGTTTCAGCTCCCAATACTCAAATCAACGATGCCGCTGCTAGGTAAATTAGCTCGACTTGGACTTGGGAGACTGTAATCTGCGAACTCGAGGCCCAGCCCTCCTATTGCCCTAACCCTGTTCGCAAACCATCGCTGATCTCATTGCTGGATCCCATGGCGTTCCTGCTGTTGCTGCCGTTACGGTCTGGTCCATAATGCAAGGATTGCTCTATGTTCTCTTTCGAAGGACCAAGGCCATCTCATGATGGACGGCCAAACATATCCATGCCCTGCCGCTTGACACTCTCCTATTTGGAACAGAGTGCACAAGGTCATTTGGTTCGAGGCATGCCCTGCCTTGGAAGCGAAGACTGGCACCAATGTCTAGCCCGATCTCCAACAGGCTTTTGCACAGCATGTTTGATCATATATCTGGTCATCCACTCTACGCCTGGGTTTTAAATCCTTCGAGCACCAAGGCTTATGGCGGCGATACCACAAACACACCAACCACAGTTCAGTGGCAGGAGCTGTAAGTCCATGGCTAGTTGAAATTACTGCTTCGATTGGAACTAATCCAGATATTTCAGATGCAGTCTTTAGACAAGACTGCGCTGTCGTCCGGGTGAAAATTACAGGTCTGCTGTGGCGAACTTTCTGCGACGGCGAAATTTTATTTCTATGACCGAAGGAAGATATCTGCCGTCGCCCTAGGGTGTGGTTTGTCAAGGACTCATGAAACTGTGCCTCGTCAGACGTTGCGCATCTCAAGACAGGGTATCGATCTTGATCACACTGATGAGCGCGCAGAACATGCAAACAAGTCAAGGTTTGCTTTGGTGTGCTCCCCAGGATAGGGCCTTTTCCCCCGGGGTCCAGCAAGACCACGACCGGATGTACGCACCACTGGTACGTCTGCTGAAGCAGCCCGGTGGATCCAAGGACAGCGATGCAGACCTGGTACTGGACGAGGAGGGGCGAATGCACATGGGCATTTTCAGATGGTTGTGCCTCGCAGCAACCCGCTGGCATGGCTAATGGCCCATTATCCAAGATATAAAATGTAGAAGTCCTGGCTGATTCAGAAGCTCATGAAGGTGTACTCGGCATGGATGGTACCAGGGATATACCTGGGAACTACAGCTTGGTACACTGGACATCTCCAGTACTGGAGTCACTGAAACATCGGTATTCTATCCGCAAATGGGCAAGTGTCCTGCCCTGTTGCCGCTATTCTTGTTTGCCTGATGGCAGCAGCTTGCAAGGAATGGCTCTGTACCGTTCAAGGCCAAGGAGAAATGCAGAGAAGCAACAACAATTGCATGGTGTATCTCATGTGGTGATTCTGAACTTCATTGGTAGGTATTGAGCTTCCGATGATGATACATATTCACAAGGAGCAAGATTGGAACGCCGTATCAAAACTGAGAATCGATTCCCCCCATTTGGCCCTCACGGCGGCTTCCTAACAACAAGCCACTTATATCTCTACACGGGATTGTTTGACCTTTTGGTTTGAGGGCAATATTTCTGGTCTGACAACAGCGATATGCTGTCCGGTACTGAGAACGCAAGCAAGTCAACCATCCTCCGGATGGATACCAACTATCTCCAGAGCAGGATCGCTTCTCAAAGCAAATACAGCATTTACAAACACCAGGGCAAGGAAATGTCCTTCCTGACGGTTTCCGTCTCATAGGGGAGAAGTCTGTAGGCCCAACCATCCCACCTGAGAAGATCACGCAACCGGGAATACCAGGTATATGCTTGATCATAACGAGAGGCTAAACTGCCGCTTAGCATGTGGCGAACATTGTAGCCACATACCTCGCTATCATGGTTGTTCTCCTTATATAATCCTATCCCCTACCTTGTCTTGATGACTTCGTCTGTTGACCTACGGCTAACGCCGCTTATTTCCCTTGTGGCACGGCACGAGGCTTGGTACTGATATGACTGCACTGTTCAGAATCAATGCGACGAGGCCGTCCACTGGGTGCTTTGTCTCGCTGTCGGAGACGCCAGACCGTGACTATTGGCAGCAGGACTGGGAGCCGACAGTCCATAGGACTCACGGGGTGTATAACGGCTCTGTGCCTGGGCCTGTGCAATGGACGAAATCGACATTGATTTCAATTGCTCATGATTGCAGCGCATTATAAGGCTGAGTGCCACCTGAATATTGCTTTGCTGGCGGTTGTTGGTGACTGAATTCGTCCCATGATGTTTTTCTCAGTTCGTATTTGCCCAGCATCAAGCTCTTTGCTCAACATTCGCCTCGACATGCTGCGTTTAAGTATCAGAAACCACTTCGTCTACCGTGACTCCCTCGCCATTGTTGGCACCTTCACCTCCCTTCATTCTGTGACGAGAAAACAACCCTCCATCAGCTTCTGGCAAGTTCCTGCGATTTGTTGATATCTGAGCCCAGCTCGACTCTGCATTCAGGCCAATTCTTCGTCTCTGCCCATCAGAATTGACCTAAACTGGACTGTCTGGCCAGTCTAATACTCGGCTTGTATAGCAACTCTACTGATCCATTGATGGCATACCTATCTCCCACCAGGTTGGAATTTTGGGCCTTCGTCTGGCTCATCTTGGGTCTGCCTCCTCCTGTGTGGTGGGCCATGGCCCAGCAGTAACTGCAAAGTACGTTTGGGATGATAATGAGAATTCTCTGGCTCTCAGAAGAGATGCAGCAGCTGCCCCGAAAACTGCCTAGATCATTCCACACTCGCTTCTGCGCCGAGTATCATTTCAGAATCCGGCGCTGAAGCCTGCGATCGGATATGCCATTCTATCAGAATAATGGGAGCAGGATTCGGCCATGCGTGTAGAATGGCCGACGGAGGTAACGGGCCCAGACGAGACCCCTGGTCTGGGTTTGAGTTGAGCCAAATCTGACGATATACAAATAAGAGAAAAGCAACGACCTAGATACTCGCGTTGCCTGTGTTTAAACACAAGCAGATCAAATGTGGGGCTCGGCGTCTTCAAGTCATGACAGAGACCAAGCTGGAGCCCCAGTCAGGCTCTACACACAAGTCAGAGAAGATGTTATTGATATCCCACGCTCGAGAATATCAACCGGAAGCTCACGATGGGCTGCGAGAACTGCAATACTACGGGGTTTCCAACGCGACCAACTAGCGTTTGGGTGCTCCGTATGGCCTCGATTCCGTGGCTGTATTGCTGCAGACATCGCAGACACTGACTCGTTGAGACCTAGATGCTGCGGTCCTTCAGAGGTGCACGCTGTCGTGATGAATGACCCATAGGGCCCATGACAGGCAATACGAACTGCAGTTGGCGCCGACTGATAGCCCAGATACTCACCTTTCTCTCTGACGAGGAGGTGCGAAAAGAACCCTGTTCAGCCCACATGTGCCCGGGTTATCAAGCCCTGGCCTTTCAGACTCAAAGAAAGGTTGATCAACCACTGCTGGTCCTTACACCGAACGCGTGAAGCGCTCTGGGACTTTTCAGTCCTGTGTTGTGGGGCCGACCTATCGCCAGTCTGCTGTGTGGTTCGACGCGTGTTCAAATTGCCTCTAGAATGGGGCCGGTAGTAAGTGTACCGCTCGCCGAGACCGTAATTTGAAAGATTGGACCCAGCTCTGCACGGAGTAAGTAGTTGTCTTGGCCTGTCCCTGCCCTGTCCTGATCGGTCTTGCTGATAGAGTCTGGCAGCGAGGTTTTTGCATCAGGTGGCATCAAAGAAGCTCGTAAGAGACTCGAAGTCCAGGATTCTATGCAATCAGAGTCTGCCCGTAAGCGTTTCCTGACTATCATGCTCTAATCAGGCTCGCGAAGCCCCGTGGAACCCGTCACCCCACAAGGCCCAGACTGCGAACGTGAAGGACATCACTGCTGATACATCCAATACTGTTTGAACGTAACAATGGTCGAGCTACTGCTCAAACACCGAGAGTGTTGTATTCCGCTGCCTTCCTCACGCATACTTGACGGACGCCATACTGTGTTTACAACAGGATTTCATCCTTGGGAGTTGCTATAGCAGCCACAGGTGCACACTGCACGATGGATTCACGGTGTCGCAGACTCAGACTGCCAGGTGATTTACTGTCCTTTGCGGGGGTTGTACATCTGATAATACTCATACATAGGATGATTTTCTTTGAAGCCATTCTTATGGTGATCCCTCACCTCAGATATCTTGCCCGGATGCAAGTTGCAAATGCGCGATGTGCTGCTCTACGGCTCGGCTTGTGGTTTATAATAGCCTGTTGGTATCTTCACCCTGAGATGTTGATTAAAGGCCATGCATCACAGGATGGGAAGCGTATTGTATGGCAAGGTATTTCAAGTCTAAAGGGATGTGACCATCCTAAATGGTTGACTGAGCAAGGGTTCTAGAAGACTCGCTCCCCTACGAGTATTCGGCTTTATGTCTCGTGGCCTAGGCTTGCTTCATAATTCACGAAGATCAAGCCCACATACGGCAACTCGTATCTGTGGTATGCTGTGAACTTGCCCATTGTTCTAAGGGGTACGAGTACTATCTTCAGTTTATATGAAGGCCTCTTCTTGGTTGCAGTCATCAGTGATAACGCTTCCAGTGCTGGCCAATGCACAGATTGCCTCACTGCCCTTGTCCAACGGATATAAGCCCTTCATCTGATTGTTTTACAATGAGGAATAGTTTGGTTACATGGTCACGCAATTCCGCCACGGGCGAGGTGCAGCTATTGCCAATGTCGGAACACTATTCATCCAGCCACATGATACTTGCTTCTTTGCACGCTCATGAGGGGAATGCTGCCCGTTTTGACGAGTATTGACTGAAAGCCGCTGAAATGTCACGTTCCTCGACACGGTATGATAATCGACCGGATATCAGAAGACGTGATCCGGGGTGCTTCGTCGAATCCGTCGAAGTGGCTCATAACATTCCTTCTCCAAGACAGCGCAAAGCGGCTGCGTCCGCGGTGACTCTATCAAGCGCCCCGATGCCGTCGGAGACCTGGACCAAGCTGAATCTTGTGAGTCTTTCTCCTTACTCGCCTTTTGTCTTGTTTTGAGACCCGGGACGTGCGCTGTGCGCAATATTCCTGTAGTCCGTGAGCCGGATTGGGCATTCGATCACAAAGGAGGGCCAGCCATGAGGGAACCTCGAGGCATTCATCAAGAGAGGGACCATGAACTTGGCATTCGTGGAGAGGTCTTGTCCGAAGGCGAGGCCTGTGAACATTACCAGAGCTCTGGCACACTCCGAAGCTGTGTCGTAGGACCTGAATATCGCCATCTGCCTGTCCTCGCAATGATAGACATGCTTCTTGATCTCACCAGCCATGGGCTCTGGACTTGAGAGGCCCTCTGTATGAGCTAGGGTGTATTCCCCCGTAGGCTCATGCTGCGTCGCTTCCATTCATTCCTATTTCTGTGTTTCTTACAACAATCGAGGCGCAAATTCTGCCAATACCAGACATGTGGGAAATGCATCCCAAGCATCCAAATACAAATGTGCGTCCTCCAGCGCTTTCGAGACTGACCAAGGAAACAAAACCCGGGATGTGCCTTGAGATCCGGAGTGCGCAGTATAGATGGACAGGAAACATCCTCTGTGGCTGTCCCTGCTCCTATTCGACGTTCACGTCCATGGCAGTGCTGCAGTGCTCGGGGGACATTTACCGGGCCTGCATTTCCTCTTTACCGAGCTGGTCTAATCTGCATTTGCCTTCCGATAATCGGTCGACCTTTCCTAGCAGCACTCAACCGCTGCCTCTCCTGTGGGTGTTGCCGCGTAGAGACTTTGCGCTATGTACACACCGGATATAAAGTGTGTAGAACAGAAGGCTTGCCTGGAATATCACGAACTCACAATGCCCACTTCGGGTGTGTCCTTGGTCCGTGCTTCTACACTTGGGAGAAATGTTTGTTGCAAGTTACAAAACTTCCGCACCCTGGTATGCCTTGAGGGTTGCGAGGGTGATGATACAGTGTCCCAGCCCTTGTATATCCTTTGTTCATATCTCGGACGACGATGAGGGATCCTATCCGCATTAGAAAACCAGGGTAACCCTAATTGGGCAAAGGAACCAGACGACGGTGAACGGTACACAATTGGTGACCACTGCCGGACCTTCCACTGCCAGCGCTTATATGAACCACGAAGAGTAGTCGTTACTGAGCCAGCGGCATCTGGCAGTTGCGCGAAGTCATCTCTATAAGTGTTTATGTGGATTCTTCGACCCGGACGACCCTGACGACTCTACAGGCTCGCTTTACCGTCCTCGGTGAAAGGTCTCCAGTCATCCCTGCATGCCCTGATGCTGATCTACGTGACTAGCCTGAAAGAAACCCTGGCCCACACTGGTAAACCGCGCAGACCAACACTGCTTATTGATGAAACACTAGACCACTACACCAAAAGATCTTGCATGGAGGTGGCTAGCCAGCTATCTCCAACAATTACGGTTGAATTGATACGCGGCTCACCAAGATCCCCCGTCGGCTTGGGTATGCATTTAGAGTCCTCCTCTTCCATGGTAACCCGATACATACCGGGGACTTTAAAAGGAAAAACCTGAAAATCGACACCGTGGACGCTCTTAAGGCGAAATTGAAGAGCCTGGACCCTAAGGATCCCGCAACTTCCCGGACTGTAGTCATCTCTTCATTCACGACATGGGCAGCTGACTATCAATCTAACAAGGACCTTCCGAAACAGTTCAAACCAGCTCATATTGGTGGATCTGATTTTCAACACCGTCAACCCACTGCGGTGGGTCGATTTCCAGTATACAGGAGTGGATCAGGGGCAGCGCCACAATAATAACGCCAGGCAGGCATTGAAGCAGCTGCAAAACAGATACATGAAGGGCTAGCCTCGAAAGGCATTCAGTGCCATGTTGCAGATGATAAAGAGAAAGGCTCAAGTACTGATGTACTGAATTCGGAATTGGACTGTGGCATAGGCGAAATAACATTGTTCGACCATTACAGAGCCTGGATTATTATCCCGAAGATGG
This sequence comes from Aspergillus sp. 2663, assembly GCA_016880755.1. Taxonomy (NCBI): domain Eukaryota; kingdom Fungi; phylum Ascomycota; class Eurotiomycetes; order Eurotiales; family Aspergillaceae; genus Aspergillus; species Aspergillus sp. 2663. Next base: position 728,142 of record WOYA01000015.1, on the reverse strand, counting down.
CCGGTTCGGCCCTCGATGCATGACCTACCACTCTCCCTGGCCTTTCTCCACAGACTTCATCTGGGCCTCTGCTCATCCGGGAACATCGCTTGGTGTCTAACTGTTGCACCGGTTGTGGGACACCTGGAATATTGTGGCTTTGCTCTTGTATCTCGCTTGGCCATGCACGCAGTCTCGGGAGACTATCCTTGTATTCCCACAGAAACCCCTGTACAAAGATTTGGCAGGTTACTGGCCACTTAGCATATCTGTCGTGTTTCTCTGGTGGGATGGGCCAGAACTGCTCTGTCCTGAACCAAAGGAAAGCATCGTAAGAGCCCGCAGAGACTGGTCTCTTCGGCCTACGAATTCGAGACCCCAATGTCCACTGGGGGGCATAAACGAGGCTTGATCAATTTCAACTCTTCTTGCCGACTAAACCAAGGCAGTATTGTCCTTCAAGGCCATACACCAGCATCAGGGCAAATGACATTGACAATTGCCGAATATGACAAGAGTAAATATCCGCTGTATCAGGGACAAGTGCCCTTCTTCGTCTTTTGTGAGCACTGCCTCTACTCTAAATTTCAACTACCAGATTGCGAGATGAAGTCGACAATGGCTCCCTGTTGGAATTCCACTCTAGGTCACAGGTGGCGCACATCTACCCAGTATCCTGTTCGCCGCAAAGCCAAAGCCGAGACCAGAGCTGTAATTTCAGAAAACGGGACGGACGCGATCTATTAGATCAAAGTTGCGGTAGCTTGATCTGCAATGGCGCAGTAAAGCACAATGGACTAAACCCACAGACAGCGGCGAGAAATACAGCGGGAGACCTTAGTCGACAAATACCAGGATGCCGCTGCATTGTGGAGTTGAACATTTGGTCGAAGACTCTATCTCCCTACCGGAAATCCCTCGGCCTTTAGCCAGTATTATTGTGCCTATCCTAGGCGTGATTACCGTTGCTGGTTGTGTGTGCAGCAATATAAGCGCGTTTCCTGTATAGGGCTATGGATCGTCACGGGGTCTACACCAACAGAGTGCACTGCCTCATATCCCACAATACGATCAATCCCAGCACCCATCTCTCCGCAGAATAATGCGGTGACGTCGTTAAGGCCTTCCTCGGGTGGCCTACATGGGTCTTTTAACTTCAACCGCTGTTGTTGCTTCGTCATCTGGTACGGCTCTTTTGCTACTTTGAAGTGGCCGGACATCCCCGTGAGCGCATATGTCAGACTGCCTTTGCGTAAGACGGAGATCTACGCCATGTTACGGACCAGAGACGTTGGTGTCGCTAGTCGGCAGGAAATGGTGGAGTGCAGCGCACCACTGCCGCTGCAGCAACCGCATTGATGGTGTGTTAATTCTGACATATAGACCGTGAGACAGTTGCCGCGGAGGTGCGCATTGCAGCCAGGGAGAGGCAAAAACCCCCTGATGTGATGGCCGTGGTGTTGCTCGTCACTGCCGTCTCTCCTGTGGGCTGTCCTATATCAGCTCATGCGCGGTGCAGCACGCCCTTTGGAACTCCAGATCGGCCTGTGTCTCCAATTTTCCTACCAGAGTACCTTGACGTCTCATGTTTGGCGATCGTCTACTGCCGTACGAGTTTATGATCAGGGCCTTCACCATCTATCCACAAACTGCCTCCTTAAGCTTCAAAGCCAAGATACTGGTACCACCCTCCTGGGCGACGATGACAGCAGCAGCAACTTCCGCGATGTCACAAAGGAAGATCTATTCCGTTCAGGGCCCCGTGCGCCCTGGCTGCAAGATAATGAGATCAAGGAGCTGTCCGCTCGACGTTCTCCAGTGGCGGCCATGCCAGAAAGAGGATATACAAAACACTGTTCGCACTCGATCGAAACCTCCGCCATTTCTATAGTCCCGAAACTCTGGCATCTCTCGTTGGGAAAAAGTTGGTGGCATGCGGAGAACCATTACCGATGCCCGGATGCTTGTAACAAGCCAGACCGATGTTCACAATCTCATGGGGTCTGCCGAAACATCTCGCAGAAGCACGATTGATAAACTACTTGAAGCCGAGTCCTTGGACCAGCAGATCGTTATTACCCAAGTCTTTAGCAACAGCATCTTCCTTCTCACACGCCTGGCTGATTCCCACATCGGACCCTAAAGACCTCTTGCCTGTTTGTCCTGTTGCTTCGCCGAAATTGAAGAAGATGTTCTTTGTTGTTCTTTGAATAGGAAACTGAGTATGAGCACCATTGGGCGTACAAAGGGGATCTAAGACCCCCCGTGGAGTGAAGGGTCAGTTAGAGGAGGCAGAGGAGAAGAGAGGCTCGTACATACCGAACCAAAGTATTACCAGCTGCAAAGATATGCAGATGGAACTATGCTCACGCCTCAAGACGGTTAAGAAGGAAGAATGTCCACTACGAGAGGCTCAGGCTGAAAGGGTGAAGGAAACAGACGCCTGGCCAAGGCGCATGAGGGTCTTTACACTTGCCTTTATGAGCTGAGTCGCTACTAGTCAAGGAAGGTTTGCTGGATGATGGCGAGAACGCACTGGGAAGATAAACCGGATACCACGACGAATTCTACGCAGGGCATCGGAGGTGTGCAAGTATCCTATCAGTCCACTAGAGAATCTCGGGCCTATATTAGCGATGCCTATCACAGTAATATGGAAACGATCAGCCATCTTGACTATTACCTTCTCCATGACAGGGGCCAGGCCAAGATATAAGTCATCCGCAGCGTGGGATACTCTCAGAAGCTGCAACAGCCGAAATGCAGTTCTGTGTGCATTCCTGGCTCAATAGAAAGTCACCGGTTAATACGTCCTATCCACACATATTCTCACGTTGACACTGCGCAAACTCACTGCCGACGTCACAGGCCCTTAAATGCTTGCTCCTCCACAAGAGCTCGCAAATCTACTGCTAAATTTCAACGGTAACCCTTGTCCATGATCAAGCTGCAGCCAATCCACGCTTAAGCACCCGCTCAGTGCCGTGGGTCAGCTACGTGACGACACTCAAAGTAGGATTATGCCGGGCTTATCTTTATTATCCAAGAAACCGCCGAGATGGCAGGTCAAGACTCAAGACACTCAAGAAAGAACGCTGCGCTGGCGTCTGCCTCTTTGCAGCAAAACTGTTCTCTCGTCGCTTCTCCAGAGGTCAGAGTGTCGCCGCTACCTGCCACCAAGATCATCCAGCCGTGACAACCGCAAGAACACTGGTAAGCCCACTGAACCTCCCTTCCACCAGCCATGCGCTGAGCCAGTGCTATCTATACTAATATACAGTCGTGTCATAGAGCAGCCATGACTCCAAACGCCGATCTCCCCCCGCCCGAAACCCCGGAGGTCCAGCTCAGTGAAAGTCCGCGCAAGCGAGTCAAGCGGGTTGAGCGTGAAAGAAAACGTCGTGAGCGGGCTGAGCAGACCAATACTACAGAGCAGCCAGAGGATGAGCTCGAGCAGCCTGAGCCCAGTACTACCGATCCACCACCAGACCGCCTGAGAAGCGAAGTATTACCTACTGATGATGAGGAGCTGCCACCACCACAACCACTAGCCCGTCGCACGGTGGGTGAGAGAACACTACCTGGAACCAAAGCGCCTGTATTAGCCCCTGTCGGCCGTGGAAAAGGAAAGGGACGCCCGAGTTCCGGCGGCCGTCCGTATAAGAACGTAAACGATGCAAGTATCTTTATACCCTGCTACAATACTACCCCGCCTGCAGGACACCAGCGCTGACCTGAAATCTAGGAGGATCATGAAGCCGAAGGTATCAACTGCCGAGTGCCCTGTCCCCTCGACCCCCTACCGTGCGTCTCTCTCCCCGGTTGCCGCCTGCCATGCGTGCCTCTCGCGGCCCTTCGGGGCAGTGCGCATCTTGCCACGTTGGCTGACGCGATGCCCAGTTCTGTGGCAAGGTGGGTGTTGGGTTTTGCGTTAGGGCTAGGATGTTTTGCTACCTTTCTCTAGAACCGTGGGGCGGTTTCCACCGATGTATACCTCGCTGCCAGCGATGTAATCCTTCGGTCTGATGCCATCGGATTTGGTCGCGACCTACCGGAGGTCGTGGTATACCGTCGTGCGTTCCGTTCATCGGCCCATCTCCTTCGCAGATACCGTTTTAGTATCGTTAGCCTAATCCTGTTTACGGACTAAGAGCATGCATACTATGGAGATCCAACATCGCCCTAGGTGAGGGTATGGTAGAGTGCTTTGATGGAGCATATCTCGAGCTATTTGAATCCGCTATCGACACTCTGGCCCCCATGCAGGAGCTGGCTGACGACGAACCCGGTCCTAAGACTAAGTCTCGCAGAATCAGATACGGATCTCGATTGGTCGGCGCATTTGACCGCGTAGTCTGTGACGAAGGCCACGCCCTCAAAACGATCAAGTCTACCAGACCATTTCAGTCAGGACGAGTCATCACCGATGAAAATGGAATATCGGTTAAAACTCCCTTTGCCAGCCACGGCAAGGACAGTCAATAATCGTACTTATTTCTTCCCTGTTCTTCTCCCTGAAAATAGACAAACACAACAGCTCTTCTACATTCTCCCGGGAATTGGACAGAGTGTCGTTACTACTCATTCCTACGAGAAATGCCGGTCAAGTCAGGCAAGTGGCACGCTTACTGGAAGAATGGCTCACAGCCGAAATCACTCCGGTTCCCACTCCTGGGGACTAGGTATTCTTATTTCGAGGACGGTCACTGTGCGCAGACTGCAACAGTATGACATTCTGGAGCGAGTTTCTCGATCTCGAATCTGGGTTCGTATCCAACTGGTGCTCGTATGACCCACGGCTGGGCGTCTCGTCAAAATGGCCATCGTCGCAGCAGTCACAACCACCGAATACCGATTTTCGGATGGATGGCCCCATGCGATTAGTCTGAAAACTGGTCAGGCCTTCCTGGCAGGTACAGTCTGGCCTGCTCTTGTTCTGGAAGTGGCATCTTAAGCAACTAGGGCTAAGCAGCACTCGGACGTCTGGTATTGGTTAAGGGCATTAGAACCACATCTACGGGAATATATCGAGACGCTCAAGGCAATACCGGGAAACACTCAATATCGAGGGCGAACGTGCAGAAATCCTGTTTGAAGTCTGACGAGGTAGAAGACTTAACAACGCAGTCTTCCCTTGTTGCATATGCCGAAGATGATATACTTCGTCCGAGGAATCGGGATGTCAGTTCTCAGGGCTGCTTTTAGGGCTTCTGCTTTTGTTAAGACCGCCACTCCAGGCAGGATACCTTGCCCTACCTCTTGGGCTTTAAATCATTACTCTGCCTTGAATACTGTGGTCCAATGCTTATACACAATATCTCCATATCAGCTTCTTGGTAATACGGGGAAGGGCAAGAATAATGCTCAACCATTTACACGGCACCATTCCCTGTAAGTATCCTAATGATTAACTGATGGTATAATGCAGGCTAATTCATATTTATAGGTTTAGAGGGTGTAACAAAGGTTTCTCACCTGCATGCATATCTAAAGAAGGGACACATGTGGCTAGGCACTGCCCGTTAATGCGGAATGCAAGCCTTGGTTATCTTTTATGATCGACAGTGACCCGGCAACCGCTGCACTTCATTTGATTCTAATATTCTGCCTACGCCTTGGGCCTCCTGGCTTAACCAAATGTCCACTTCTGGGACTGCCTTGACGCCAAACGTCAAGAGACACCGTGATTGGAACTTTCCTCGAGATCCTTGACAGCTAGCAACACTTGTGGCCGATCCTTAGCTCCAAATATGATAGCAAGAAACGCTATCCCTACTGGAACACGACATATCCGTGACATTGCAGACGAAACTTTGAAAGTCGCTATCGCTGATATCTCCACTACCCCCGAAGCAAACTGGCCTATTGGTCTACGCAAACTGCATGCTAATCTATGCATTACATTTGGGTTTTGGGTAGAGGATGGTGAGGCGTATCGTTATGATAAGGCCTTACGAGATATTGCTGTGACAGCCGGGCATGAGCTGGGTAAAGCCTTGGTTTCGATTGTGCAAGCTCATCGAAAAGAGCATAGTTTGGAGCCTACTCCAATATGGGGCCTGACGTGTTTGGTCCTGTCTTTTCCAGGCCCTGGGCTTCGTGCTGTCCGTGTCTTCTCTATTATTCATGAGCCAGATTGAGCCCCCGACCATAGGGCCGGTCTGTCGTGAAGGATATTAAAGCCACATATTAGCAAGGGTATGAGCTGGATGTTCGCGGTGAAGCTTTGGACCAGGAAGCAGCTTGTTCGCACTGCCAGAACTCCGGTATATCGGAGCTGCGTCGGATCTTGAATACCGCCGCTCAGCAATATCACTGCACTTGCGTCAACTGCGTTTGGACTGGTACAGACAGCGAGTTTTCAGCGCCGCGATCACGGACTCCGATTGGGCGCAGCTTTGTAATGCCCTTTAAAGCTAAAAGTCAAGTCTACCTCTGCTTATATAAAGCTACGATTTGGCTACTATTATTGGTGCTGCCTCGAAGCTTGGACCTTGCTATACTGGCCTCTTTACTGTCACCATCACGTTGGTCGCCTCGCATATGAACAATCTAATCTGCCTGACTCATGGAATATGCACCCTGCCGTTTCTATTGCTTAATTAGTACCCGCTGTTCCAGCTGCTGATTTCTGCGGTTGCAAGAAAGCAAAAACTCCTGCTACCCTCGATGCTCGCTTTCCCGAAGATGTTAACCGATACAAAGTCGAAAATATTCTTGACTGTTGGACCTGACTATATGGCCGTAAACACACCTCACCCCGTTTATTAAATACCATGTTCACTGGCTAGGCTACGGCCCTGAGCATGATTAATAGGTACGCAAAGAAAGCCTTACTGATGCCAAAGAAGCTATTGCCGAATCTAAACTATCTCGCAATCCTGACCGTGTGTGGTAAGTTACTTACCTGCTTGTCAAGCCTATTCCAAGCCATTCGGTTGTTCTAAGTGTCATTTATAGCCAACGAGGCCATTGTGCTCTTGAAAATCCCCGATACCTACCTTCATCGTTTACTATCGATTATCGCCGCAGTCTGCCTGTCCAGCCTATGAAAAGTCAGAAAAGAAGAATGAGGAATGAAGACAGGAGCATACGTTGAACTGGAGATGACGGGACTCCCTAGTCCATTATTAGTGACGAGGAATGTGCTACCTCGTTTGAGAACCAGGTTGGCCCCTATATAGATCATGATGAGACGCTAGACTACTACACCAAAAGACCTTGCAAGGTTGGTGGTTAGCCAGCTTTCTCCAACAATATCGGCCTTGTGTCGTCTTCAGGTTTACTTAGCAGACGGTCATATAATCCAACAAAAGCCATTTATATTTACAATCGCACAGCAACTGAATATATATATACACCCCATAATCCCAACCCATCCACCTAAACAGCCAGAGTAATATCCCCCTCCTCAACATAAACCCCACTCCAGTACCAGTCCTCCGCAGCCCCAGACTCCCCATTATCCAGCCTCAGCTGCCCAACGTGCCAGTCCTGCGAGTTCGTCTCCGTGCTCGCGCTGACAGGCTCAACAACCTGCTCCAGGTCCGCCCCGCCAGTCGAGGTATACAGGGAAACCGTGCCCGCGGCAAAGTCGATCCCGTACGCAAAGTTGTACCACACGCCGGCCTCGAGCGGCGTCGTCCACTGCGACGATCCGCCGGCGTACCAGGCGAGCTCGGAGTCGGAGTTTCCGTATTTGAGTTCGGTGAAGTGGCTCTATACGTTATTAGAATCATACGCCAGGACGATGACGTTAAAGCAAAGCTCGAAAAAGAAACGGGAGACATACTTCGAAGAACGCCACCTGGTGCTCCAGGCTTTCTACTGGGAAGTTCTCCTCCTTGACACTAAGGGAGAAATGGTAGAACAGTTTTCCGGAGCCGAGATCCGCATCGCCTTCGACCTGCGGGATCAGTTCCGAGCGCATCATCGTCTGACCATTCCAGCTGGATGTGTCGTCAATGGTTATCCTGACGCCCTGTGCCTCGTCAAGAGTGGAATTCGGGTTCTGGTAGTCTGGCGAGACGTCGAGGTAGGAGGAGGTGTCGCCTGAGCCGTGGATATACCATTGGTATGGGGGGAGTTGGGAGGACCAGGACCCTGGTTTGTTAGTATTGCGAGCCCTTTTGATATGGCAAGCAGAAAGAAGGAAAAGGAAGGGCAAGTACATTTATCGAAATCCTTGACTGTGTAACTCTCGTTGAACAGGCCGCTCCAGAGGACAGTGCCGGCCGAGGCCAATGGGGCCGAGACGGAGAGAAGAGGGAGGTATCTCATGGCTTAGCTTTTGCTTAAATTTCTTGGTTTTTTATTTTACCCAGAGAGCAGGTGGTGAGAGGGACTGGGATGTTATATAGAGGCAGTGGGCTGGTGGGAAATGTCGCTGTTTCATACTGTTTCATGTTTATTTCCTCCTTTCCGGAAGCGTCACGGATCAATTGGCAGCAGATTTATCTCAGACAGGCACGGCCTGCTCGGCTAATGGTGAAGAGTGAAGAAGATCTCTGCCGTTTCAATTTGATTTAATTCCCCTGTTGTTGGCAGTTGTGGTCATTTCATCGCAAGACGACACCGCGTAGAGTTTCTTTCTACTCCGTGCCGAATAGGTACAAGCAATAGGATCCAGGGCCAGACTACACAAATCTCACCATAGACGCCCCCCCATTCGCAATCATGAGCCTGATAAACATCGGCTGCAGTCCCGGGTCTCCGGTACAGCCGAGACTAATACTGAAGCTCAAACCAAGCTTTCTATGCCAATCAAGCCAGCAAGCGGCCAGTGTTTCGAGGAGCACATCAAATGCCATAAATATGTGCTATCCGTGCCTTCCTCGAGCGGGCTTAGAACTTCTGGGTGGCCCCTTCCTCATCTGTAGTACAGTACCACTTTCGTTTATAAGGAAAGAACGACCAGCAGATGTCTCCAGTCGCACTGTCCTTAATAGTCGAAATAAATTTGCTAAACTTGGTGGTGTATTTGTAGTAATCTTGATACAGTGCGCTAATATATATATGAATTAGGCATGCCTGACCACCAATTATTCTAGTTGTATACAATGACCAACCAGAAATCGACTCTCAATGCAATCCGAGTACAGCTAGCTTTGAACTGCATCCTATATTACCATTCATCTCCACAGTGAATGGAAGTGTGACGACCTTCCCGATGGGGACAACCAGCCCACCACAGTTGCCGAGGTTTCCCCGAAGACCTCATCCAGCTCACATTCTACAGGCCGATTGATTCGACACTTAAAGGCACTGAATCCCAGTAATACACCCATCCCAATTCATACGACAAAATGGCACAGCCAGCCCCCAACACCGCCAACTTCACCTGGACATCAACAACCCCAGGCCGATGGGAACGAGATGTCGATGAAGCCGAGCAATTCTATACTTCCCTGGCCAAGGCATACGAAGGAACAGGACGGGTTTTCTTTGCTATGACGGGGTTCATCTCACTATCAATTCCTATACCCGAATCCACACCCCAGGACGAAGCAATGGAGAACCTCGAATCAGCCCTCCGAAAAGCCTGGACGTGGCTGCGGTATGACCATCCCACAATTGCTTCACATGTAATCTATGACGAGAATCAGAAGAAATGCAAAAAGGTGTATCAGGCTTTCTCTCCATCATACACAGTCCAGGACTGGCTAGACGAAACATTCATCACCATCGACGACGGGATCTCAGGGTTAGAATGGTGCAACTCAGACCCTCCTGTCCCGGCCTTTCCAACTATATTCTTCATCAGAACTGGCCTTCATGATGGGAGAATTGCAGGAGATCTAATTCTGCGCTCCCACCACGACATCATAGACGGAACAGGAACACTGCTTCTCTTCCATAACCTCCTCTCGCATGCTTCTCAAGCCTACCAAGCCCAAAATGAACCGGGATATAAACTCCCCCAGTTCGGCACTGAATATCAAAATATAAGCCCACCACTCCGCATCGCAGCCCAAATCCCGCCAGAGCTAGATGACTCGCACAAGCAGCGCATGGCCGAGATCCAGAAATACAACGCCACTCTTCGAGAAAACGTCGAACTCGCCAGTCCACCCTTTAAACGTGACAATAGCGGCCCAGGAAAACACCAGCGCGTTGCGGTTACACTATCCCAGGAACAGACGGCGAGAGTCCTCGCTGCATGTCGAGAGTTAGGGCTCAGTATTACACACGCATACCACGCTGCTATTCCACTCGTCGTGCGAGATCTGCAGGAAAAAGGGGAGACCGAGCGTCAGGTACGGTATCTGAACTATAGTCTTATTAACGAGCGAGTGAACTGCTTGGAGCCATATAGTACTGCGTCTCACCCGGCTTCAGTGTACCATTCCGGCTCGGGGAAGGGGCTGGCTGTGGATTTAACCGTTCCCGCATTAGAAAGAAGCTCAAGAACAGGCGCGGATTCCAATTCCAGCGAGGCAGGTTTGGATCAGCGGAAAGAGTACGCAGATGTCGCATCTATAATCCGATCATTCTACCTCGATATCCGGCACGACAGAGATCATATCTTCCTCGTTCCCTCATACTGGGGAATGGGAACAATCCCGTACCCCGCTGATGGGAAGACGAAGCCCGTTCCAGGGCGGAATGAGACACCGTCGGTGTCGATATCGAGCATGGGTATTCTTGACAAAGTGATTAGCCACAGGTATAGGGAGTTTGAGGTTGAGGATCCGTGGGTTACGGGTGAGGAATTGGGGACTGGACTGGGTCTGTTCTTGGGGACTTGGAAGGGGAGGGTGACTCTTAGCGCGGCGTATAATGATGCCTGGCATGATAAAGGGGAGGTATTGGGGTTTCTGAATAGGTGTAATGACACCACCTTTAGTGGGTTGGGTTTGGCTTGAGAGCGGGTTTGCAGTGCCATAATCATAACTCATAAATTGATCGATTAAAACATTCACATTAATCCCATCATATCCCTTATCATACTCAAACCCTCATCACCCAGGTACATACGAGAAAAACGGTACTTTGAGTATGCCTACCATTTCTCAGGCCCAAACTTCACGCCCGTCACTTGCACCGCCGTGCCCGAAGCGTCCATCGTATCAGCAGCGATGTTGGTTCCCCACCAACTCGGAAACTCCGTCTTGGTCAGGTTCAGCGTGACGAAGATGAGGATTGTACATAAAGCCAATCCAACGTCCAGTCCTGCTGACAAGACGTAGTTGTACTGCATCCACCACCCGCGCCAGCGGTCGCGGATATACTTGTTGAAGATGAACCCTACAATGCCCCAGGAAAGGTAGTTCAAAGGGGTAGCAGGCGGAATGAGTCCTGTTCCGCCGAAAATAATAGGAGCATTAAGAAGACGGATATAGCGTGCATACTTAGTGTTCCTCGAAAGGTGCGCGAGGACGTAAATTACGACCGGTAGCGAAAATCCAGCGAGCCAAAACCACATGAGGCCGGAGTACATCTGGCCAGGGGAGAACATGCGGGCAGGTCCGATTGTGCCCCAGATGACAGAAGCGTTGAAGAATACGCGGCCATTGGGGCAGGTATAGCGGTTCGCTTGATCTAATTCGCAGACGTTCGAGATGGAGCCCAGTGCCCAGTTCATAACGCAAATCTGCACAACAGAGGACCAGAGGCAGGATACCATTTGAGCGGCGAAGGTCACCCGGGGAGGGATCTTCATGTAATGCCCCAGTTTCATGTCCTGACAGAAGAAAAGCCCTTGGTACATGCTGATGTAGCCGTATGTCTTGAACAGCATCATTGCCATTGGTCTGCCGGGTTGCATGTAGCCGATGACAAACTCGGTGATCACGTTGAGTCCAATTTGGATGTTTGTTGAGGCCTGAATAATCCCACAAGGTACGAACCAGACTGCCGCCATGACTAGCGAGATGAAGAATGCCCACCAAGTAAGATGCGTTGGATACCCTTGGCTGACCCCGAGAGCAATTCCGATCATGATAAGTGTGATAACACCATACCACCACAGTGGAACTGGTTTGAACCTAGCCATAAGGCGTCCATGAACGTCTTCCTCTTCCTGACCGATCCGGCGGAATCGTGCCCAAATATCCTTTCCGTGGAACAGCACAGCATGCACAATGACGGCAATAATCGTGGCGAACGACAGGCCATAGCAGAGGGTGAACGTGGTGGACAGAAAGAGAGGTGAGTAACTTTCGTATTTAGCCAAGTCCAAAGTCATTTCTGGAGTTAGGATGCGAGAAACATTGTAGACCTGACCAGTGTTGTCGTAGCTGCTGGAATCGCTTATGGGCAGGTACTTGTAATAATTGATACCGGTGTAGTGCATGGCAGGAGTGACAATCCAAAAGAAGATCACCAACCCAAGTAAGGTATTTGCAATGCCATGCCATGGCGAGATAAGAGGGCTGAAGTTGAAACCCGAAACCTGGGTCCAGTCGAACGTGATTGGAATCAGCGACAGCCCAGTCCACCCCCCGAACAATTGATTGATAACCACGTTCTGCGGCTTGATCCAAGTTACCCAGGCGAAGACACTGAGGAATGGTGCGATGTACCCGGGAAACCAGTACCACACAAACGACCCAATCATGCAGTATAAAAACATCCTGTACTTGCCAATAATCCAACCTGACACCTTGGCGGGATCGGGTCTGCTGTGGTCGTGGAGGGCCGTGAACAGTGATGTGTTGATGAGTGTCGACGGCCAGATCATCGCGGCAGGGGTGACTAGAAACCGATGGAAGAACCCGGCCATGCCAAAGCCCAACATCTGTGTGGATATGCACATGAATATCTCAAAAGCCCAGTCAAAGCGTTGCTTGTAGAACGCGCGCTGCGCAATTAGAATGTCGGTAGCATACGCCGCACCGCCGCCAAAGGTGGCATTGGCCATGATAACAGAGATGGCATGTTCCTTCTTGGTATACGGGCCCGGATTAAGACTGAATTTGATTCCAAACACGTTGTACGTCTTTTTCGGCATGACCTTTTCCCAGGCCACACCGATCGGGTAGGCAACGACCTGAGCGACGTAGGAGGGGATAATGATATAGGGTTGGCGCATAGAGAACAGGCTGTTGAGAGCCGACCCGATGGTTGCGAGCAAAAGGCCGATGGCCCAGGCACGAAAGGTGTTGGAGTATCCGCCTTCATCAGTGTTCGGAACAGCAGCGCGCACCTCAGGGTAGGGAGAGTTCTCGAGCAGACTGTGGGTTATTTCCCGGCGAGTGCCCTCGTTATTGGTGTGCAGAGCATCGTCAATCTCCTCCGCGAGGTCATCGGGGAGATTGGGGTCCCAATGGTGATGCTGCTTGATGAGTCTCAGTTGATGGGCAGTGTTGCTGGGGGTGGCGCCGTCTCCAGAGAGAGCACCAGAGCCATAGAGCGAGTCTTCCGTCGAAGTAACACGGACGGGGGGTTGGTATTTCTCCTCCATTGTAGCAATGGACCAATAGCCTAGATAGCTCAATGAACACAACGTAGAGAGATGGACGATACGGGGTCGATGAGAGAAAGAGAAGACAGGGAGTATTAAGTGAGAGATGGCTGCCCGCGACCATCTGAAGTAAATACTCTCACCTTCCTAATTCGGTAACACTTCATATCGGCCTCACTGGGGTAGCATTCGCTTCCACTCCTTATCATGACCAGGATACGAAACAACAGATACCACCCCATCTAGCCCTCTCTAGCAGCATCATGCGTGACACGCCCCAGACCAAAATAGTCCATCTCCAGCAATCTCTCTGCCGCAATCTCTCTGCCGCAATCACATCCAATCGCAAACCAACAGGCCGTCGACAGAGCCTGACAAACAACACGGCCATTGGTTATATTATCACAGTAGCACAGCATAGACCCCGTTTCCATGTTATTATCCCCTTTGAACTACAGAAGACCACGCGCAAACCTTCCATCTCCGACAATATCCGCAACCCCGCAAGTATGCCAGCTAAACCGTAGGTATAGGGGTATTGTGGCACGCTGTGGCTCGGGGGTATTCCCCAATTAATGGACGGTGGCTATCTGGCGCGAGCACGGGCGATCGAATAAGTGTAACAATACTATATTCGAGCGGCCGCGTGCTTGTCCTCGATAAGCTAGATGCGAAGCTCATGCCAACATGCCGAGTCACTCTTGACCATCGTAGTGGTGGAAGCAGCCAGGGCGCCTATATCCCGTGTCAACCGACTCAGTTCTTAGTGACAATCCATCTAGGTCTGGAAACGCGAGTCATTCGCGCATGAGTAGGCCAATCCTGCGGAATAGGGCTTCTTGCCATAATCCCCGGGGCTTGCGATGGGAAGGACAAGATCGATTGGCCGACATCAGAGTTCAGGCTAATGTGCTAAACTAAAGGTTCATGAAGGTCCTTGCGTGCTTGGGCGTTGGTAATTAACCTTGGTGAAAACTGGGTGCTGACCCCCCACCAGGCTAAGCACTGGCCTACTGGTGTTAGTGTTAGTGATAGCACTAGCTGGTTGGTTGACATCTGTGCCCATTGGCGAGATAGCAGCGTTACATGGTCTCGGTTGTTGCGGCAGTGATTTCTCCAGCAATGGCGCCATCTTGTCTCAGTCCAGACACCATAGGGAATAGGATTGCGGGTTTGTGCATCTCTCTTCTGTACAAAACCGATATGCCGGGCAATCCTAGCACTACCTTTCGCGCCGTAAAGTCCGACCAACACCATCCATGTATCCTATCTCCCAAACAGGGACGATAAACCTTCAATGGAATGATAATGGTCGGTTCAATCCAGGTTAGCCAAGGATACGAACCTCAAAAGCAGGAAATCGAACATTCGTTCCCCACAACTAGAACAGTCCCCCAATCGAGGATGGTGATACCTAGCATCAATATCGTGTAGCATCGACAGAAAGTCAAACTCTCAGTGGCAAATCAGTATAGCCATATCATACCGCGCGGTTGCAGTCGGGGTCGCATCCACTAATCAGGGATGTTGAGTGCCCACTCAAGGTCTGTCCAGAACTGGTCATTGTATAGGTTCACGGACTCAATGCTGACAGGAACATTTTCGCTACTTTCCTCGGGGACTATCAACGTGTTAGTGATAATAACAATGCAACGCAACGGTGATAGTGAGACGCACCAGCCAGCGCTGGCTCAAATTCCTCTTTCCACCACCACATCGTATCAATAACCGGAGCCAGAGCAAGGCGACTGCGAATCCTTAGCGCAACCAAGATACTCCCATCTGGTTTCCGAAACGCCTTGTTGCTGTTATATAGCTGGCTTAAGCAAGTAACTATCCTCGTTGGCATATCACTGTTGGTTACGATCATGAGTTTTGTCAAATTCAACGACTTCATGAAGTACTCTCTCGCTTTGCCGAAGTCGACGATGTCGGTATCGTGGCCCTTGATCATGCGTAGCAGAATTGACCCAGCGAGGAGAAGGCCAAACCAGACCTGAGAGGGGCAAACAGCTAGAGACTCGAGCTCGTGGGCCATCATTTGGATAGCGTCGATAACAGCACAGGCGGCGGTCTGGAGTTTCCTTAGGCAGTTGTCGGCATATAGCGTAAGGTTTTTCAAGAAGTGCATTCCCTGCACGCTAAGACTAGCCACGAGGACGTCGAAGCGGACCATTGCTAAGCCGTTAGTTTTAGCAAGCAACAAGTCCAGGTGGGTGGCTTACATGTCGGTGCATCAATGTGCAGGTCACAAACTCGCTGTTCGTATGCCTTCAGAAGAAGGTCGAGTCCGCGCTCTTCTGCAGCAGCTAAATTAAGGACTCCGTATTCGTTTACGGCTGTGCCGCACTGCGTGACGATCTCCTGGGCCTTCAGGCGGATCCGAACGTACGGAGACATGTGCTGGTATAAGACCTTGCGTTGGCTTATGTCTTGAGTGAGGTCTGGTAGAGATCGAGGGGGTTGTCCTTTCATCAGACATGCGCTGCTCTACTTTAGCACAATTGGTGTGATTGTACAGGCGGCAAGTCACTTACCGCTGATAAGTGATTATGGTGTATGCCCATAGCTCCGAACGATGGGTAATATCAACTGGTGACGGAAGCTGGTGCCTTGTCTTGTAGAATTCATGGCTAGATACTGGGTTGTGCATGCCATACTGCATGGCCACGTGCAGTAGCAGTCCTGCCAAGGGAAATATAATGTCAATCCCATCGTCATCTTTGGGGAAAGGCCAGTTGAGGACGACAAGTAGGCCTTGCACAATATTCCACGGTCCACAGCCTGACAGGGGGGAAAGGAAGGCCAAGTCCACGATAGGTTTGACAAGGGCTGGGAAGAGAGTCGGGTTCTTAGCACACGTTCTCGAGGCGGTTCCGATTATAGCCCAGAATAAGAAATCGGATTGTTCGTATGTATGGTTCGGTGTGCTTTTTGTGTCGAGGACAGGTATGAAATGCGCATACTGGCGGTAGAAACTAGAAAATGTCAGTGGGAATCCAGCCGACATCAACTGAACGAATAGCTCACAGATCAAATATCTCGTCGATTTCATCTCCGCTCAAGGTCACACCAGCAATAGTACGGGGTAACGTACGGTTCGGGTCGACCCCGGCCAAAGCAAGATGCTTCTTCGTCGACACCACCGGGCCCATCCCGACAGGCGGCTGTAGAGGTTGTGGTCTAGCCTGTCCAGTAACGGTGTGCTTATACATAGACCCAGGTACCAAATCAGCGAGCTTTGAACTGTTGCACGCAGAGGTATCCAGCGTAGCGGCGGCAAGATGGGGCAGCGCATCAGGGCCAGCCTCGGAAAGCAAAAAGTGCGACCCATCAGCCGTAGCATAGGTAGCATATCCAAGGTTATTATCGTCATCCCCCAGGCCCGGTGCCGCTCCGAGACGCCTGAAGCCACCGTCCGCGGGATTGGGTAACAACATCATAGCAGGGACTTCCTGGACTGGGTGGCGTAGACTGGAGGATGCTTGTGCGGACAGCTGCTTTCTCAGCTCATCAGTTTCCTTCTCCAGCTGCTCGTACTTCCTGTCCCAGTGTTAGTATTTACCAGACTCCTGGTTTAACCTGCAGATACGCACTGCCGTTTGTGCTCCCTCCGGAATCCCTCCGACAAGACGCATCGTAACTCGAGTTTCTCACATCGACTGCAGGGCTGTTTCTTGAACGCATCGCAGCGGGCCTAACGGCAGATCCATATTAGCATAATAAACACAGATAATCTCACGACAAATATTCTTCCCCGGCTTCGGAATGAGGATTGACTCATACCTTCTGCTGTCGGCACTCAGTGCAAGCCTTCTTATTTCTCCTCGAAGCAGACCTGTTCGGTTTCGAGTCATCAGCATTTATGAGGCCCCGGATGGTAAGCATCTTAGTGAATGAATTCTCTGTGGATGTAGTGAGTTTCGATGCTTGAAGGGATAGCTTACGAATGAGGACTCTCAGGCTCCTCCATCTCGACAACTCAGGCAGCTTCAGGAACAGATAGTATTGTCACTGGTTCGGAGATATGGGTTAATTGTATATCCGGGACATAGACTGCCTGTGAATACTGGCGGTTTTGGTTGCTGTGTTAATTCACTATAAAGTGGAGCGGGTGTGTGTGAATACGTCAGTAAATGTGTGAGTGAATGTGTGTGAGAGTTGGCGACATCAGGTTGACCTGAGACTGGGGACCTGTAAACAACCACCTAAGCTTTTGATAGCAACAAGCAGCACCGACAGGTCTGACCACACTGTTTGTTTAATTTTCCGTCTTCTGTGATTTGCCTGTTGGAATGGGCTGTAACGTTGCGGCTAACTGCCTTGCAGATGCCGCCATCACCCCGAATATGGCCTTACTCACAATAGCTATCATGGTTCGTCAAATAATTGGTCAGACTTTGCGAAACTGGTCGTCTTGGTCTAATGGCAAGTTGGAAGTTCCCAACAACCACAGGTGTTTAAAGTGCCCTGTACCGTGCGCAGTGCATAGGAGTCCATCCTCGCCCAAGTACAACCACACTGATCGTTACCTACTGCGGTCGAATATCATACCTCATCCAGGGCCCAGGCTTCAGCAGGGTAATACCTCATCTCCACAAACTGGTGGCATGAGGCCAAGGTGAAGCATTGCCATGCGGGTTGGGATGACCGGGGCGGTACCGGCTGCTATGCATGGGCTCAGTAGAATTGACCGGTATGGACCGGGCTTGTTTGTCTCCGGTGCCTTTTTGTTTCTCACCAGTATGGCTACCCTATAAGTTTGAATGGGTTATTCCGTCTCAGGCAGGTTGCGAGGCCGTTGCTGCTCCCCATCTCAAATACGCTAAATAAGCCTCCGATGCCTGGATATAGTTCTAGTCGTGGGCAAGTTATATATACAGATGCTACCCGGCGAACACTACTTATGAGAGAAAGTAACTCCTTTTATCAACAAAGATTACGCCCAGTCTGGAAATTGTGACTCGACTCGCAATATGACGGCGTCTCCTATGTGATAGCATGCCTCCCAGTCTTGTGCTCGGCCTACTTCAGCAGATCATGTCGGCCTTGTTCCTCAGGTTCGACCCCCTCCCTATCAACTTGGCACGAGCATCTACAATTGCATGTTTGCCCCTGGTCAGGCTCACATGCTGCCGAGAGATGTGACACAAATAGGCAGGCTTGCGCGCGTCGATCCAGCCTCGCACGATGACGAAGCAGGGCGAGCCGAAACCCACGAGGATAGACCCGCAAGCAGACTGCGCGATCCTGATCACAAAGCTCCCACTGATGCTACAGTATGACAACCGGCACCCAAAGTTACTTCTACCTCTGGTGACATGATGCCGACAGTGACATTGGAAGGTTTCTTCGATAGACCGCGCTGGTACCTGCTGGGTTTTTTGTTTCTCCTTGGGTACTGGTCGCAGCAGAGGACAGCCCATTTCGCCTTGTTTAGGGCTCCAGGGGCCCTGTAGGAGTTGGGCAGTTCGTAGCAGTCCATGCACATCGAAATGTGTCCTTGGTTGTTCGGTTCGCATATTGTTTGTGTTACATGGATACACCTAGTGACCGACGCGCAGGAGTCCAGGCCATCCCATAGAGGGCGTGACTTCGATGCTTCATTGCTTGCCTGCGGCTGAGGCCCACGACGGCTCGAAGCCTTGGCCAAAGACCCTCGGATCGTTTGCGTTAATGTAGTACCTGGGTACTGATCATGCCACAGTGTTGGTAGAGAGTGCAGCAGAGGCCAGGGATTGCTAACATTCTGTGCCGCCGGTCAGTTACTTAGAGCAACTTCGGACTTTGCTATGGAAGTGTCGAATTTCCCTATCGTGTTCTACCAACGCTAGTACTCCTCACATCGCCCCCATATTAAACTACCGATAAATATGCCCTACAAGCGATTCTGTGTTGTGGTTGGCTGAGGGCGATGTCATCTACACCCCGTCTTAGGCTATACTGACATCACCGTGGCGAGCGAGACATATAGAAAACTCATGTAGACCATCCAACAACTCGCACTCACCTAATATCCGTAACAAAACAAAGATTTCAGCCCTATTATGTCTTCAGATTTGCCTTCCATCGACGAACTCAAGCGCGCCGTTGAAAGCGGACAGCGCATCACGCCTGAAGATGTTTCGGTGATTGGCCATATAGAGAGCGAATTGACAGGCGGTGGTCCGATCCAGGGAGGGCCTGCTGCGATCGCTCAAGGTCTGGCGATGCGACAGATGAGTTTTGATGAGAAGCTCGACGAACTGGCCCACAAACCCCAGAATCGGATTACGCAAGAAGATGCGCGAGAACTACAGGAACTAGAGGTTTGTGTTCCGGCTCCTCAGAGTTGGTGGCAATGACATTGATCAAAGTCTACAGGGTCGTGCTTTCAATAAACCCCCAACAGCGGGATCCGTTGCCTCGCAGGTTAGGTCAATTGCAGATAGAAATGAAGCACTCGGTCTTCCGCCAGTATCAGCGAAAGCGCCAGAAGCATTTGTGACAAAAGATGATGCCAGCGACGCCCAACACGAAGAATCGATGATCTACGGCGGACAAAATCCGAGGGGTGGGATGGCGGCCCAGATGCAGGTGGGTAGAACTGCGGGGCAGCATCAAGTTCTAACCACCCTGTTCACCGATACAGATTTTGCTAACTATGAAAAGAGTGCGGCCGATAAGCTGGGGCACGCGAGACGTGATAGCTAGGTCACTCTCAGTCTGTTGATACTCGAGAGATGCGAATACGCATACGCATAGTATATCCGACTGAGTACGTGCCACGAAAGCTGTCAGCTTGGTAAGAGTTGACATGGTTTGCAGCCGGTGAAATGCCGGGATCGACCTGCACGGATAAATCAATTGTTCTGTGGCTGTCTGAGACGGACCACTAGATTGGCCATAATTGGTAGGTCGCAGAGTCATTCTTTTGAGGTGCATATTGTTTCCAATAAATGGACTTTGGTGTTTCAAAGGCTGGTGTCTTGCAAAGTAAATATCCAATCGGAGGTGTGCGAGCGGCGTTTTTGGGATATCTGATTTGAAATTCTCTCTTTGACCGGCAGTAGTGGTACCTTATCACGCTGCCTTAAGGTTTGGAGGGGCCAGAATTGTTGAGGGCCACATGGGTTGAAGTTTTAGTGGTCGAGCCGGTGGGCTGATAGCCGCGAGTTGTATGCCATATCTTTGGTGGAAGCCTTCGAGAAACGTAAAAAGAGTAAAAGACCCTCGTATATTATTCCTCTCAATGTTGACGTGGGTATTCCGCATGAAAGGCAGATCTGCGGATCCACCGCAGGTGATTATCACAACAATTCGTCCAGTAACCAGTCCTGTGCTATTCGGAGGCCCTGACGGTGACAAATACTTGCAGCGGGGCCATGATTTGAGATAGCAGCTGCAAGGCAAGCTCCCGACCGGAGTCGGGCCCTCGCTTCAGCTTACTGAGGAGCTGGCAGCTGCACCGGATATAGTCGGCGCAAGGACTGATTGGTTCGAATCGAGGATGGACTGCTCCGAGCGTCTGGGCTTGATGGAGAAGACTCCAGCGCAAATCCGGTTCGTTCGTGGAGGCTGGGGTTGCCGCTCTGCCCCTCCATAGCATGCTCGCATCGAGGAGCTCGCATCGAGGGAGCTCGTCAAAATCTGTCGTCACAGCTTGAGAAAGAAGAAGTTGAATCGATGTAGAGTAATTCGTAGGACCCAATGTTGTTCGGAAGTGCAATTGATGCGCGAATTGATAAGAATTGATGGAAGATAGCTGGAGATTCCTAGTGTTGTTGTGATTGACAGTAAGTGACGCAGGTGTTGCCAGCCAACCCCTCACCTCCTTCTGCCCACTTCGCACTCCTCCGTCATGACAAATTCTGGGCTTAGCTCTGTGGTTCCCTGTCGCTCGGACGGTGAGCAGCAGTCACTTGGACCATGGAATCCTGGATCACTCGAAGAACTCAGAATGTCGCTCACCGGCTGTTATAAATACCACTTCCCTCCGCACGTCTTCTCAAGGGTCCCCAATCCGTGAGCACCTTGATCGCTATCCTCTGCCTCTCGTCCAATCAAAGGCCCATCCCGCCTCGAATTTCTCGAACAAAATCGCCCTAGTTTATCCAGTTCCATAACGTCACAATGCCTTTGACTGGTCACTGTCTGTGTGGTGCTGTCACCTACTCCGCCGAGGTTGACAAGCCCCTCATCACGGCCTACGACCACTGCGATGACTGCCAGCGCCAGAGCGGTTCAACCTACTGTAAGCAATGCAAACCCACCAATAATTGTCCAATCACTGGAGAGTAGGTTCTAACTTCTTGCAGCCCTTGTTACTGTCGTCCCCAAGGATTCCTTGACCATCAAGGGACCTACCAAGAGCTACGCAAAGAACGGCTCCTCCGGGCAGCCCGTCCACCGCATCTTCTGCTCTGAGTGCGGTTCTCCCATTGCCCACGACCCCGATGCTGCTCCCCCAATTATTGCTCTCAAGGCTGGTACCTTGGACACCGAAATCAAGAAGAATCTGAAACCTGTACGTTTCCTGCAAAACAATACCGGAAATGCCGCCAGAATAGCGCAACTAACCCCGCATACAAATAGGACACGGAGATCTGGACCGTCAGCAAGCTCCCCTTCTGCGCGGAGCACCTGGCCAAGCCTTTCGAGCACATGCCCCAGTAAGCGACACGACGCGACGAAAAGTTGGAGACGCCTTATGAATGGAACGATATGCAAGTATTTGACACGATAGTATAGCAAAATATGAATGGTACTACTTTTGGCGCCTTTTCTGGACCCCATTATTTCGCCTTGGCCTCTGAAACTAAGTCCATGGAAGTACAATGAACCCTGAGCTTTCATTGCTCCTCCCACCATCTTCCTGTAATACTAGGAGCAACTATGAACATCCATAAAATATCCGTCTCTTGAATTAGTCTAGGCTTGGAAATGAGCATATGCCTACTATACTTGAAGGCCTGATTAAACCCGCGAGCTGGGAACTGCGAATTTCATGAATCCCTTCAAGGAAAGAGCCATCGTTGCGGCCGCTCCTGCCTTACGAAACTGCGGTCATATAGAAGGGTACAGCCGGTCCATCGTTCCTGCCTGCCGAACAATTAATAGGAAAGAGCCGTTGGGGTCGGTTGTTCTTTCCTGCGAAACTACCGGCATCATGGATGGCAGCGGAAGGCGCGAAGGGCTTCTGAACGAAATAGGAAAGTGCTCAAGTGAGGACAACCCAAGCAGGTTGCTCTATAATCGACGGAAAGACGGCGTCGTGATTGTTTCAACCACATTCTCCTAGCTGAATCGAGTGGATCGGTGATTTTCGATAGGCACCAACCACTCTAGGAAACATGATAATGGAATGCTTAGGTGAGTATTCCATTCTGATATCGCAGCTCGGAGATCTACGGTATCCAGGCACCTCAGTTTCGCCCGCCAAGGTTCCAATCACACGGTTTGGAGTGATTCTCGCAACTATATTCGCGCATGGGTGCTCGGTGAGACAAGACGAAAACCACCGCCTGCTGTCGGAGAGATACAAACACGATATTATGAGCTCAGCCGTCATCTCTGTGTAAGGCAGCTTACGGCTCCGTTCCTTATATATGGCAAAACAAAGTTTTGCGGACTCAGCCTCGATTCGTACTCACCGAGACTATTTTCGATGGCAGTGTATATATACAAGAGATCATTATCTCCCAGCCCAGGCAACTTTCCACCAAAATTCCTGATCTGACCATCACAGAACAATGTCTTCGGGGACCCTCTACGTCAGGGACTCGCGAACCGACATCAAATATGAGATACCAATAAGGCGGAACGCTGTTGCAGCCACCGAATTGAAGAAAATAAAGGCGCTTGCAGTAGGCTCGAATCGAGCTGATCAAGTTTCAAGCGGACTCAGGGTGCACGATCCAGGGTTGCTGAACACAGCTGTGCTCGAATCTGCTATTAGCTTCTCGTATGAGTCCAAACCCCCAAATATGGAATCTAGTGAGACTAACGTGCTTTAGAGACCATGATCGAGGCCTCCTTCTCTTCCGTGGGTACAGCTTGGAGGAGCTATGGAACAGCGACTTTGAGGACATGTTATATCTGCTAGTATGGGGGTCATATCCGACAGCATCCCAAAGTGAAGACACTCGCTCTCAGTTAGCGAAATATATGCTGGCCGTGCCCGACAGCGTTCGGAAGACAATACAAGCTATGCCGTGCGTGCTTTTCCCATACACGTGGCACCTAACTAACTCGTTTATAGAAGCACTACCTCTCCATTGGCACTCATGCTGACAGGGCTCTCTGCTTATTTGGCCTGCCTACCAGATTCAATCCCCGCGTCGACATCCGCACACCAGTATCAGGGTAACCGGGACAACGTCGATAAGGCTGTCCTACGTACTGTTGCCGGGTACGCGGTCGTGTTTGGAATCGTCGCCAGTCACCGAAGGAAGACTAACTTTACCCTGCCGTCATTAGAAAAAACCTACTGTGAGAACCTGTTTACCATGGCGGGTCTCGTCGACCCTGCAACGGGAGTCCCTGACGCTGTCAAGGTGTCATGCTTCCGTCGGTTCGCCATGCTCAACGCTGATCATGGAATGGCACTCACTGTATTCTCTGCACTTGTAACGGCCTCTTCTCTAACAGACCCTATTTCATGCCTCATCACATCTGTAACATCCGCCTGGGGACCACTCCACTTCGGCGCCACAGAGTCGGGCCAGCGAGCCCTAGCGGAGATTGGAACGGTGAGCAGAATTCCTGCCTTTCTAGAACAAGTCAAACAAAGACGCAAGAAGCTATTCGGCTACGGTCACCGCTGCTATAAGGGTGTCGATCCACGAGTTCGTCCAATCCAATCAATCCTGAAAGACCTACCATCTCCCCGTCTCCTGAAATTGGCCGAGGCAATTGAACAGGCTGCATCCGCAGATGACTACTTCCGCAGCAGGGGTCTATACCCAAATGCGGACTTTTATGGGAACTTTGTCTTCAGTGGCATGTAAGTAACTTTCACTTCCTTCCTTGCGCAAGTTGCATGTCTGGAAAGCTCAGACTGGCTCATGTTACTGACTCCCTGCCTCCCCATTAGTGGAATCGAGCTCGAAATGATCCCGGCAGCCATGCTAGCGCAGCGAATCATGGGTATCATGGCGCACTGGCGAGAGTACATGCGTGAGTCCAAACGGTCCCAGTTCCCGCTCCCAATACAACGGTGATATCTCGGTTGATTCTTACGTGTTCGTTATCTGGCGGCTAGTGACATCCGGCAAGTTGTTTCGCCCAACGCATCTCTACACGGGCGATGCGAGAGAGGACACCACTAGTCGCCCGAAAATCTGAGACCGGCTACGTACGTTAGTGACAGACGGGAGGCAAACTGTTAGTCGTTTGAAACATTGGATAGATCGGACATGTGGCTACCTAGTACTGGTTCGGTTCAATAGAAGTCCCTCGTCTGAACTGCGCTCCTATATTCCTAGTCTCGTACATACCACCCCTACCAACCCCTACTAGCTATCATTGCTGCCATTCGTGTCAACCACCGAAGAAGCAATGGACGGTCATCCTACAGAAACAGCGCCCCTGATACAACGTCCATCTCCACCTCTAGAATCCAACTCGAGATTCACCCCCTCCCAAAAACGCCTGATCATCCTAGCCGCATCCCTAGCATCGGCTTTCTCCCCTCTCTCCTCCAACGTCTATTATCCAGCACTCAACAGCCTCGCGTCCGATCTCCACGTCACGCCCTCCCAAATCAACCTCACTATTACAACTTACATGGTCTGCCCCTGCCCAGCCTATTCCAACTAACAAAACATTACTGACTTGGAAAAATACCTAAAGATCTGCCAATCCCTGTCTCCAACCCTAACCGCCACGCTCTCCGATACGTCTGGCCGCCGCCCCGCCTATATCCTTTGCTTCACACTCTACATCATCTCCAACATTTCACTCGCACTCTGCAAAACCTATCCGTTCTTGCTAACTCTCCGCGCCCTACAAAGCACCGGGATAAGCGGGACAGTTGCGCTCTCGGCTGCCGTTGCGGCTGATATCATTACACCCGATGAGAGGGGGAAGTATATGGGATTTACCTCGCTAGGGAATATTCTTGCGCCGTCTCTCGGACCCATTCTGGGTGGGGTTTTAAGTGAGAGTCGGTTCGGGTGGAGGGGCATCTTCTGGTTTCTGGCGATGGGCGGAGGTGTAGTCTTTCTAGGGCTGGTGGGTTTGTTTCCCGAAACGAAGACCGAAACAAAGAAAAGGAGACAACGCACAGAAGCAGCAACAGTATCAGCAGAAGAAGAGGAGGAGGAGGAGGAGGAGGAAGAACAAGAAGAAGAAGAAGAAACAAGAAGCCAGAAGAGAAAGCTCGTACTCGCCGTCCCTAATCCGTTTAACTCCCTACGGATGTTATTCCACCTTCCCACGGGGCTGATTCTACTCGCGAATGGGATTGTGTTCGCCAGTTACTATGCCGTAACAGCAGGTATTCCAGCACAGTTCAAACAGATCTATGGTCTTTCGGAACTGGGGATCGGGTTTGTCTTTATACCTGCGGGACTTGGGTCGTTGCTATCCGCGGCGTTTAACGGGGTGGTTGTTGATTGGAATTATAGACGGTCGAGGGATCAATACATCCAGGAGGTTTCTAATATGAGTGAGAGCTCAGGTGCAGATACGAATATGGAAAAGTTTCCTATCGAGCGAGCACGGCTTCAGATTGGTGCCCCAATGACAGTATCTTCCACCCTTGCTAAGTAAAAGATATGTGGGAATCGCTAGCTAACACGATACACAGTTTCTCTGCTCTCTTGCAATTCTAGCCTATGGTTATGTGCTAGATCTGCATCCACCATTATTCGTCCCTCTCATCTTAATATTTCTAGTATCATTTTCGGTGACGGCCTCATATAATGTCGTGAACGTATTGCTTGTGGACCTGTACTACAGCACGCCCGCCACAGTCATGGCAACAAACAACTTCGTTCGGTGCTTTTTAGGCGCGGCGAGTACAGCGTCTGTGGTTCCAATGATTGAAAAACTCAATAACGGCAAAACGTACGCTTTAGTTTCGGGGATAATTGGAGGTCTTTGCTGCCCGATTCTAGGCATCGTCTATAGTAACGGAGCCAAATGGAGGTCTTGGAGGGACTCGTGATCTCAGAATCAACATGAATGAGCCATGGAAGTATTAGAGTTACTAATTCTGTTTGCTGATTGGGATGATCGGCTCTCCTAACTCGCCGAGCTCCCAATAGTCACCGAGATAAACTAGAAAAAGCCACAAGTTACACATAAAGACTGCGCATAGCGGCTGTTCCTATAAAGCGAGTGTCTGTTCAAGATGTAAATGGGTTTCCCCGTCAAGGGTTGGCCACGATAGCATCATATCATAATTTAAAAGACAGTTGTAAAATGCACCCGCACAAGGTCATCTACCTTACTTCTCTGTTATTGGGTTCTGTCTTCGCCACGCTGCTGAACCCTCTCCCATCCAGTTTACCAATCCTTAAACTTCGGTATCCCAATACGCCATGGATATCCCCGGGAGATACCATTTTAATGTCAGGTATGCATTCCTTGCGCATTCATTGGTGCGTCCAGCACTCAACTTTAAGCAGATACGCATCCTCTGCCGCGTATCAGCAGTTGGGGGCTCCACGCAAACTCAACTTACCTCCTGGTCTTTGTTGATCTCGACGTTCTGTATGGTGAATACCTAACTGTTATTCTCCATTGGTACCAGCCGGACATGACAATGTACCATCCGGATCATCCCTGGCTAGAACCAAGTGGGCGTGGAAAGGGCCAACACGGGGAGCACATAGCGGAGTATATTGCCCCTCAACCCCCAACAGGATCGCATCATCGATATGTCTATCTCGTGTTTGAGCAGCATGAAGGATACACTTTCCCCGGGTGTTTCAGGCACATTTTCCCAAAAACAATGGACGCAAGGGCTGGGTTCAATCTCCGGCAGTTCGTAGAGGTTACTGGCCTCAAGCACCCGGTGGCTGGGAATTACTTCTTTGTCAAAAATGACGACGCTGCAACGGGGACGTTGACAAGCACCGTGTCCACCACGAGCCCAACAACAACGTGGGTGAGATCGGCACCCTGTACTCAGCCGGTGATTGCAACGGCTACAACTCTATTAGGAGTTCAGCAGCAGCATGTGAGAGGGCCGCGAGGTCGGCAGACTATTATGTAGGACAGGTGTATGCGAGGATAGGTGGGGTTAGTACCCGCTGGCGGTTTGGTGAACGGCGTTGGTCCCGTTGTCCCGGGGGTCAATTAGCTCCAATACATTGTGTAACCCACATGGTCTAAGGCCGTTAGTTTATGCACTGGAACCGTAGAGAATTCAGACGTGCTAATTCGTTGAGAACTTCTGCTCTCCCTAGACAGGGTCCAAGGCTGAGCCTAACTAGAGGTGATCAACCTGCAGGAACTCTACCAAAGGGCAGCATGCAATCGTGCCACAACGCCTGTGATAAGCATTTGCACCCTTATCTAATATGACACAAACCATGCGTGCTTCCCACCAGCAACAGACTGAACACCATAGTCCCTCCAAGGACTTGTTGGCACACCATGTGGTACGTGGTTCGTGTAACATGAGAAGACAGCCGGAGGAGGATGCAGTGCCATTGCTACCCCGGCTCCACCTGTATTTATTGTAATCTTATAGGAGAAGCGTTGGATGCCTGTGGGATTGAGACAGAGTGAAATGCCACGCCATAAACCGCGTGCGTCCATATATACCACGCCGAGACGATGCATATTTGTGTTTGAACCTCACGCTAGTGCCATGAAACAGTGACTAAGAGACACTGGTCGAAGTACCTCCATGGAAGGCGAATTATCTCCAGATAAACTACCCAAGAGCGTCAAGGTTCGCTCAACTTGCAATGCGTGTCAACAAGCAAAGATTCGTTGCAGCCATGAAAGGCCTTCCTGTAAACGATGTCAGAAACATAACATAGACTGTGTTTACAGCATATCCAGGCGGTTGGGGAGGCCGGCTAAAAAGAGAGACCCGAATATTGATCCCTCTATGGGTCAGGGAGGGAGTGATGGGACATCGAATAAGAGGTTACGCGGCCAGAAAAAGAAGAAGGTTAAGGAAGAGCCCCTTCCAGATTTCGATACGAGCGAACAGTCTGTCGATGGTGAAAGCAAACCTCTATTCGACACCCTTACTTTCGACCATGGACACATTGACGACATACCGAATGAAGACCCTAGCTTGTGCACCCCAACGTTCATGGACATCGTCACGGCCGCGCCCTTTTCAAGTTCGTCCACTCAGAATCCTCTCATTCCAACGGTTAGACTGACCCGTGAGCTTCGCATAGTGTCCAACGATATCGATATGGCCTCCGATAGCTGGCTGCATGAGTTCATGTCGAATCCCTTCACCGACCCCACTCAAAGTTGCTCTTTTGTCGACCCTTTCGAGAACGATATTGGGGTTGACGACACAACAATAAGAACATCGACAGACCAGGATAGTCTGCCAGTTCAATCGGAAGGGCTTTCAGACTCAACGCCAGAAGCACTCGATTTATCATCGTCTTCAAGCTACTACCCCGCCCTCAATGACTGCTTATCTCACAACGAGTCTGTATCCAGTGCTTCTCAAAGCTGCCTTCAAGGAAATTCTGTTTACCCTGAAAGTCTTAAGCACGAGGCGTTTCTCTGGTCACAATCACTTCCCTCTCTAAGTGGGCCGGAGCCATCAAGTTTCTTTCCTCAGGCCAACCCTTCAAAACGAGCACAAGACTACAGTTTCTCGGGTGAAGAACTGGTGACAAACGTCAGTGGCATTTCGAGCATCTGCCCGTGTCAAAGCCATGATCATACCGTGCGGGACCTGATCCGGGTAAACGCCTGTGCTTTACAGACTGGCCCTACGGTGGCTATTGACTCGATCCTAACATGCCAAAGGGTACTGCAGCAGTTGACTGAAACGATACTTCAATGCCGAGGCTGCTCTCAAACAAGGATGAATTTCCTCATGGTGATAATGTTCAGTATTGATAACCTGCTTGTCACACTGGACGCAATCACGTCAGCCGAGAACGACGTGGTAGAAAGATTATTTCCCGAGTACTTCGGAACGGTAGCTCAGGGATACAGGGCTGACGCTGGGATCACAAGCCACAACCGACGATTCAACTTGGGCAGTGTGCCGCTCAGTGCACAGCTCGATGCCTGTCCATTGATAATTGGTGGTTTCCGTGTGCCGTCTGAGGAGAAGTTCGCATTCGTGAAGCGAATTTTGCATCGTCGCCTGGCATGTTTGCAACGGACGGTCCATCGGATCCAAGTCTACACGCAGGAATACCTGGCACCGTCGGCAGGTAAAGTGACGATGATGAAAGAAATCTATCAAAGGCTGCGGTTGATTATGGTGAAACTGAATATGTTAACGAGGCCGTGATGTAATTTCTTTCAGACGGGTGATGCAAATTATTATTCATACGTACCATCTTTATTTAATAGTCAGAAGCCAGCAGCGCACTCATGTATCCGGATACACTTTGATGGAGGTGAATGTAGCTCAATCGCCTGTATTAGGAATGACCGCCGTCCCAAGGCCATCACCGCAGAAGACTAAAAGCTATTCCGGGCACCTGTAGGCATCAAAGACCAATGTGGCCCATATTGGGCTAAAGGTTCTGGTAACCGCACCCTAGTTATGGTTTACCCTAGATAGCTGTGCGACCCTCGACGGGTCGGAGGGAGTGTGTGGTTCCACGATGATTTGGCGACATGAAGGGACAGGCTAGCAAAATTTTCGCCCTGATGTGATAAAAACTGTGAAGCTGATGAAATGACGCTTCCCACGAACCCGAGGTTGTATCTCCCATCCGTGAATACCAGAGAATCATATGCACGTGAAGAAATGTGTTTGGAATATCGATACTTCCATTTATATTAGCTTCTTCTGTTCCACCCAGTACCGGTATACTAGGTGTAATTCATTCAGGGGACAGAGCTTATGAATACAACAGGGGTCAACAATGCCGACATACCCCAGTCCCAACACATTGAAGCCGGGCAATACCTATTTGTCAAAGGAAGTATCCGACCGCATAATTTATCAGCTTATTCTTGCCTCGATGGAATCAGATACTGGGTGTCAATGTTCGATTGGAGCTTTGCAGATCATGAACGAGCTTCAGGGCGTCCACGCAGTGGTTGAACTGGAAACAATCCTCAGCTTAGTCGATCGTATACATGGCCTGGGCCAAGCGATGCTAAGATGTAGGGACTGCAGGGCCAACCCAGGTCCATCTCTCATGACTCTTCCAGCCCTCACCGACCAGTCTCTTGCTCTCTTTGAAGCAGCCTGTCTGGCCTACAACGTCACCCGAAAGGATGTTTTATTCGACTCGTCATTGCCCGTATGCATACCGAGCAAGTCGCAACTGGGTCAGATGGAGCTGGAAGATGAAGAGACTGGAGTTCTAGTGCGCATGTTGCTTGGCAAAGGGTCGATGAAGCTATTGGAGCTACTGAAGGGGCTGCGATCACTATCCAAAGATAGTGGTCAGTCGCTCAGAGCCGGTGTTGGGACGTCAAGAGCATGTGATCCATCCGTCGAGCACGCGATTCGTCGTATTGTATTGTTTATGGAGCAGATCGAAGGAGATTCAGGTGAGCACATCAGTGCCGAGGCTTGTTTGGTGCAGGGCCTGACCAGGCTTAGGGAGCTAAGTGAGTGGACAGTAGCACGACGAAAAGAATGCCCCGAGGGATAAATGCATTATCCCGTATATCGCTGGAGTGGTCGAGTCATTGGGATCATAGATAGTTGTGAGACGAGCCGGTTCGGAGAACAGCGGGCGAAGTTGTAGGGAGCAACAATTGGAACCCTTGGGATATAGGAAATTAGTAATAATAGGCTGCGCATGCCTGAAATTCATGAACCTCCTCCAAAGATCACTCTCTAGACCCAATACGATATGACCAATATGAATCTTGTGGACGTCAAGTCAATACAGAATATCGGCTCAGCGAGGCCAAGGACGTTCGAAGTAACCAGTCCATTGACCCCAACCGAGAACCTTGCCAACCAAGGCCTTTTTGACTTGACTTTTGGTAACTTTATCGGGGCGATCAAAGTGAAGAGGCTCATCGAGCGCGATTATGGTATAGATATAACGATGGACTCCGTGGCCCAGAGGCGCAGCAGCCCCCATGTAGGGGGTTCCCTTCATGGTCGGGACAAATCCCCAGCCCGCCAGGGTAAAACGTCCGGCACAGTTCATATCCTGCTCAATATCATCGTGGAAAGCCTTGGTGGCTGTAGGTGGAATACCGAAAAAGACGCCGTGAGTAACAATAGAGAAAGGCATAGGCGCGTCAACGTCTTCGCAGATCAGAACGTATTGCTTGATGTTGAGATCGGAGGGCGCCCTCCAATGCAACTCTGGCATTCTTCCAGTACTATCTTGAGCAAGACAGGTGTGGTCTGGGAGCAAAGGTGATCCAGAATGACCACACTCGGGAGCTTCTAGGGTCATGTTGGGCTCAGGTTGATCTTTGAACGCGCGATGGTTGATGATCTGCCGAGAGTCGTGACCACGGATGCGATACAGCAACCGGCTCAAAGCAAAAATAAACCAATGAATGATGATCCACATTGTGAAAGCCGTAGGTCTAGCGAAAGTTGATTCTTGTGGTGCAGTCTGCGGACGAAGCAGCGCTAGGTGTCAGAAACGAGAGTGAGGCAAGACTAGCGCATAGGGACAAGAATGATGGTAGCGACAGTAGGATGTGTTGGTGTACTATAGAAGATAATCAGACAAGAATGGGTTAGGAAGTCAGGAGACGAGGAGTAGGAGAAGAGGAAAAGAGAAAAGGGCGAGAAGGTGAAGGGAGAATGGAGAGAAATGACCGGACTCCAGACAGGAAAGGCACAGTCGGGCCGGGACCGGCGACAGCTTCCTGTGTAGGGAGGCCCGGGTAGTTTTGAGGGAACACAAGAAAATTTAATTCCATACTGCGTAGAAACCAGAATCTGCAGTTATCCATGCAACATTTGCGGGCCTCTCTGTGCAAAGTAATAGTCAGTATAGCAGATGCAATTGTGCTCGACCAAAACAGTCCTGTGCAGTATACAGCTCATCGACCAATCACAGTGCAGGCTACAGTCTCCGCACCGCCTGCTGAAAGCATACATAATACTGCCAGATATCTCAGGCGGTGAGGTCTATCCGGGCTTTCCGCTGCCCGCCAGTTCCGATCTTCCGTCATCAGCACAAGAACGCAAGATTGTTGGACGACCAGACGAAGCATTGCTGCTGGCTCCACCGCAGCACTGCTGCGTGCTGGTTCCTCCAGCCATGCTGCTCTCTTCAAACTTTCGTGCCCGTCCAATGTTGTTCTCCTGAGTTTCTCTTATCACCAGCTCTCATGGCGTTTTTCTCCCAGCTCGCCTCGTCGCCCGAAGAAGCGGACACGGACTCCGATCGACACCGATCTCCGCGCTATCCCGGCGAGGATACCTCCCCCACATCTCGCCGCGAGATTTGGGGCTGGTACGCCTACGGAATCGCTGCCGAGGTGTTTGCGGTATGCGGTGTCGGTATGTACTTGAAGACCAGGCTACTTGTTATTCGAAGCTGAAGTTTCCAGGCTCGTTTCTCCCGCTTACCTTGGAGCAATTGGCTCGTGAACAGGGCCACTTCCTCTCCAGTAATCTACCATGCGTCGGTCCAAACGCGCCCTCCGCGGCCGGTAACGGGACCGCGTCAACGGACGATGTATGCGTGGTCCCACTAATGGGATTGAATGTCAACACGGCGAGTTTTGCTATGTACACCTTCTCTCTGGCGGTCCTTATCCAAGCCTTGACGCTTGTGTCCTCTAGCGCACTGGCAGACTACGGTAAGATGGCGGTAAATGTTCCGTTGCATGATGGATTGATGCTGATTTCGTTGCAGAAAATAACCGAAAGACCCTTCTGCTGACGTTCGGGTTCATTGGGTCCGCAACGTCCATGCTCTTCATGCTTATTGCGCCGCCAGTGTTCGTACTCGGGGCACTCCTCGTGGTTATCGGCGTCACCTGCCTCGGCTCGTCGTTTGTCGTTCTGAATTCGTTCTTGCCCATCCTCGTCGCCAATGATCCCTCGATTCAGAATGCGTCGGATAAGAATGGAGACGAACTGCATGACCTTCATACGGACCCGGATGAATTCTCGCTGCGGTCGTGGACGGATGAGGAGGACGGCGACACCCGTCCTTCTCCAGCGGAAGGCCGGGAGGAATCTGGGAAGCCTTCTAGCTCCACATCCCCTGAGCTTCAGCTCTCCACGCGTATCTCCTCCCGGGGTGTTGGGCTGGGCTATTGTGCTGCACTCTTCGTGCAAATCCTGAGCATCTTGCTCTTGTTCACACTGTCGAAGACATCCATGGCCAAATCAGTTCCCACGCTTCCAATGCGATTTGTTCTACTCTTGGTTGGAATATGGTGGGCTTCTTTTACTATCGTGTGCAATCGGTGGTTACGTAACCGCCCTGGCCCACCGTTGGACGGCATCACGCCGGGTTCAGGCTACCGTCAGAAATGGCGCGTCTGGCTAAGTCTCGTGGGGTTCGCATGGAAGTCTCTCTGGAGGACGATCAAGGTTGCCCTGCGTCTGCGTGAGGTTGTAATATTCCTTGCGGCATGGTTCTTGATATCAGACGCCATAGCCACTGTTTCTGGGACAGCAATCCTCTTTGCGCGGACGGAGTTGCATCTGAGTACCATTGCTGTTGGTTGCTTGTCGGTTACTGCGACAACCTCGGGAATGGCGGGAGCGTTCCTGTGGCCTGTTGTGGCCCGGCGGTTCACGCTAGCATCAAACCACACCATTCTTGTGTGCATAGCGCTCTTTGAGATTATCCCACTGTACGGAATGCTGGCTTACATACCTTTCATCCAAAACTGGGGTGTGTTTGGACTCCAGCAGCCATGGGAAATCTTCCCTCTTGGTGTCGTACATGGAGTCGTCTCTGGGGGACTTGCATCCTACTGCCGTTCATTATTTGGACAGCTGATCCCACCAGGTAGTGAGGCTGCGTTTTACGCACTGTATGCGGCCACCGACAAAGGAAGCTCATTCGTGGGACCGGCGATTGTCGGCGCCCTCATCGACGCGACTGGCTCCGTCCGGTCCGGTTTCATTTTCATTGGAATACTGATTGTTCTGCCAATGCCACTAGTGTGGCTGGTCAATGCAGAGCGCGGCCGACGAGACGCCGTGGCAATGGCGAAACATGCGACTGGCGAGGAGGGAGAGGGGTTGCTTCGCTAGACAATATATATAAAGATAGAATTATAGATGACTGAATGCGATATGATACCACCAGAGCAATTGACGGAATATTCCAGCTCGCATCAATTCGTAGATCAAAACAAGATCGACACGTCGTCCGGTGTAGATTGGGGTCGCACACGCGGGTGATGAGTTATCATCAGTAACCCCTCTGTCAGCCGCCGCTATCTGGAACCCCTCACCAAATGCTTCAATCATCCGTGACAAACTCAGCCATGAACAGCACTAAAAACCCAAATAGTGAAGCCACCCCTATCAAACCCTGCGATTCGAGATGCGTTCCCTGCTTAGTATATTATCTCTAATGCTGACCTCGCTCGTCTACTACGGTAGCTGTGCAGTGACAGGCAGCCAAGGTCCCCACATTCCTCTTCGTGGCGTCATAGACCCAGCAATGCCCCTCACCATGCGCAGAACAAGAAACAATCCGAGGCCCCTCCACTGGGCTCCCTGGCGACTGGCAGTCTAGAAGTGAACACATAAATAGGAGCCCCATTTATCTTGTTTTCGAGTGAGCTCACTGCTTGTCCGTGAAGCATCCGCGTCTCCGCTCAGTTTTTAGTGTGAAATCACGCCGACGTCATCGCAAGCTTCTCTTCTTCATATAAACCAGCTCAATTCCCTAGATTGAGCATCTATCTAACTCAGCATAACCAATCAATACTTTACGACTCTACTTTACCTCATTTTCGATTTACCTACCTACGCAAATACCACCACCATGCCTCAGCAAGTCCCCAAGGCCTCCCACCTCCAAGACCTCTTCAGCCTAAAGGGCAAGGTCGTCGTTGTCACTGGTGCCTCTGGCCCCCGCGGCATGGGTATTGAAGCCGCCCGCGGCTGCGCCGAAATGGGCGCCAACGTCGCAATCACCTACTCCTCCCGCCCCGAGGGCGGCGAGAAGAACGCCGAAGAGCTATCCCGCGACTTCGGCATCAAGGCCAAGGCCTACAAGCTTGACATCGGCAACTACGAAAGCGTGGAGAAGCTAGTGAAGGATGTGATCGCAGAATTCGGACAAATTGACGCTTTCATCGCGAATGCCGGACGTACCGCGAACTCGGGTATCCTGGACGGCTCAGTCAAGGACTGGGAGGAGGTGGTGCAGACGGATTTGACGGGAACGTTCCACTGCGCGAAGGCTGTGGGGCCGCACTTTAAGCAGCGCGGTTCGGGCAGTCTCGTTATCACCGCCAGTATGAGTGGGCACATTGCCAACTTCCCGCAAGAGCAGACGAGTTATAACGTTGCGAAGGCTGGATGTATTCACATGGCCCGGTCGTTGGCGAATGAGTGGAGGGACTTTGCACGTGTCAACTCCATCTCGCCTGGTTACATTGATACCGGGTTGAGTGACTTTGTGGATAAGAAGGTTCAGGACCTCTGGCTTAGCATGATCCCTATGGGCCGAAACGGTGATGCGAAGGAGTTGAAGGGTGCCTATGTGTACTTGGTCAGTGATGCCAGTACTTACACAACTGGTGCAGACCTTGTCATTGACGGTGGATACACTGTGCGGTAAACGCTGTATTTATATACAATTTGGTTGGAGCTTGGATGGATAAGGTGTTATGGTAAAAATGAGGATATATGACTCAATGAATGCAAATTATTAAGAATCTACTGTCTTGGTCCAACAAAAGTAATGGGAACTAACTATCATTATCATACTAAGATGAACATAAGAATGTGTAATTTAATGAAACTAAATACTAGTATGAATTAACTCTAGCGGCATAATCCCGGAAGCGGAATTTACTCGTTTTTCTAAATAGTTCCTATTGAGTTTTTCCAGTTTCATGGTTAAAAAAAAATGAAGATTTGAAATATATACAAGTAAATCGTTTCATCAGGACTGCATACAATAGTCATCACAGGCCATGTGCAAATTTTCTGATACAGTGACCTAGGTATATTCCTCCCAAGTTCCTCTCATATTCCATAAACTGAATTTCGCTGAGTTTTTAGTGCGAATGTAAAACTGAAATAATTTGCGTTTAGACAATTGCTCTCTTCTTAACACCGACGGTCAATCCTAGAGGCTTCCGCAGGAAACCTTCACTGGTCTCCATGGGTCCTTCCTGCTGCAACTGCCAGTCAAACATGCGGAAGACAGTAGCGCAAATGACAAGGAGTTCCATCTCAGCGACGTTACGGCCAACACAGGCACGAGGACCAGTGCTGAAAGGAATGAAGGCAGCCTTCTGACGGGGGGTGAGGCGCGCAGGGTCCCAGCGCTCGGGAACGAAGTCGTCGGCATCAGGGCCCCAGATTTGCTTGGAGTGGTGGATCGTATAGCTGGGGACGGAGAGGACATCGCCACCCTTGAAGACGTGGCCACTAATTTCGACGGGGGCGTTTCCTTCGGGAATCTGACGGGGGAGACCCATAGCGGAGGTGCTGTGAATACGCATGGTTTCCCAGATGACCCATTGCAGGCTGGCAAAGCAGTTAGCCGAATTCAAGACTCGAACAAGTACGGTTTAACTTACTAGGGAATGTCCTTAACCATAGCGTGCGTAGGGACATCGATATCCTTGGAGATGGCCTCATCCAAGCACTTGTGGAGCTTGTCAATGACACCTGGAGTGCGAAGGCACCAGTAAAGGATGGCACAAGAAGTGTTCGATGTAGTGTCAGAGCCGGCGATCAATTGGGTCAAGGCCTCGGCGGTAAGTTCAGCACGGCCAAGCTTGTTGCCGTTGGCGTCCTTTCCTTCCATCAAGCGAGCAAGAAGATCCACACGAGTGTTGTTGGCCATGACTTCGGGCTTGAGACGTTCGTTGACACAGGCAACAGCGATACCGGCCAAGTTCTCAACAGCCTGGATACCGTCACGGAAGAAGCGATCGGGAAGGTACTTGGCAAACGGCTTGATAGCAGGGTAGCAGCCAATAGTGGCCGAGACTTCACCACGGCGGTTGAGAACCTCAACAGCACGGACGTAAGAAGGAGGGTCGTCGGGGTTCTTGCGCATCTCAGCAATATCCTGGCCCTTGTCAAGCATGCCGAATGGAGCACCGAAAGCAAGGTCACCAATGATATCGAAAGCCACGAAGTTGAACCAGTTCAGAGCATCAACGGTAGCATAGCCGTTCTTAGGGTTACGCTGGAGCTCGGAGGTGCGGTTCAGCTGCTTGACGAGGTTCTCGATGTTACCGTGAATGTACTGCTCAAACTGACCAATCGACTTCGCAGAGAAGGTGTGGGAGACAGTTTTGCGCTTGCGGGTGTGTTCCGCACGATCGCGGGTGTTGAACAGACCACGACGGATGGAAACGAAAGCATCATAGAAATCAGCCTTCAAGAACCCGTTTCCGTGTCCATAGACAGCCTGGATAGCTGCGTCATCGGCGATTGAGACGTGACGAGGGGCAATGCGAACAAGCTTCCCATGCTTCTTGTGGGCAGCGTCGACGCTGAGGAACCGATGGCCCTTGCGAGTCTGAAATAACAACCAAAAGTTGGTCCACGCAGCCAAACCTGGAGCGGGGACATCACTCAATCGCCATGTCGCAAGGTATGGGAGGATGTAGTAAGCGGCCAGGATCCCTAAGAGGGCATAGGCCAACCTCTCTGGAGAAATGAGGTCTGGTGTGATAAGATCGGTAATCATGGTGGGCGAACCTGCAAGTAGAGGTTAGTACCATATAGTTACACCAGGACGACAAGAAAAAAAAGCGGAATGACGATCCCAGCAGAAACGCAGAGGAGCAATGAAGCAAAGGCACTAACCCAGTTGGTGGTAGTTGAGACAAGAGAGCGGAGAATCTAGCGGCGGGCAACGCGTCGTTTTAAAAAACAGAGGCTCTTATCAGCGGGAAAAAAGAGATGGGAAAAGGTAGATTTGAATAAGTCGATTTCGCTTCAGTCCATTGTGCTCAAAAGCTCAAGTGAAGACAAGCAACAGAGCATTCCGCATGGAGATATTTATGGAAGGCAATCGACGATGCGGTCCCCGAGGCAAACCAACCGCACGGAAGTCGAGGTCGGGAGTCTGGGGTTTCGCTCGCAGTGAGTGCCAGCCGACTCACACCCCCGACACTGCTTCCCCGCCCACTTTGGTCGGTTGTTCTTGAACGACGTTAGACTCCATTTGGCGCTGGGAGATCCTCACGGCCCCTCCTTGC
This sequence comes from Aspergillus sp. 2663, assembly GCA_016880755.1. Taxonomy (NCBI): domain Eukaryota; kingdom Fungi; phylum Ascomycota; class Eurotiomycetes; order Eurotiales; family Aspergillaceae; genus Aspergillus; species Aspergillus sp. 2663. The sequence goes on along the minus strand of WOYA01000015.1, from coordinate 689,300 downwards.
AGTAATCCTTCGCCTGTGACTGGAGAACCATGAGGAAGCACTTTGTGGGTTGGCGAGCTGAGCCAACCAGCCAAGAGAGACGCTCCCGGAGCCAATGAAGGAATTCGACGGCTGTGGCAACCCCGCCTGGAGATGGAAGAATGGAGAGGAAGATGATGAAGTTTGGCGAGATGCTGAGTTGCTGCCGCTCCGTCTATCCGTCCGTGCTCTCTTTTGCCATTTTGGGTCTCGTCATCATTCCCTTTGCCGGCCCCGTGATTGGAGGTCAGGTGGGCGCTTCGGCCTCAGGCAGAAACAATACATATTTGATCCTCTTCAATCATGTTATGCAGCTATATGCACCGGTGTATCACTATATGTACAATACTACCAATCATCGCCCGTCACTTTAAACAGCCCACTCTTCCGTTTCTCTGCTTCCCACTTGTCAAACCAAGCTTTCATCCGCTCCCGACTCTTCTGGTTACCAACATTGACTGTTGGAATGATCCGGCCTATCCGCAACGCACAGCAAAACATGCTCAATTCCCGGAACGAGCTATGCTCACTATAAGGGACACCGAAACAAGCACTTTCTCGCGTGCTCCCCCGCTGCGGTGTAAGATCACGCACCGAGAACGGAGTCTGCCAGTGTGCAGAGTGGAGCACGGTTGAAACGGGCGGGTTCTCCAGCGTCCTGCCAGCCGGCGGTCGGTATGTCCATCCGGTTGGTCGAAAGCCGACTACCCGAGTAAAATGCGGCTTCATTGAGTCCAGATAGTCACAGAGCGTCTCTGCCCGAATCTCGACGAGAGTCTGCATGTGTACCTGAGCTTTGAGGGGGTCATCTGTAAGTAACGAGGATAACTCCGGATCTTCCAAACAAGCGCATACACGTTGTTTGGCGGGCGTTGCGTAGATTTTGCTCTTTAGTGCGCGTGCTATGGCGAGGCATATCCGCTCTTTGCCGATACTGTAGGTGCCGATCACGACGAGTACTCGGTCTTTAGGCTTTGATTCTGTTTGGGAAGGGGACTTGACAGCAGTAGTAGCGGACGAGAGAAATTTGCTGATTGGATTATTTGATACGGGCTTGCTAGTTCCGGTCTGAAATGGCATGTGGCCAATGCTATCATATTGGCCCTGATCAATGCGCACACAAAGCTCAGCGCATGCGCTCACGACATCTGACTGCTTCGGGAACGCATACTTTGGGCTTAGATAGGTGGTATCAAGATAGCAAGCATCAATTCTCTGCTGCCAACTCTTACCCGTCTTCGGATCAACAACATCTGGACGAAGGAGAGGATGGTTCACTTGTTGCGGAGATGCTCGGAAGTCACCACAATGCAAGACTCTGTGGATTCTTGTAGAGGGTCCAGAGCTCACAACCTTCTCAAAAACGAAAATGGCGCTTCCGGGACAATGGTTGGCCTCGATCATAGTTACTTGCACTCCCCCGGTTCCAGGAACTTCGGTCTTTTTTTCAAACTCGAGGTCAACTATCCACTTTGGATCGACCTTGAGTTGCTGACGGACCAGATTCCCCGTCGGTCTGCTGCAATATATCGGCCCATGGCGCCAGGATTTCGAAAGGCCCATGTAATGATCGCTATGAAAGTGGCTTAAAAAGTATGCGTTACATGCTTCCACTGCGCCGTAGCGAAAAGCATCCACTGATATTGAGAATCCTGTAATGATCTTATAAAAAGGGCAAGTTCTTTGGTAAGCTTGTTTGCCTCGTGATGCAACATCACTTGCTGCTGCCTCCGCCCATGCTGTGTCTTCAGCATTACCTGTCATGATTTTGGAGAATGCGGAGGAAGGCCTCGAAGCTTTGGATTGAACGGGATCTCGTTGCGCTGGCCTGGCCACAGCAGCACGATCCGCTAAGGTTACTTTCTGCGCGGACGGGCCAACGTCTGTACTTGGTGTCTTCGGCAGGACCGTGCTGGGTTTGCCATCGAGACAATCATTAACATGAGCCATGACGTTCTATTGAAATATTGCCTTAGTTTCTTCAACGCCCTATTCATGATGACCCAACTTACTGTTTCATCAACCCCTTCTAAGCTCCCCTGGCATACTGGACAGGTAGGCGTTTCATCTATGTTGAGAGTATCCGTGGATAGATCATTTGCATCGGGATCAAAGGTGGCCTCGCACTCTCTAACCTCATCTCCATCTGAAGCACCTAAGAAGAACTCTTCCCCTTCGACTTCGTCCCCTTCTATATCGTCAAAATCCGGGTATTCATCATCTTGCATATGGCTCGTGGCTTCTCTTACCAGCGGTGGTACGTCGGCGGCGAAAGTCCGTTTCCTTGCCGTTTGGTCTCCGTCAGAGGGCATCGCGAGTTCCTCCGCATCCTTCTTCTCCAAAACCTGCTCTTGGTCGTCTCCATTCCCGAGATCTCTAAATATCTCCAGGCCTTCATCCTCGCTGTCCGACTCATCAATAAAGGGACCGCTAGCTTTCCGCGCCTTCTTCGCCGTTTTCTCTGCCGAGGAAGAATCCGCCTGTGCCGAATCCATCTTCCGTCGTTTCACCGCAGAGCCATTTTCATTATATTTGTCCCCCTCCTCTAAGGATTTCCCATTATCAAGGTCTTCCTCTCCCCAAATATCATCCGGCGTACGAGACCTCTCCTTTCCCCTCAGACTCCCATTATCCACAGGGTTCTTGGCTCTTTTGCTATCCCCCAAGAACAACCCTTCCTCGCCACCACCATTCGTCGAACTAGTTTCCCTTTTTAACAATCGAGGCCGCGGAGTCGTAACACGGCTACCCGGTCTTTCTCCCTGCGCGGTAAACTGTGTAATGCGGGCCTGCCTCGAGGCCGATTGTGGAGGCCCGTCCGCTTTCTGGAAGAAGTTTAAGAGCGTGTTGTTTCGTTTCGCGGACTGCGGCTTCGCACCCGAGGACTTTGCGGGCTTTGACGGCGTTGAACCCCTTCGGTATGATCCTGCCATAATTGCGCGTAGGCGCTTAGGCTGAGGGAGAGTAAAAGAATAGAGGATTACGGTAAAAGTGCGGGGAGTATTGGTTGATCAAGAGAGGATATAGGTCCGGTTCAGTCGAGTTGCATTGTATCGGATTGTCGAAGAGTTATCACTCGTCTAATATGCTGAGTTCTATAGCAAAAGTCTTTTTAAAAGCAAGCATATACAAAAAATGAGAGACGATAGCGCGGTTACTAGGAGGGAGTGTCTAACATCTTGGGGGGGCGCGGCGGTCTCGATTTTCGCGACACGAAGTCACGTGCCGGAATCGACCGACGAATTGGGAAATATCAAGAAAGGCTTGCGAAAAGTTATACTAGTGGGATTCGCTATTTTGGCGCAAGCAATATGCGTAATGTGCCCAGGGTTCGTTATTATGCAAGGACACTTATATCCGAGGACTATAACCTCGAGAGAGTGTGACTGTTCCTCGAGATCCTTCGGTGTTTCCAACCGGAAGGCCCTTCCTCAGTACAGGCCGTATCACCACCATAGTCCGTCTAAAACCTCGACCTCATTGTGTTTCCCTCAGACAACACAATAACGATATCACATCTCATCGTAAAAGCGCATTCATTAAAGTAAATAGGTCTTCGTATAAATATTTGTCGACTCAAACCCAAATCACCGAGCTTTACCCGCCTGGTTCGCGGCCTCTGCAAAATCAATCGGCGTTAGCTCAATGAAACCTGAAAAATAAAGGGGATAAGAGCTATAGCCGTACCTCTCCGTGTCGCATCCTCCAAAAGCCCAACATCAACCTCCGACCGCGGCAGCATCACATACCGCACCACGCTGCCACGGATGAACATGTTCTTTACCGACGATAGATGCGGGTATTTGTCCAAGTCTAAAACATCGATATCGTCGAGCTTGATGTTGAGGTATTGGTCGACTGATTTCAGAGTCCCGCGGATACGGATGTCATTCTTGAGCTCTATCGTGACGACCTGGTTCGTGAGGGTCTTGAAGAAACTGGACGAGGTTATCGATTAGCGGAAGTACTATACATGGCGTAATTGAAGGCATATTGCGTATTACATACCTGAAGAAAAGCATGATTCCGGTTGTGTAGGGCTATAGAGGGGTAGTCTATTGCGGATGGGAAGGCGGAGGAAGCTCTGGATGTCCAGAGAAAATGGGGTCACGTGATCAGCTTCTCTACTAACAGTAAACGCCCACGGCGACAGTTGGGCTGCGAGACGTTCTAAAATCATAAATATTTGTATCTTAAATCCTTATTATAATCAATGTCTAATCCTCTAGCGCATATGTCGTTGCTAGGTTTTGCAGGTTTTGCGCAATGTATCAGTAGTGAATATATAAAGCATTACACTTCCTCGGGTATAGGTTTCATTCAATATGGAAAATACGATTCGACCACAGAACTACTAATTGGCATTTAGCCATTCTTTGGTAATGTTTATATGCCAACAGATTTGAATAGTATGGTTTCATTGTTCCTTGTACTTGTTATTGGTATCAAACTTCATATAATCGTCCCCTCCAATCCTCACTCGTCAAAACATGCTCACCAAAAACCCACCCAGAATCCACATTATTATATCAGATTAACGATAGTGATTGATCGCCTCCAGGACGATTGACAGAATGGAATGAGCCACCAGGGCACAGTATTAAACAATTAAGGAGTGGCGAAAGCGCAAAAATGAAACACAGATTCCAACCGACCCAGAGCAGGTTCAACGCCTGTGGTTAGGCAAGGGCTTCATAGCCCAGCCGGACAAGCATGTCCAGCCGGAGCCATTCTTGCGGCCCTCATCAAATACACTTCCAATACCTTCGAGCAACTTTGTGTCATCGCGACCCATCTCAACTTGCAGTTTCAGAAGCCACTGTTCCCATACCCACCCGCCGAGTAATCCAGTGATTGGCGCGATATCAACTGTGCTTCCCAATGGGCCTTGGACGGCTTCCGTGTCCTCGATCACGCTCTTAACCCTTGGGTCAGGAGTCTCTCTCGGGGCTTGAGGCTTCCGTGGTTCGGTACCCATGGGAAGATACATCCAGCCTCGCTTGATGTTTACGAAGTCTTGCTTCCGTAGACGGCCAGTGAAGTGCTTTGTGGGCATCGGGTCATACCCTCGAATCTTGAGGTTGAAGGCGAACTCAATGGATGTCGCAGAGGCATAAGGACCCGCGCGGGAGACCTCAGCGTCCATGACGAGGTATTCCAAGTAGCCTCCAGGCTTGAGGCAGCGATAGCACTCCTTAAGACAAAGATCATACTCGTCTAAGCTTTCTCCCGCCGGGGGTTCGGTCTTAAGGAAAGCGGGCAGGGAGCGAGCCGAGATCACGTCGAACTTGTTGTCAGAGAACGGAAGCTTCCATAGCTGAGACACTTGGATATGGCGATGGTTTTCAGGACCCTTGATGGCCTTGTTGACTTGCTGGTACCCAGTATGCACTGTATAAATCTTGACATCAGGATATTCGTGTGCAAGTTGCCAAGCCCACTCCGCCGTAGCATGGCCACCTAGATCAAGAACCCTAACCTGACGGCGCTTGGGATTCTTTCGAGCGGCTGTGCCGGCAGTACTCCGCGAAAGACGCTTTTGAGCAGGGCTGGCAACAAGCCTGCCAGCATTCAAAAACCTTAAGGCCTCCATGGCCCACATCGGTTGGCTTAATTGCAAAAGAACTAATTGTTCCTTCTCAATCATGGAGAATTGGGCTTTCTCTTGCAGGACTGAACCCAGGACAGATTTGCGGGGAGACTGCGAGAACGGCCCGCTGTACGATGGTCGCTCAGGAAGAATCAGTTCGTAGCTTCCACGAAGGCACTTGTTGTGCACACCGGACAGACCCTGGCGGGTAGATTGCACAGCATCGAACCGAGTCGCGCGGTGCACGAAGGTATCTCGACGTTGAGACTGTTCCAACAAAAACTTAAAACCGCGCCAGTAGATCGAATCCTTGCTGGCATGGATAGCAGGAAGAGAGCTGGGAGGTTCCGGTAACGGCTGGGAGTTCAAGTGTACAGAACTCTTCCGCCTAAGCTGGGGCGAAGAAGCCTTTTGACTGCTCTGCTCGTCAACATCGGAAACCCGGTCGTCTTCTTCCTCAATGCTGTTCACTGGGTTCGTTTCGCTGAGAGCTGAAAGATACGAGGCCTGGGCCGCCAGCCAAACGCTGGTCCTATCCAAGCTTGACATTGCCTTCTTTTGCAGTTCCGCGGCATAATTCTCATCCTGTTCATCTGGATCATACGTGGTAGCGGGTCTCGAAATCTCATGAACCCCTTCGCTGATAGGGCTTACTGAGCCCTCGGTTGGTGGATGCGCAGGGCTCTCTGGGATTCTGACCGCAGTTGGTGGCGCGTATACTGCAGTCAATTGCTCATCGTTCGACCTATCCGGAAGATTGACAACTTGCTCGACGATCTCTCCCTGGCCCCGCGAAAATGGAATATTGTAGAACGTCTCGGCTGTGGCCGATGTGGGTGCTTGGCTGAGCTTTGGTAGAGACCAGGTGTGACGAGCTCGAGGAGCCAGCGAGTCAAAGAACCCTCCAGGTGATGGGATGTCAAGACCAGTAAAGCTGTACTCTGACAGCTGTGAAACTGGAGTATCATCATCAAGTGAGCGTCTCCGAGGGGCTAGTGGGATCTCCGACATCTCCTCGTTATCAGAAGTCTCGGACCATGGTTCTGGCGTTCCCTCCAGAGGAATAAACTGCAGTGTCGCGAGAGCGCCCTCGGGAAGAGCAACCCCTCGATCGGAAGGTGTATCCTCCCGCGGAGGTTCAGCTTCTGCAAAGTAACCTGCAGTGGGTGTGGTTTGACCGGTTATCTGTGGGAAGTCTCCAATAAATCGCCGCCAATCGTCGTCAACACTTTCGATTGGTACCTCAATGCGCGGTACCTCTTCACCAGCCTCTGAGTTGTCAAGATCTGAGTGATGCACGTCTGCCTCGAGATCTGGAAGAAGGTGAAACCCACGCGAGTTCCAGTCGGTGTCTGGGAGAGACTGTAAGGACGGAGTGGATGGAGTGCTAAGGTTAGATACTTGGTCTGACGACACACTACCATCTAGCGACGGCGTTGCGTGCATTGCCGGCACTGAGCGTGAAAGCAGCGAGAGGGCGGCTGGCGAAACGGGAATCTTTTGCGGGGGGGTCGGTGGAACTGGCGAGCTCTTCGGAGCACCGTTGAGTGATGGCCATAGATTCGATGAAGGAATATCAATAGATGGATACCGTCTTCGGGAGCCTTGAGATCCCACCGAATCCCTCGCTGTCGTTGGTGTTGTCATGCTCGTAGGCCGAGTGCTAGAATACGACGCGCACTCATCACTGAAATCCGAGTCGTCGTCCGTGGCATCATAGAGATCATCAAATTTGTTCATTTGCTCTTGCCAATCTTCATCTGAGCAACATGAGACCGAACTTGCAGAGAGCGGCGACAGGAACCGTTGGCGTGGAGCCGCCTGTGACGACAGACCAGCGGTCCTCAGTTTCAATTGCGGTGCCGGACTCCTTTGGCGATTATCGGTTGGGCTATGTCCAGGCTTGTCTGAAAATTGCGTCTCGCGCGAATCCTCGATTATTGTATTAAGCCTCGTTCCTCGGACCTGCCGGGAGGGAGGGCATCTAGCGGTAGGACGATTCGGCGCAGCCATCATCGTGCCTCGCAGTATGCTAGATCAATTATTGTACGTGATCGGTGAACCGGGCCAACTCAGCAGACGGTACTTCTAGGGGTATCTCAATGCGTTCGACCCGATCAACGGGACTTCACGGAAAATGTTAAGAAAAGGAATATAAAGAAAGGTGGCCTAGCTACCAGAGCTGAAAGCACGATCGAACAAACCGAGAAAGACACGCAAGCAAAGGACAACTCCACAAGAGAAGAAACAAGAAGACTTGCCGCCAGAAGTAGCGCAAGGCTATGATAAATAGATCTCCAGCGCGGGGACGAGTGGAGATCTCAAGAAAGCGCTTTCGCACCCGCCATCCTCGGTGCAGAACCTAATGCAACACTGCGCACACTTGGCCCAGGAATCTCTGTCCAAATGTCTTAGCGCAACAACTATTGGCTGTCGACAGGGAGGCGCTTCGAACAGGAGGGCCTCGCTGGGCGCTGACAGGCAGGCGTTGAGAGCCAAAGAAGCACCTAAAAAGGCCGTCACACCAATCACGATGAGCGAATCCTGATTGTGACTGCAACGAACCGCCGACCCAAATTGTTTCCCCAGTCACCTACGATAGACATCGCTGATTGGCGTGATGGACGAACTGCAAGCGCCGGGCAGGCTATCTTTAGAAACCATCCATGTCTGCTCCTGTGCGCTGTCGGAGGGAGAGTCTCGCAACAATGCGCAACCACTGTCGAACGGCGATCAGCAGCCAAACTTCTTGCTTGAGCTCAGCATGATGGCACGGTGCCACTTGGGCGCGAGTTGTTGAGTGTTGCTAATTATGGCCGATTTCTACCAGTCAAAATCGCTAATTAGGCACCTTTTCTGCAACGATGCTCCAGTCAGAACAGCGGGAAAGACCGAAAAGGATATTCCGTCCGTGGTCAAACAGTGTCGGTCACCCGACCATCGTTTTGGAGATCCCAATATAATCGGCATTGAAAAAGGAAGAGCTGGGCTGACGCTAATCGCCCGACCATCACCAAATCGGTGGAATCTGGTTCCCGTGACTTGAAAGTCAGGCATCCAGGCCCTGGTGCCCCACCCAGAACCCACGTGCAAGGCTTGGCCCTAGCCCTTATCCAGCTATGCTGACTTCCTAATTGGGCTCTCCGGGAGTGACGTCGAGGCAAAAAGTCGGTGATATCAACTGCTGGTAATTCTTATTTGCTCTGCCCGTCATGAGCTCCTCCTCCGGACAAACAATTAACAATCACAACCCCCCCATGAAACAATCCCTTACTTAATACCGGACCACAGCTCGCCGCTCATTTTTTGTTGCTTTTGCCTTCTTCCATTTGTACATATACCTTTACATAGACTATTTCATTAACTTCAACAACTTCTTATCACCCCTCCTACCCACCCACTTCCACCCCCAAACATGTCTCCTCCAGCAATTATAGCCCCCTCCATCCTTAGCGCAGACTTCGCGACATTGGGAAGCGAATGCTCGGCCAAGATTGAACAAGGAGCAGACTGGCTCCATGTCGACATCATGGACGGCCACTTCGTCCCAAACATCACTTTTGGGGCTCCCGTTGTGACGAAGATCCGCCCACATGTCCACCGTCCAGCCCAACCCCACGGAAAAGGGACGTTCGATTGCCACATGATGATTATGGAGGTCAGTGCCCTGAAGCCAAGTTTCCTTTGCTCTCCGGGATGATCCGTGCATCCCAGTCAACGTAGTCGGCGCAACCCAGATCAAAACGATGCTAACTACTTTGGCTCCGTAATAGCCCCATAAATGGGTCAAAGACTTCAAGAAGGCCGGCTGCGATCTATACTGCTTCCACTACGAAGCCGCCGTCGCCTCAGTCGCGGCCGAGGACCCTGCCGACTACAAGACAACCCGCAAAACAAGCCCTAAGGAGCTCATCCGGTATATCCATGACGAGGGCATGCAAGCTGGCATTGCAATCAAGCCGGATACACCCGTCGACGTGCTATGGGATATTCTTGCGACGGAAGATGACAAGGAGCGGCCAGACGTGAGTGGCTACCAGCCCGCCCCGATCCGATATACTCCCGTTCCGCTTCTTTGATGTGAACAATGGCGCCAACTAACATTTGCTTTTTCTGATTAGATGGTTCTCGTCATGACCGTGCACCCCGGTTTTGGCGGACAGAAGTTCATGGCTTCGGAGCTCCCCAAAGTGCGCGCGCTGCGTGAGCGATACCCGAACTTGAACATCGAGGTTGATGGAGGGTTAGGCGTCGGCACGGTCGACCAGGCGGCTGAAGCCGGTGCCAACGTCATTGTCGCTGGGTCAGCTGTCTTCGGCGCCCAGGACCCCGGCGATGTCATCCAGAAACTGCGCGAAGCGGTTGATAAATACAGAAAGGAATGACTGGAACGCCTAAGCGGAGTTGGTATAATTAGAGCTTTTAAAAAGGAACGATTATGACGGAACGAGATCTTTTAATTTCGAATTGCAAATTTTCCTGATGTGACAATTATTCAATTGTTATTATTATTATCTTTTGGGGGGCTTACAGAGTTAGGGCAGTGAGAACTAGCGACCCCGATATTAATTGAAAGAAGCAATCCATTGATTGTACACTGATCAACATGAAGAGCCGAAATAAATAAGCTCAAAAATGCATTCACCGTGGTATCCGTACATATGTAAAACAAACATGCAATGCCGGGTCATTCAAACATCCATTAATCATTAAAGTCGGCCGAAAAAAACTATCAAAGCGCCAGGGCCGCCATAACAACGAGCGTTTGCAGAAAAAAGCCCGAAGTCTTGCGCTGGCTGTCGCCTCAGCCCTCCAACGCATCTTCAACCGTGGCGTCTGGAACTGGAAGTGTCGCCCTCTGCTCGCGCAGCGACTCGAGGACTCCGTGCTGGTCCCCGGAGATGGATTTGCGCAAATCCTTGGCCAAGTTCTCTGCCTCCTCCTTTGACTCGGCGGCGATGTTTGAGTTACGATGGTGGTTGATCAGCCCTAAAGCTTCAGCGTTATCAGCACGAAAGTTGGCAGAGGACACCGCAGCAACCTCGGGCACCAAAGGCGGCCGTTTTGTTCCAGGCTCTGCGATTTCAGGAGCGACCGACTTGCGACGTACAGTATGCTCGCCATCTCCTTCCTTTGGTTCTGCGTCAGTTTCAGGTTTCGAGGACTGGGGTTCTGCAACAGCGGCTGCTGGTGCGGGAGATTTAGTAGTAGAGGAAGTCTCCTTGGCCTTGGCAGCGGCTTCCTCGCCCGCCTGACGCAACGCCACGGTGATGGAATCATCTTTCTGAGTTTCCTTCTCGGGCGGGTCTTGGATTTTTATTGTGCTTGTCTTGGGTACAGACGAATCGGCCTTGGGGGCGGGTGCAGAAGCAGTTGTGCTGGTTGATTCCGCCGGCGGCGGCAGGGGGTTGCTAGTAGCAGCCATGCTGTCGAAGTCGTCTTGCACACTGTTGATTTGCATCCTTAATTCGCCAAATTCGTTCCATTCTTCAATTTGCTCGAGGTCCTACAGTCGTCGTGGTGTCAGCTGTATTATGTTCTTCAATGCGAGTGAGACTCAAGACCCCATTTTCTCCCCCGCTCTGTATCAGGAGGCAGCGACAGGTCAAGAACATACGCCAACAACAGTTCCGTATTTAACCAACCCAGGCAATTTCTTGCCCTTTGACCGGCGACCCCAAAGTTTCCTGGCAGCATCGTCGGTGGCAACATCAATTGCGCGGAATGGGATCTTGTTCGCCTTTAAAATTGTCTCCAAGCGCGAGGTGGCGGTGATGATATGGGAGGACCCCGCAGTGAGCGAGGTGTAGAGGTAGAGCGTGGAATCTGACATTGTTACTTGGCTATTTTTCGGATTCCACAGAATATATAGTGGTGCTAGTAGAGAGCGAATAGAAGGGGCGATGCAGGAGGGAAATAATAGCAGAGAAGATGAAACAAACGGTTTCTTTAGGATTGTTGTGCCTGTCAGTGTTCTCCTATGCCCTTTTCTCCGCCCGCTTCTTAGCTCCCGTGCCCCTATGACGTGGCTACCAGGTCACGTGGCGATAACCCTCTATTTTCCCTCACTGCAGACTGCAGGACAACAAGGCTCCCACCGATGTCATCCCCGTCAATCACTGCACTGCATCATACCTATCATTGTCCAAGCGCCCCATCCCTTCGCTACCACGGCTCCTCTAATCGAACAAAATGAATAGCGACAATCACAACATCCTGACCCATCAGCGCTCCAACTGAGGACACCCAAACTTCAACTACCGGAGTCAACCTTAACGCCCCTGTCATCAGAGTGCCTTCATGATTCGCGGACCAGACTCTACTGCATGCGCGATTTCTAGATCGGAGACCAAGTCCCTCCAGTCTGTCCTTCATCCAAGATGATGCAAAGTTAAGCCAAACTCTGAGTGGATGGTTTCCGCCGGTATGAACCCAATGAGGTCACCGTCGCCACATCTGTACTCCAGCGTATGCCTGATCGCCTTAATTACACACGAACGGTTTCGGAAAGCTTTCCCATTGCTGGGTGGTGTCCCGCGACTGGATGATAGCTCCCGGGTCTACTGTAGATCCGTACAACGTATACCCAAAGTGGCTGTCTGCAGCTGCTACCTTGCGTCCGGGAAGGGTGGCTGATATATATATTGCGTAGTATGGCGGTTATGATGTCTGGCGCAGTGGTGAAGTATGCCTTGCGTGCAAGGACTAGCTCCTCGCCCGGAATTGGCATTTCGTGTTAAAAATCTCGGCAAGAGACAACTAGAAGCAACAAAACGTCATGGGGTAACGATACACCGTATGTGATGCGACTATCTACGTGGCCCCAGATTACCTGCTCCATTCCGTTCCAAACCATCTTGGCGATTTCTTGAATGTCATGTTCTAATATCCTAAAATTCTTCTCCGTGTCCGTCGCGGGATTACGTAGGAACATCTCGTGGAACCCAATGACCAAGGGCGCCCCGGTCACTGTCGCTGGGCGGTTGTGAGTTTTGGTGAGAGTGATGGTTTGCTCCCGCAACGCGGAGCGGCCACGATTCCGGAGAGCAGGGCCAGTACTCAGGGGTGCCGGGTTTGGAATCCATTTCTCAACCAATATTCTCCACCTTGCTCTCTCAATAGAGATGATGATAACAACTTTAACCTGTCCGTCCGACTCGCTTACCCATAGATCCGCCATCTGCCGCAGATGAATGGTACTCTCTGAGTAGCCGCTCTCAATAACCACACTCGGCCAACGTCGGTCTCGTCCCGCAGGAATGGTTATTGGCCTGAACGCGGAGTCGGGTTCCTTTGAGATATCTCTAGAGGTGACTCTGGTACTTCCGAGTGACTTTAGATCGCCGAGAATGCCCATGTCCGTGGCTTGTGTCTCTATTTGTCTTGAAAGGGTTCTATGTGCTACCTCATGAGGCTCGCTAGTGAGTTTGATGATGAGCTGCCGAAGTCCTCTGTCGTAGAGAACCCTCGCACATTTCGTGCCAAGGATCTGGGTCGGTCGGTCATTGGACTCCTCGACAATCTGGGGGGGCACATTCGTGAAGTTGATTACGGACGGGGGACTGGGAGAGTTCATCTGCAGTTCGACGAATTTACGGATTTCGGCCGCAGTCGATCCGATTGCTGTCGGCGTACCGGCAGGAAGCGCGAAGCTGAGATACATGGTGGAGTTTTTCGGGGAGGTGCTGAACACCTCTGAGTCGTGGTTTGTAAAATTAGAGGCCAGTCCATCTTTGCGTGTTAGGTAGTGATAGGCTGATAAGCTGATGTGAACCATGGTTACTTGGTTAGCAGCTATCCGGTTTTCAAGAGTTTAAATACATACCTTTGATGATTGATTAATTCACTTTTTAGTAACGGAAGTGTTGTTGATAAAATGCACTCTGAGATTTGACATGAAGTAGAAATCAAAACATTCTCTAAATTAAAGCCCAGTCCACTGAAATCCCTTTTCAAGCTCAAATTCCATGACCTGGAAAATATGCTCAGCTGAGAGCCCAACAGAAAGAATATATCTCGCCGCATCCACCTGCCAGCACTTCTCCTGCGCATTATAGTGGCTTACCGCATACTTGTCGAGTGATATAACCACCTCTTTCTCCTCGCCCGGTTCGAGAACTAGTTTCTGGAACTCCTTGAGTTCTTTCAGCGGCCTGTCACGGCCAATATTAGTTTTAGGCTGAGGGATACTGATATAATACTGGAGTACAGTTGCGCCGCTTCTGGTGCCGTGATTCTTAACTGAACAGGTGAACCTTATCAGTCCTTTGGGGTCAGAACCCAGACCGAAGCTGTCTGGGTCTATGAGACATAAGTTGGAGATTCTAAAGTCCGTCTCATATCCGAGGCCGAAACCAAACGGGAACAACGGGGTAGGCGTATCTTGCCGATCGTAGTATCTATACCCCACGTCGAGCCCCTCGGCATACCGAACAATGTTATCCTGGTCGCACGGGAAATTGCCGAAGGTGGGATTATCTTCGTCTCGTGCCGGCCAGGAAAAGGGGAGTCGGCCGCTGGGATTGACGGCCCCGGATAGAACGAGGGCCAGAGAATGGCCGGCTTCCTGACCGGGGAACCAGGCTTGGACGAGAGCCGGAACTTTGGAAACGAAGGGCGTGAGGTCGACTGGACTGCCGCTGAAGTTGGCAACGATTGTGTTTGGATTTGCGGATGTTACGGCAAGTATTTGATCATATTGAGACTGGGAGATCGCAAACGAGGTGCGGTCGAAGCCTTCGGATTCGATTTCGGTGGTTGTTCCAATACAGACGATGGCGTGTGAGGCTTGTGAAGCGGCGTTCCTGGCGGTTTCCATGCGGTTTGGAAGATCGACGAATTCATGGAAACGGAGGGCTGAGCCTTGGAACATACGGCTTTTGAGGCGGGGCCCATTGAGGATATCAGGATCGGTGTTCCACGATTCAAGGGTGAGCGTGTAAAATTGTCCTGCTTGCATAGGATATGTGAAGCGGCGTTCGAGCTGAGATTTAAAAAAGTAGAATGACTCGGGTTTGAGGTCTGTTTCCTGGGATCTTGTAAAGACCTTCTCGCCGTTAATGTAGCAGATGGCTGGACCGGTTGAAATGACTGAGAGGATATGCTCGCCGCTTGTGGAGGGACGGATGTCGAAAGTGATTCTGGTGCAGTACTCGGCGCTGAGATAGGATGGCCATTTCTCCTTGATCATGTATTCCGGCAAGGCTTTTGTTTCTTCATGAACTAGGTTCTGTCCGATGACATTGCCATTGAACCATTCCAGGGTAACCGGCTCCGCGGTTTGTGATTTTGTGCTTGATGCATAGAGTATTTTATCATCTGCATGAGGCAGGGCACCAAAGACTGGGGCCCCTGGAGCTTCTATAACATTGAATCCTGCTTCCTTTAGTCCTTGGACCGGGCTGATGGCACGTAGTGAATCCACACGGGCACTGCCACCTCCTCCCAAAGCAGCATTTAGAGCATGATGCCCAATGACAGCAACTGTTGTGTTCTTCGGTAGCGGGAGAACGTCATTATCATTCTTTAACAGAACCATCCCCTCAGCACCTGCAATAGCGATGAATCGATCTCGCTCGGGGTTTTGCAGAGCCAGCTCTGGTGGCTCTTCTGGGTTCTCGAAGCGACCAAGACGTTTTGCAAGCTCTAACACGCGGGTCGCAGAAGCGTCGATGGTATCCTCGGATACTTGTCCGTCCTCTTTAGCTTTCAATAACTTATTACCACGCCATTTTGTAGGTCCTGGCATTTCAAGATCGACTCCTGCATTTATGCAGTCTGCTGTGGAATAAACGCCCATCCAATCTGAGACCACTACGCCGTCAAAGCCCCATTCCCGCCGTGCGATGCCATTGACTAGTCTATTGTCATCGGAAACGTACGTGGCATTCACTCGGTTGTAACTGCAGACGTTCAGTTAAAAGTCAGAGAATATAACAAAAATCCAGGAATTAGGCTAGGCTATTCACCTTGTCATAAGACACCAGGGCTTCGACCATTTCATCAGTAGTTGAAAAGGGAGCAGGTAGACCTCTCGAAGAGTCTGCTCATCAATCTGTGCGGATAGTACTGTTCGATTGTTCTCGGTCTCATTGGCGACGAAGTGTTTTGGTGTGGCCGCAACGCCCATCGACTGACAGCCTAGAAGGGGCAGTTTAGTTTCCCCAGGGTGGTAGAGCCAGGATTAGCACAGCCGCTCACCATTAATAAAGGCTGCAGACAACACCCCAAGTACAACAGGATCTTCGGAATATGTCTCGTAATTCCGCCCACCTAATAGATTTCAGTAAAATCCCCCCCTCTGACAGGCTGTAGACGAACCTCGAGGAGAGCGGATCACATTCAACGTGGGAGCAAGCAACACATCAGCCGCCTTCGACTGGGCTTCCTTTCCTATTTCTTGTCCTATACGGAAGAGAAGATCACGATCGAATGACGCTCCCAGACTCGATCCGCATGGGAAACAAGCTGCTTTGATTCCGCTCACGTAACTTTCGCCTCGAGCACCGTTGGGGCCATCGGTGGTCTATCGAACAAAAGAGTCAGAATTGCGACATATTTCGTGAGGCTGTCTAGGCAAGTGTTATCTGACCTTGATATGGGGGACGAAAACATCATCTCGTTTAATGACTGGAGTGCGCCACCAGTCAACTGCTGCGAGGAGAGAGACTTTCTCCTCCAAAGTCAGCTTGCTGAGAAGAGTCTGGACGTTTTGAGATTCCATGGTCAATAATGAATTGAAACGTTCTGTTTGGGGCAGGGAAAGAAGACAGACTTACGGGTTATATCTAGCACCAGCTTCTGTCCTATCCATCACTGGGCCGGCGCATCTGCGAAAACAGCACAGAATATTACCCGAAGACCATGAGGTGTTGGGGTCACGAAACATGAAAGCGACACAGCGGACTGCACAAGTTGTTATTGGCTCATTCTGCGGAAGCTCCGAGAACGCGGCCCGGTGTTCGGTCACCCGCAGCCACCATTGGACTGTCCTTGGGAGAACGTCAATCTAGTCGATCACCTCATGGAGAGGGGAGTCTTGTTTCTCCACAAACTAGTCTACCCTCGAAGACACGCGGGGAGAATCACGCCAGAATGGGTTTCGGTGCCATGGGCAGCGGAGAAGTGTCAAATCCCCCGGTTGGGGCGAGTTGTATAAAGTGCTCTTGACATCCGTGGTGCTTGGTTGATAACTTGGCATTTTTCTCGACGCCTTTTTCTTCATTACTGGGGTTGGCACTAGCACAATGGTTGGCAAACAAGGCGAAACCGGGAAAGTGAAAGACCGCCCCTGTGATATGGTTAAAAATGTCTCGTCCAAGCAAGACGTGGAGGTCCTCGACATCGACGCCCGTCTGCAGGAGCTGGCCCAGGCGGCTCCTCCTTTCTATAAGAACCGAAACCTCATCAGTCTCTATCTGCGCATGGTTCCAGGCTGTCTAGTGCCTGCCGTTACCTTGGGGTTTGACGGTGCCATGCTAAATGGTCTACAGGCTGTCGAAACATGGATAAGTTGTATGCATCAACCGTACCCAGCCGTAAAACTACGGAAGGAGAAAGACATGACATTGACAACTACAGACTTCAACAATCCATCGGGTTCATTGCTGGGTTTGATGACCTCGATTATTGGCGTCGGAGCAATCTGTGCAACCCCATTCATCAGTATGTTGGGCGATAGGTTCGGTCGACGCTGGGGCATCTGGTTTGGCTCGGCCGTCATGGCTGTTGGTGGAATTATTCAGGGCGCGTCCGTACACAGTGAGTTAACACCCCAATCCAAGAGAGCTTGAACAGTATTGTCCATCCTGACGCTGCAGCTGTTCAGTCGGCATGTTCCTTGTCTCACGTTTCCTCCTTGGATTCGGCTTAGTCTTCGCCAACGCCTTCGCCCCCATTCTAATTGGAGAGCTAGCCCATCCAAGAGATCGTCAGGTTGTGACCTCTCTATACCAGACATCATGGTATCTCGGAGCCGTTGCGGCTGCCTGGGTCACTTTCGGAACATTCAACATGCCCAACGAGTGGGCATGGAGAATCCCATCTCTCCTCCAGGCATTACCAGCCCTAATCACAATGGTTGGAATGTTCTTCCTTCCAGAATCGCCCCGTTGGTTGATTGCCAACGACCGTGCGGCAGAGGCAAAGGCGATCCTAGTAAAGCACCACGCGGACGGCCGCGAGGGCGACGAGATGGTTGAATTGGAATTCGCAGAAATGAAACGAGTCATTGAAGCTGATATGGCTCTGAAGACATCATGGAAGACACTCATTGCCACCCCGGGTAACCGGCGCCGCCTACTGCTCATGATCATGTTGGGCTGCTTCTCCCAGTGGTCAGGCAACGGGCTTGTCTCGTAAGTGAACTCCTCTATCTTTTTTCTGTTTTGGTTTGGACAACTAACAGCCCGCTATAGGTACTACCTCGTCCGCGTCCTCGAAACAGTCGGTATCGCCAGCCGCAAGAACCAAAGCGTCATCAACGGTTCCCTAATGATCTGGAACTGGATAACCGCAATAGCCTCCGCCTTTCTAACCGCCAAACTCCGACGCCGAACCCAGTTCCTTGTCTCAACGGGCGGCATGCTCGCTATTTTCGCTAGCCAAACGCTCTGCGCAGGCCTCTTCAACAAACACAACAACCAAGGTGCCGGAAATGCCGTCATCGCAATGCTCTTCTTCTTCTACACCTTCTTCAATCTCGCCTACAATGCGCTTTTGTACTCATACCCAGTTGAGGTCCTGCCGTATCCAATCCGTGCAAAAGGGTTCTCGGTCCTGATGTTCTGCGGGAAGGCATCGAGTTTTGTCAACGCACTGGTTAACCCAATTGGTCTGGAGGCGATTGGGTGGCAGTATTACTTTGTTTATGTAGGTTGGCTTTGTGTCGAATTGTTTTGTGTTTGGATGTTTTTCGTCGAGACAAAGGGGCCCAGTTTGGAGGCTATTGCGGAGAGGTTTGACCGGCCCAGACGTGGGAAATAGGTATGCCCTATGTACATCAACTAGTTATATATGCTTAACCGAGAGCGAAATGGGGTCCCAAAATAGTTCAGTAGGACGCAAATTCCTCAAAACCTAAATACATTTTATCTATTGATCCGGTTATATACTGACCATGACAGTGGAATGTGCCGCGGTTATTTATAAGACATATCCTCCGTCAATAGTGTCAAAGGAAATGTATAAAGAAATAGCGATGATCAAATAGCTGTAGGCACATTAGATCCCGCAACATGCATGCAAGCTGTTAAGGGGTGGTAACATACAGGGCTAAGCACATGCAACCCTTGAAATAGTTTATAATTCCGTCTTTGATGATCCTGGCAGCTGTTAACACACTTATAAATAGGTAAACATTCATGATTATGGAAAAATTCGATATAACCATCCCGAAATTGGCGCTGACAAAAATCAAAATTGGAAGTGTAAAAAAGGAGAGTCCAATGGCCGTATCAACTGTGAGATGGATCACTAGATCCATCTGCCCAGATTTCGCGAGATGGTATGTTTTGATAATTCCCGGGGCGCTGATTGACAATGGAAAAAGTACGCCGCCAACAAAGGGATGCCCACAAAGAGGGGTATCCACGCTGAGGAGGTTATTTGTGCATTTGATAGCAAGGATAAGGACCATCGCGAGCCAGAAAATGTAAGCCGCACGAGATTGGGGCGACATGTCGACATTCTCGAATATCGCCGAACGATCACTGGATGCACCATCTTCTTCAGTCTGCGTGAATGGTCGAAAGAGGAAAGTATGCGTTTTATATTTGAAGATAAGCCAGGTTAGCTGGAAGGCCAGAAGCATGGCTGCGGAGGCGCATGCGAGAAAAATGGTCCATTCCTCTATTAGGGTATAGTCACTATTGGATGTCGAAAGGGACAGCGCAGACGATACAATGAACGGGGCTGATATCATCAAGGTTAACTGCGACATAGTAATCGCCGCAGCAGAATTAATATGATGCTCCGAGTGGCGGATACCGCCAATAAGAAAGCAACAACCAGGGCTCTAATTCATGAAATCAGATACTGATACTAAGCCGATGTGAAGGAGGTGCAATTACCACAAGGAGGTGGGTTATCAGGACCCCAATTATAAAGTATTGTGCAATCACGAGCTGCAACTTGGTTATGCACACTACGCCAACCTAAACACTGTTAGTTAGCCCAGTCACATAGATAGCCTTGATTTGGCATATTTGGGGCATCCTACTAATATGGGAAATACATTGGGCAGCAGCTCTGTAAGAATATTTGCAACTGTCTGGCTCGAGAAGAGCCAGATCGACTCTGCTGTGGAAATAAACGTCGACTCAAGAGCTAACAACACAATGCAGTTGAGCCCAAGTTTCCAGTAATTCCCTACGCATAGGGAGTCTGCAAAAAGACCGATAGGTGCGAATATGAGGAGTGCTTGTGTATAGTCCCTTTTGAAAGACTGAATCAACCTCTGCCCGATACCTCCTAAGAAGAGCCACTGTCGCACGGGGATACGAATCCACCAGCGGTCATCCTCTGACCATGGCACAAAACCGTCGAGGTTGTTGCCCAGCAATGGACGATGTTCGTTTCCCTCAAAGTTGATAAGCTGGTCCATCTGGAAATCCATATTTGCAGCGAAGCGGACAAAAATAGAAATGGAAGAAGAGGCTGAGGGGGAAGGCCGACTGCTTCAGCCTCGTCCGCCACGACAGGGATCCTGCTCCGTCACGTGTATCAAACGATCATCACCAGGCAGCCTTGCCTTGATTTCTTCCATTTCACCTTTTTCTATCGAGTTCTTCCTTGTCATATACCATGGCTGATCCGTTTTCCATCGTGGGTTTGGCTGCGGCTATTGCCCAGTTCCTCGATATTGGCTTTCGGTTATTACACGATGCCAAAGAACTCTACGAGTCCAGCACTGGAGCTAAACAAGACCTGGCTGAGCTTCGGATCGTTGTGGAAGATATCAAGCTTCTCAACGATAATGTTGGATCTAGCCCCCTTTCTCGACCACTGTCCAAAGACGACATCGCAATCTGCGCCCTCGCTGGCCAATGCAACGCGGTTGCAGACAGCCTTCTAGTAGAGCTAACGCCGCTGGAGGTGCGCAAAGAAACGAAGTATCGCATGCTAGAAAGTGTTAGAGTTTCAATATCGGCATTCTCGCGACGTAAAGATATCCAAAGGCTCTGGGATAGGCTGTGCCTAGTAGAAAGGCAGCTACGGGAAAGAGTCGCCCGGGCGACCCAGAAAGAGCAGTACTCGAGCATTATGCTGGTCTTGGAGAATCTTCGTCGCGAACTCGAAATTGCGGAGCATCAGACATTAAATAAACTCACTGATATCAAGGGGTCGATTGCTCTCGCAGCGGCATCCACCATGCTACCCACGGGGAAAGGATATACCGTACAGCTGATTGAGCTACATTCAACCCTCATCAATCTTGTACAGGAGGGTAAATCCGTTGAGCACCGGCAAAGAGTGATTGAGAGTCTGACGTTCAAAGCTATGACAAAACGCCATAGTCAGATTGACACTGCACACTTCAATACACTAGGCTGGGCTCTAGATGAATCGACAACGACACTCAATCAGTGGCTTGAGAAGCGTAGCGGGATATACTGGGTGAGCGGTCTGGTAAGATATCCATTACCTTCTAAACTGACATCTGTACACTAATATTTACTTCAGGCGGGCAGCGGAAAATCCACACTAATGAAGTACATCTTTGATCACGAGAAGACAAAAACCGCGCTCAAATGCTGGGCTGGGGACGAGCGGTTGTTTATTGCGAACTTCTATTTCTGGAATGCCGGAGTGGATATGCAAAAGTCTCAGCTGGGCCTCCTGCGAAGTATACTGTACCAGATTCTACGTTTCGACCCATTGCTGGTCTCTCAAATCTGTCCCAATCACCAGGGCTCGGAACCATGGGATATAGCAGAGTTAAAGGATGCCTTCAATCACTTAGTCAATGCAGGATCGTCCGCCAAATTCTGCTTCTTCATTGACGGCCTCGATGAATATGATGGCAGTGAGTGGGAAATTATCAATGTCCTGAAAAGCTTGGGCCAGTCCCCAAACGTCAAAATTTGTGCCTCAAGTCGGCCGTGGCCAGCGTTCGAAAAGGAGTTGAGCCACCCGGAGCGCATGTTTATGTTGCAGGATTTCACTAGAAAGGACATGGAGATTTACGTCGACGGCATGCTTGCCAACAATAGCACTTTCTGGAATCTCGCGCAAAGAGATGACCGATGCCAGCATCTTGTCGCAGAAATTGCGGAGCGCGCAAACGGCGTGTGGCTTTGGGTATTCCTCGTGGTCCGGGACTTGTTGAGAGATATCAATACTGGGGAAACGTACAGCACGCTGGAGGCGCGCCTTAGAAGTTTGCCACAGGAGCTGAACCAATACTTCACCCGAATCCTGAATAGAATCGATCCTTTCTTCCGCAAAGACACGGCACGCATATTCCTTATCGCTGTTGAGTCCGCAAGCCCGCTTCCATCATTTGCACTCTCCTTCCTAGAGAGTGAATTGACGGATGAGCATTACGCGCTCAATGCAGACGTGAAGGCTTTGGCTACCGACGAAATATCGGGCACCTGTGCAAACTGGCGACTGCAACTACAGGCTCGATGCGGAGACCTGCTTCTTGTCCGTACAAATGATTCTGAGGATGCCTTTTTCAACCAGTCTGTAGACTTTCTCCACCGGACTGTGCGCGACTTCCTTCGGGATAATCATCACACTGCACTACACAGTCAGGTATCCAAAGATTTCTGCAGCAAAAAGACATTGTGTAGGATGCTATTGGCCTTGCTGAAGTGCTACCCAGTGGAAAGTTTCCGCCGCTCATCAAACGGACTTTTTACCCTTGTGGATGAAATCCTTTACTACGCCTACGAATTGGAGCAATTGGGTCAATCAACTTCCCAATTTCCTCTTCTGGACGAAATTGATAGAGTAATGGCTATACATGCCGAAAAAGAACGTGTGCACTGGACCCATGGGAGGGATTCACCGTCAAACACCACCTATGTGCGATGGATTGAGCGAGGCCATTGTTCCTATCTAGGGCTGGCAGCCCAGGCCCGACTGCGACACTATGTTGAATATGCGCTAGATCGCGAGCCAAGTCAAATTACCAAAAAGGGTCGACCCCTGCTGGATTATGCTCTTCGGCCGACCCGTGTCACTCCCGGTGATCTTCCATACTACCGGGAGCGAGACGTAGCCGGGATCGAAACCGATCTTGTCGCTGCCCTACTCTCCCGAGGCGCCGACCCCAACGAGCGTATTCAGATATATGGCGGACAAACAACATGGGAGTTATTCGTACTCTTTACTTATGAGCGAAGCACGCATCAGGCCCTTCAGGGTAGCCCTTTCTTTGAGGTTGTCTGTCTTCTTCTCCAGCATAACGCCGACTTGGATCAAACAGTTCATTTTCCTTCGGTACAAACACACTTGGGTACAACTGCGAGATATAAGACGCAGGTGGAGGTCGAAAAACGCCAGGCCCCTGCGAGAGAGCTTCTTGCTAATATATTTCATCCACAACAAATGATGACGCTGGACAGGATAATAACAGAAGCTCGACTTCGGGCTGAGAATCTCAGGCCGGGCTGGACAGAATGGATCATCTCCCTTATTGCTGGAACAGGGCATAACCAAGGGTCAAATTTGAAGGCACCTTGATTATTTCCCTTCTCTCTATTCTCCTCACCCCTCGCACGGCTTGGGGTTGACTTTCCACCGTCTGGTTGGGCATCAAAGTGCCCGTAACTACCTACCTAGGTGGTAACCACAGTCGTTCTCCTGTCCTAGTGTCGTGGCTTCCTAAGTTGGAACCCTGGGCTAGTAGTAGCCTTCCCAAAGCAGTTTGACACGGTCCAGCGAAGTAATCAGGGAAGGCGCAACCCAGATGACAGCCAAAAGGTGAGGTACGACCCAGGACAAGAAATACCCATACGGCAAGTACGGGGTGACCGGGGCCAGGTAGCTCCTTCCAATTATGAGCATAAATCTCAATGACACCCTCTTTGAAATGAAAGGAAAATAGGTGGCATCTAACGGGACCCAAATCCAGACGGAGGACCACTTCTTTGTGTAATATAAATAGGTGATAATATTGGCGGGAGTTGATTCCTCCTGTGTTGCTCGCGGGATTCGGCGGTCGTGAGGCTCTCTAGTCCGCTCGAGCTGCCTGTGACTTGGTTAGGTTGTGAGGCCAGCAGGTACAAAGGTGGGATTGGAATGGGATGGAATATCATGGCAGGGCATGTACGTAGGGCCTTACAGGCAGTCTCGTAGTCCAGTCGTTCAAAGCTAGTCGCTAGAGACATCACTTGGAACCGTAGCATGGATTGCCACTGCTGCTTGTCGTAAGGGAATTCTTCCTGGGTACATATGCGGAGGAACCATTCAGCTTGATCGAACTGGGGTATAGTAAATATATGGTTATGCGGATATTTCTCATACTGACTTACCACCAAGTTATAAAGTCGACAGTAGGCCTTAACCCGGACAAGGCAGTCACGGAGGACGAGAATCTGAGTTTGGAGGGTAACCATAATTCTAGGATCAGCTGTAGTCAGGAGACGATGTGCAAGGACGACCTGAGCTGTTTTGACGATTTGACCAAAGCAGGGATTGTGAATGTCGATTTCGGCGACAGTCCAAAGTTGGTGAACTATGTTGGCAATGGTTGAAGCGTGCTCATAGATAGGCAGTATACTTTTATAGGCGTCTGGTGAAGGCAATAATGCACCTGATGTCCAGTCCATGGAGTGAAAAAGAATAATTTGCCAAATATGCGTATAAAGTAAATGCATGTATGCAAATGGGCGAATAGAGAACTTTTGGTGGTCTTCAAGGTTCCCTTGGTTGAACACGAAGGATTCATGGAGATTCGCTTGCCATTCAAATAACTTGTTCTCGAGCGTATTTCGTCTTTCGATATTGGACGTTCCGAAAAGTTGGCATGCTTCGTAATAGAGCTCAGAGAGTGTGAGGATCTCCTGCGCAATACATGGAGTTGGCTGGAGACGGGGAGGTGCAACGGTTGTATTCTTTATTATATCAAATTCTTCCTCACTGTATAATCGGGGCATAGGACGGAGTGGCAAAGAATACTGCCCCATGTTCAAATACTGGGGGAAAGTGTTCTCCATCAGGATAATGGTAGCTATCAAGCGTCGACAAAGTTCTGCCTGCACAGGATCCATGTCGGTGGCAGGCTGGTCGAGTTTTAATATGCCAATAAAAGTACGCGCAAAACCTAGGAATCTGTTAACCAACGTCTTATTAATTTCTCCGGAGAGCATACTTAGGTATATCCAAGCCTTTCGGGCTCCTCCAAATGTTAGATCGTAGCTAGCAAGGAGCACGTAAGCTTGGATTGTCGTCAAGGATGGGCGATCAAAATCCTCTTTCAATAGTTGTCGAGCTTGATGATATAAGGGTTCACCCCAGTGCGGACGCATATGAACACTTTGGAAAGGCGCATGGGAATATCTGTAAATTAGTTATCCTCGTACATTATCAAGAACTATATATATTACCACCCACCGAATACCCAAAGCCATGATGGCGAACAGGAGCACTTTGGGAATATCTCCAAGTACATAACGGCGTAGAAATATAGTCTGGTCAAACATAAAATGGATATCATTGAAATTTTGAAAATAGAGCAGTAGTAATGTTCGTGTTAGTTCTGCTTCTCGTAGCAGTTCAGAGGGCGTGCCAGTGCCAATATCAAGACCTGAATTGCTGCTTGATAGCTGAAGTCCCCAATGAGCGTTCGTGTCGCGGTCTGAAGAAGCAAAGCTTCGAGGAGCGTCATCCCTACTGCTTCTCTGGAAGCTGGAAACAGTCATGGGTTGGTCATACGAGCAGATCAGGTTGCGAGCCTGGCATCGTTTACACTTACTACCGGTCTCTGAAGGGACGCACCTCACCTTCCGGCTTCTTTGCCTTAGTTTAGCAACGGTACTTATGCAGAAGGACTCTACTCACCGGCATCCGGTGCAGGCATTTCGAGGCATCCTGAGACACAGCACTGATGTGTCGACTTAACAACTTCATACAAACCTATCCATAGGCACACGCCTTGTGTCAAAAGTCCATGTTGGGATGCTTGTTGACGTAGCGTCTAGAAATCTGGTGACTTATCCATCATGTTGCGCTGACAGCACACCAAGTCTTTGATAGACCCGTCAGGAGTCGAATGGGACGGCAAATTGGCGCTGCCGGTGTTTCGCCGTCGCTGTTACGATTAGTCAGGGTCCTATCCAATCACATGAGCTGATCGACACCAAAATCCGCTAGCACCAAGATTGTTTGGTTTCGATTTAAAAGTCTAAAGACTGGAGGCTCGTAACGGTGTCGTCCCTGAAGTTGCCTGAGGTGACGTCTCCCGAACGTTTTCCGGCCATCTCCCGGAGATGGAATGAAGATTTAATTTAGGATCCCATGTGGGCCGCTGGGAGAGTTGCAGTCTGGTAGAATTCGGTGTTTCAAGCAAGCACAACGGGTCTCACGTGACTGTATCCACGTGAGGCCAATCTCCGATCCTTTCCTGGCGGTCCACACCACCTAATCTACGGTGAACACGGTTCGAACTTTGAAGGCTCCATTATTGATGAACTTGAGGGACTCGAGCACGGGTGCATATCCCTAAAAGGGAGGGAAATTGCTCCGTAATGGGAAGGTTGGTGGTAGAACGTGCGTGTTACTGCGACGTACTCTGTCCGTAAACTACGCGGCCTTCAGGACCTGAATTGAGAGTGACTGAACCTTGGAAATCTTCCGTCCGGTACCCGCAGCGTTCCAACGGGCGGAGATCTTTGAGGTGACCTCTTCGGACTTCCTCCTTATGCACGGTGTTCCAGAAAAGAGAGTGCTGCGTGCAAATTTGCCTGAAATGTCCGTTTGTCGCGAGCAAGCTGCATTCAGGCGACAACCGAACAATCATCGATGAGATGGGCATCGGCTGGCTCGTCCTCTGCAGCACGATAACCGACTGAACCGCGAAGGCAACCCCAGGAAGTATAGCTTATCGTCAAATCGTAATGGAGGGTGTTGGGCAAACAGGCACTCTGTTACTCTCAGCGCGATGGGTAAAAGAGGACCCGAACGGGTGTAGCCCAGAACAACGTGGCAGCCGGCGAGTCGAGGGGGGAGATTTGCATCAAACCCGAGTGGTCTGGAAGCTGGCAGAGACGGTCAGTTGAGCACCACTCACACGGGCTGCTCTTGGGCTGGCATACATCGCTAGTCCTCCTTGAATTTCTCTCGAAGCACGGCCAAATCCCGCAGTTGACGCCCCATGGCTGAGCAGCAGCCCACCCCAAAGAACAGCAGCATACGTTGTCGAATGAAACGACACGAGCAGCAGCGCGATCAAACGAGTGAGTCTGAGAGTCTTCAGATGACTGAGCCGGGCAGCGCAACAGCTGCAGCGGGTGGTCGGGGTGTTTTTCGCGCGATCCGTTTGGGCGCCTCACTTTGAGGGCGAAGAGAGTCGGTCCCATTGCAACCCGCTATAGTTGACTAGTCAGCGGTCACTGGTCCCTTTCCCTTCTGGTCGCCCGTCGCTCCTTTCTGAGCATTTGGTCCTGTCCAAGATTGTCCGCCTTTGCCCCAGGCTGTTTATGGCGCCTCAGCTAGCGCTCCGATCATCGCGAAAAGTCCCATCTGTCCATCGCCAAATGGGATCTCAATTATTTCTTTTTTGCCTGTTCCAGCAAGCGGCCTGCCCATCCTTTCGGGCTCCTGGGTCCAGACCTCCTTCACGTCATCCAATCCCGCCAGCTTTGCGATTCCATGAACTGCTCGTCTGCTCGTAGCCTCGTAGGCTCGTACCTCTGCGCTCATCACACCCGGGTTTTCAGGCTCAAACTGTACCTTTTTTGTCCTGGTTCATTGCGTTTGCATCCTGACGCCGGTGACTGTCTGGACTAACCTGGATTTGGCCGTAGTGCTTTCTGCGCCCATGATATGTATCTCGCGTTCCCTCTTCCTCCCTCGATCATCCCCATCTTCATTCCAATCGTCTCCAGTCCTGTTCTAATATTATTTCCTCCCTCTGTTACATCTTTGCGTTCCATCTCTCAGCCTCTTATTGCAATCCTCCGTCCTCCTCACACCCTGTTCACTGCCTCTTTCGTATCACCTTTTCCCTCTTTGCTCATATTCGCACCTCTATCTTATCGGGTTTTTATCTCCATCGTGTCTATCTGCCTCTCTCACAGTCTGTCTCCCCACCCTCGTCTCGCGCTGTTGAAACCTGCAACTCCCACCTCAGTTAGAGACCGCCATAACAAATATATACTGATTCAAACTCTCAGACCCCATTTCCAACCCCAATAGTCTCTCGCACTGACAGCAGTTCTTCCACCCAAAGAGACGACAACCAAGGAGAACATCCCAGCATGCCTGTCAACATGGTCGACGACGACCTCTTTACGCGGGCCATATCTGGGTATCGGGACGCTTTTTTGGATCAACACTCCCATCTTCCGGAATCAGAGCGCCTACAACTATGGAGTCAACGCTTGAGTCAGTTCTTGCCGCCAACGGCTGTTCCACCCACGACACCCGCATACCGACCAGTAGCGGGTTCCAACATCCTTGGCCAAGACATCTCGTCTGAGAAATCTGGGAAACGGACACGACGGGATACTCCTCGGACACTACCTGGTTCTGGACCTCCCCCGACAAAACGGCGAGTCACCGTACGTGATCTACTCTGGCCTTCTCCTCCCGTCCCGCGTTTCCTGCACGTCTCGTCCCCACCCGTCATTGTTCCTACTGCGCTATCTCCCTCATTTCTTCACTCTTTACTCTCGCGCCAACAGTCCCTGGATTGACACTTGGCAGACTCCGGATCTCCCAGAGCACGTTGAGCTGAAACGTGATCTCTCCCATGCGTCCTCCCCGGCGGCACCGGAAACGACTTGGCAACTGTCGAGAACAACATCGCAGGCGGACCACTTGCCTCCCTCTTCCGGTTCTGGATCCGCGCCCCGACCATCAGCTATGGTTCGTTCGCAGAGTCAACAGGTCCCCGTGTCGTACCAACACTCGACAACGTCTACGGGCCATTACCGATATTCACCTGGACACCAACGGCGGCTCCAAAATGTTAACGAGTACTCGCCATCCGAATACACCAAGCAATATTTGGGCGAGTTCGAGGACCAGACAAGCGCGTCTCCAAACGCTTTAGCATTTCCAGCGAATCCCGTGCAAGTTGGATCACAACACCGGAGCTCTTTGCCCACCCAGGTCCCCCAAGGGCATATGGGCGGCGAGAACTCCCTGACTGCGGCACCCGTCCAGTCTACTCTGGGAGCTGTCGAAATGAGCCGGAGCACTACAACAGAGTCTTTGTGCGGGAATATGGGAATGATGCGTTTCGACTCTTCAGGTCCAAGTATTGAGCCAGATTATTCCTTCCTCCCATCGTCCTTCCCCTCCTCCAATCCACCTCTCAATATACCCTTCTCCAACAGTATCACTCCAATACCACATATGGACAACCAGAGCCAATTCGGCCTAGTAGATCCATCCATATCCCTGCCCTATTCTTGCTCTGCCCCTTGTCCAACTTCAATGCCCACTATTCCCCCTTCTACCCCCACGGAAATGAAACTCTCTATGTCTGGAGAAGGCGATGCTACATCAAGTACCCAGCCATCCAGGGCCGCGCGGAGAACACAAGAACAAATTGTTCACAGCGCAAGGCCTATCGCTCCAAAAACAGAGTCTCAGAGTGTCTCCCCGCCTAAAGTGGCAGAGCCCAAGATGATTCGGATCTCATCATCCGACGGCACCTCAAAAGAGGTTGCAGCTATTCCCAAAGCTTCCGTCCAGCGACCTCCTCGGCAAAAAACGTATTGTACTTTGTGCAATGACCAGCCCGATGGTTTCCATGGAGAGCATGAGCTCCGTCGCCACATCGAGCGCGTCCATGCCATGGTTCGTAAAGTGTGGGTGTGTATCGACATTTCTCCTGACAAGAAGTTCCTTGCAAACTGCAAGGCTTGTCGGAATGGAAAGAGATACGGCGCCAACTACAATGCTGCCGCCCACCTCCGTCGCACCCACTTCAACCCATGCCAACGCGGTCGCGGAGGACGCGGTAAAGACAGTGAAAAGCGTGGCGGGAAAGGAGGTGGTACTCACCCTTCCATGGACGTGTTGAAACACTGGATGGTTCAGCGAGAAGAAGTTGTCTTTGAGAATGCTCAGAACATCACCATTGACCAAGATCAAAAAGCTGATGGCTTGGTAACCCCACCGACGGACTCGCTAGACAGTTCTTCCTTCGAATCGGTTGTCACCGCCGAAGATTTATCCCTTGCAGGGATAGAATCAGCCGGTATGAACGGTTATGATACCTTTGCCAGCTTCGCTACGAGTTCATATCCGTCGTTCGATAATACCTGTTATCTCGAGTCTCAGCATCTGGCTCCCGAGATCAGTTCGTATGTGTGATTTACCTATAGTCTTTTTAACATTTTGATGATCCGGGGGGCTGCTATTCTTGTATACATTTTACATACATTCTGAGCTTTTTGCTTCCACATTTGGGCTATTATGATTTCTTTTCTTTTCTCTTTACTTTTTTTTCTTTCTTATTTTGTTCCCCCTATATTGGGACTCGTTTTACCATCTCCTTTCTCATTTTTATTCTCTTTCTCTTTTGAAATTCTTTTTTCTGTCTTTTGACCCGCAACTCTTTTTTCGACTTTTTTTATTTTTATTTTATTCACCTCATTGAGGGCCTACAGGTCGGTTTTTACGACTTCGTAATCCTCGAGGAGGGATACGACATAATGTGTGATGATGAGCAGCGGACCAGTCTACGAGACTACTATCCTGAATATAGTGATTCGGCAGACATGCCTGAGAACAACCACGTCGCCTTGGTCGCCCCAAGAGTGGGAAGCAAGATGAGCTAGTTTCCCAAAGCTTCACCTTTAGGGTCTTTGGCGGTAACTTCCATTATCCACTACTTCTCTGCTACTTTCAGGCTCGTCCTGTATTATCTTTGTTACTAAGTGCGCAGGAACTTCCAGCGACGATAGAAGAAGACGTGAGGAGCGAGCCATCGGAGTCGGTGATTTTGCTGCTATGGCAAATGGGAAAAGAAATCGCATCCCTATGATGAGCATCAGTCTCGCACTGAACCGGGCACTCTTAGCGCCAACCGGTTTCATGGTGCCTAGCACAACCGGCTCCTGTTGGCTCGTCACTCACCACTTCGACTCGCTAAGCCACGCAAGCAGTCGGGCAACGGTGCTTTGAGCGGCCAATCTGAGGCCGTAAACCACTTATATAATTAACGTGCATGGCTGGTGGCAGTGCACAGCCCCGAGTGAGCTGGACGCATCTACTAGTAGGGCTGGCTGGGCTGGACTGGTGTGGCTGAGCCTCGGACTGTACCAATGATGTCACCGTATTGATTGTAATTATTTCAAGCAACGTAATTCAATCTCAATTTCTATGATAAGGTTTTTCTGGGGTATAGTAGAGTTGAATAAAGAGTGGAGGCGGGCACCCTGGGTTGCGACTACAGCAAACTGCGACGCACTTCTGATGAGGTATTTAACACAGTGGGACAGTCCTGGAGCGTTAATAATATGACACCAGTTCTATAACCAGTCAACCTCAACTCAAAACCGACAGTGGCTTTGTCGAGCGAGAAGCAAGCGCAGGTAACTATGTTTGAATAATTAGTAATCTGCATAAATACCACGTGACAGGCTGCACGAGGCCCCTGCGTATTGGTATTACTAGTCCAGTGATCAGCTCGTGGGCGGTAGAACGGCTTTCAGGAGGAAACTTCAAGGAACCCTGGATTGTCTCCGAGTGAATCGAAGGCGACAGCGAACCAAAAGAGAATATCGAAGGCTTGTTATTAATATCTCCTGATCGCGCCCGATTTTTTGGCCATCGCCTTCACCTCTCCTTATTTCTCTTCAGTCTTCAGCACCCCTCCGATCGTTTTACCCTGCGTTGGTTCTAAAACTTGGCATTTTCTTGGGTACGGTCCTCCCTCTGATTATTGGCCCTTGTTGCTCGCCCCAGAGGTCGAGAAGCGTTCTTGGGCTTCGCCGTCGTCATCTTCGCTTTCTCATCCGCTGTCGATCTTGAATCAGCTTTTGCGCACCGACTGACACTCCTGAGACAGCTTTTCACGCTTCACACGACCACTCCGTTCGTTCGCGCAACCATGGCCGCCAACGAGTTTTACAACCAGGGTCCTCCGGGAGGGTAAGCAGTCCCCTTGCTCCAGCTCCGCTCGCTTCTTATCGTTGTTACGCGACCGCACCAGCTTCAAAGTGGGAACTAGAAAGAATCCACTGTCGCTGCCAACCCTCGATTTCCAATCGTGAACGTTCTTAGCAGCATTCAATAGTAGCTCCTCGTTCTTTTTCGCGACCATACTGACTGGCTCTTTCTGTTCCAGATACCAGGGCGGTGGCTACCCCCCGCAGGGTCACTATCAGCAGCCCCAACAGCCTTACTACCCTCCACAGGGCTATCCGCAGCAGCCATATCCCCAAGGACCACCACCGGTACGGCAACCCCGAAACAGAGAAGCCGAGCGGACATAGCTGACGAGATCTTCTACGCACAGCAACAGATGGTGTATCAGCAGCAGCCTCCTAAACAGAAGAAGAGCCGCGGTTGTCTCGGAGCCTGGTAAGCTTCACTTCCCTCGTCTTATTGCGCGTGCTCGTGATCGTAGCCTTTGTCGCTAATATATTTTTTATCCCTCCAGTCTTGCAACCCTCTGCTGCTGCTTCCTCTGTGAGGAAACCTGTGAATGCTGCTTCGACTGCATTGAATGCTGCGAAATGTGTTAAACGATCGATACGATACCGACAAGACGATACCGTTGCGCCGTCCCATTCCAAGCCAGCTGCTATCCATACGCTGACGGACTGCTCGGAGCTGGACGCGATGTTTCTGATATCCCTACAGCGTTGTTGATATCCCCACGGCGTTGTTCTGTCTTTTCCTATACGCTATGCACATGCATGGAAAACCGGCTCCGTTGCTATGATCTCGAGGAATGGGAAATCTAGGATCCGACTTTTCTAGATTACTGTGGCCATAATAACTTTGCACTGGGATACTTTGATTGAAAATGCTTTTGCTTTCTCCTACTGTTATCCCTTTCTCGCGTCGCTTTTGGCTTTGGTTTGTACTTTCTAACGCCGCGCATGGATATTGGGGGACTGTATACTTTCTCTATGACCGCTACCTACTGAATGCACATCTACCTGATAGCCAAGACTACACTACTAACTGTACGTAAACGGGGCTGTCAGCAAGAGAGCAAATGATACAGATGGGGTATGGTGTCTGTAATCGCATGCCTAACCCTCATTCATGTACCACGCACGAAAAGGTAAATGGCTGATACTAGATCTCTTCTGTCAGTACCTACATTCTACTAATAAACCTCTGATGATTTACAAATCGCAAAACTCCAGGCCCATCAAGACCTAGACCTAAGCATAGAGTACAGCGCAACTAAACTATTCACCTTCGGCAACGAACCCACAAAGTCAATCGGTATCGTAGATTTCTCATCGAAGTGAACGGCCACGATCCCTTCTTCCCGGGCCGGTAAGACATCTCGAGCTTCATTATCCCCAATATAAACCATTTGGTCTGCTCGAATTCGCTGCCGTCGCAATACCTCTCGGAACAGCCCATCCGTCTTCGAGAACCCCAGTTCATTCGACGTTACAAGAACATCCACAAACGCCTTCAGGCCAAGCTGTCCGATTGACCATTCTTGTGCATCCCGTGGACCCTCAGTGATGACAATAACTCTCTTCCCGAGCTCCTTCAGCTTCGTAAGTAAATCCAAAGCACCAGGCTTCAAAGTCAGTGAAGTGGCAAGAGATCTCTTATACAATGCCAGAATAGAATCAATATATTCTTCTAAACCAACAACCTGGATTCCCTGGCTCTGTAGTAGCGCGGCGAATCTCTCTCTCCGGTACTCGGTTGATGATTTACCGTCGGAGAAGGCTCCCGCTGTCTTCGAAGCGAGAATTGTATTGTATGAGGATCTGAGGGCTGAGATGGGAACGGAGTAGTCGTTGTGAATTTGGTTGAATGCACTAAGTGATGCGGCGGTGGATGCTTTGCGGAATTCGTGGAGTGTGTCATCTAGATCGAAGCCGACCCATTCTTTGGCCTGTAGAAGGGTTTGGACCGAAGCTGTTTTCTCTTTCGCCGTCATGTCGCAGATTTCGAATTACAAGCGAACGTGGTTTTATCAGACAGGTGAATCAGATCTGGAATTTTGGTTTAGCGCCAAAATTGCGTGCTCTCTTCCAGGATCCATTTCTCTACCTCATTCATGTCTGTTGCATTAAGAGGTCACCAACTAATCTCAACACCGAGTATAAGACTACCATCATCAAGCCGTCCCAATCACTGAGGCTTCAATTCCGAGATGTCTCACAACTTCGAATTCTGGGCCTCCGGTGGCCTCTTAGGCGCCTTGAGTTCTATTCGATAACGAATTCGGTGCATGCGTCTAGTCCAGAGCAACAGCCCAGACTAGTTACGCAGTGAATATGAATATAAGCTTCGTCATAATCAGGAGCGACTGCTTTAGGTTCCGAGACAGGACGAGGGTCCCGGCTCAGGTGTTATGGAAAGGGAACTACGAAGAGAGCATCAACTCGTCAGCCACGTCTTGGTCAACCTTGGAACGCCCTTGAACTCCCCACAATATCCCAATCCACCAGCAAACCAACAGCCAGGTGATTCCAACCCCAAAAGAGGACGCCTAAAACTATATCTCACCAGGCGCGGATTCACTCCGCAGTTGCCGCCCCCGCAATCCGCTCTCCAGCCCCCAGACCACCATCAAAAGCGCCCAGTGCTGTTCCCCGCGCTGCCAGGTCGATCTTAAGCCGAAAAGAACAAACATTACGGGCTCGTTTCCGCTATGAAGGAATCCGTGCTGTGCTGGCGTCCGATAGCACTTGCTTTATCTGAGATAGGGCTTTGGAGATGGGCTCGGAATTCAAGATTCTTTCCGATATCACCTATCAACCTGTATCTCTCTATCGGCATGGTTTACAGGGAACTCTAATCATTATGTAACTACTTTAACTCTTTCCGAAGCTTAGCTTGACTCTTTATTTCCTGGTTTTAATATCGAGTGGTTCCAGGTTTCTTCTATCTAGGTGGGCTCTATCCAAGCTGAATCCTAGCCCTTGCCGCGGGTAAGACTGTATTCTTTCGTCGCCTTGAGATTCTGAAAGAACGTCGACATTATGGATACCGTCCAGGAATCCAAGTCTTCAACATTCAAAGCCGACCATGGTGCTACTCCTACTCCCGATGCCGAGCTAGCAAAGGGCGAGGTCGGCATCGCGGGCCAGCTAGACATGCCTATGAAGCGCAAGTTCAATATTTTGAGCATCGTCGCTGTGGGATACAATATTTCAAACAGCTGGGTGGCTATTGCCGCGAGCTTCGCCATCGCTATTCAGTCAGGAGGTGCCGTGTCTCTGCTCTATGGGATCATCCTCGTCACCTTTGCCATGCTCTGCACGGGCGTGACTTTGGCCGAACTAGCCAGTGTCTATCCTACTGCTGGTGGACAATACCATTTCACTTCTATATTAGCTTCGCGGCGTTTGAGTCGTGGACTATCATACTTCAGCGGCCTCGCGGCGATATTCTCCTGGATCTGCCTGGGTGCTTCGATTAGTTTGTCTTCGACAAACGTACTCATGGCAATAATAATTCGCTGGCGACCGCAATACCAGCCGCAGACATGGCATTACTTCCTCGTCTATCAGTTATTCAATATAGTGATCGTTCTTTACAATGCCTTTCTGACCAACAGGACCCTCTGGGTGTACAATGTTGGATGTGCGTGACTGTTCCCCATCCAGCTTGGTCCCGCTAACAACCTCCAGTTTTCCTTTCCATCTCAACCTTTGTCGTTATTACAATTACGTGCCCAGCTCGGTCTGGTGTGCAGGTCGACTCACGAGAGATTTGGGGTACATTCGTCAACGGGTCTGGTGGCTGGCCAGACGGTATATCGTTCTTGACAGGCCTCACAACACCACAATTCATGCTATCCGGTCTCGACGCAACCCTTCATCTGGCAGAAGAATGTCTTGATCCGGAGCGGGTTGTACCCAAGGCAGTTATGGTTACTGTAATTGTGGGGTTCTTGACTGCATTTCCCTTCTCTATTGGTATCATCTACAGCAGCCGCAACGTCGGGGAGTCGTTGTCCACCTCCACTGCGTGAGTGCTTTTAATGACTTGAATTCGGGTTTGATCTAACCTTCCACGCAGGTTCCCTATCTATTTTATCTGGGAAAAGGCCACACACTCGCCTGCAGCCGCAACAGTGTTTATGGCCTCCCTATTCGTCATCTCCTGTGTCGCAATCAACGCTGTACACCAGACAGCCTCCCGGCTTACCTGGTCTTTCGCGCGCGACGAGGCCCTGTTCTTCTCACGAAAGATATCATCCGTACATTCTTCACTTGGGGTCCCAATATACGCTCTCATTCTCAACGGCGTCCTCGTCTTTCTTGTCGGGATTATATACGTGTGCTCGTCAACAGGTATATTCCTCTTCTCACGTTAGGTCCAACATTAGACTAACGTCCCAGCTTTCAACTCATTCATCAGCACGACCGTCATCGTCGCGCAAATATCGTTCGCTATCCCCGCTGCCCTCCTGATCTCTCGTCGTCGCTCAACCCACTACCTTCCGTCGAACCGGCCATTCAAGGTGCCAAATGTGGTGGGATACATCTCAAATGTGGTTTGCATTATTTGGGCAGTCATATTGGCCGTCTTCTTCTGCTTCCCCGCTGAACTTCCAGTCACTGGCGGCAATATGAGTGAGTTCCGTGCCCTCTGCTAGACTCCTCGTGGTCAAACTATTCCTTTGTGTAAACGAGCTAATCAAGTTCGGAAAAGATTACGCTTCGGTCGTATTGGTTGCCATGCTTGTGATCGGGGTAGTGAATTGGTTTGCGTACGCGAGGAAACATTATCATGGGCCTAGGTTGGAGATTTAAGTGTAGTGGTATAAAGCATTCGTGCGACGACAACAATCTCAGTCGCGTCACAGGTAGTGTTTCTCATGTTTTGGGGTGGAGCCCGATTTATCTCAGAAACTTTCCGAATTGCAACAAGTGCATAAACTCTCCTTCACGTCCACTACCTACACCGTATCCAGCTGGAGTCGGGAGTCGCCAGCTGTTCGCTTACAGGCGGGTGTCTGATTGGACAGGCTTCTGTTGGCGATGCGGGGAACGCTCCAAGATGCGATCTCAGCTGCCTCACGTCAGCTTATTCAAACCTACATGCCCAGTGCCAGTGCTCGTTAAATTTATCGAATATCTTAATGAACATAAGAGACGATGTCAGGTAATCGTCTGGTGGGATCCAGTGATCAGATTGGGCGGAAATCGTTATGAAATGCTGACAGGCGCAGTTATCTGGGCATGGCTTGCACAAATCCAAGCATTAACCCAACGCGGTTAACCAGATCCGGGGTTTTTGGAGCCGGTGGAGCCACTAATCACCCGTTTGATCGTCGACTGGATACGAAATACGAAACACGACGGATGGCATGCTCGGACTCCGGTCGGGCAAGTGTGAGTATCTCCTTTGTTCCTCGGGAGTCCTGTCGTTCCGAGTATTTTATTGCTACCTAGATTGTGTCCATACTACAGTAAGAAGCGTTGTAGAGGCAAGAAAGTAGCTATATGTATGTACCTGGGGTAAGGTCCCCACTGAGATTCCACTCTGCTGTCAGATGGGGACAGCCCGAAGTCTGCCCCAGAGTAAGAACTTAGCAGCCCTACGCTTATACTTAACTATCAATCGCTGAGATCACAGTCTCCATGACTCTTTAATTCCGGGTCCAACACTGCTGACGCGCCAAGGGAATATGACTGTGGAAACATGGGCGTGTTGACACGATTGACCTGCAACCATCGGGCCGGGTCGTCTTGGGTTCCCTGCTTGTGAGAGTCACGCCGCGATTCACATCTCCATCGGATGCTGCCTTTCCGTGATCCGTCCAGTGTCTAGCTTTTCTTCGACTCGGTTTTCTTTGCTTTGTCCTGCCTTCCTGTTCCTTCTGGAGTTAAACTTAGTGGGCCGACTGACTCTTCCTCTCTCCTCATATACTGCTTCTATTTAACAGATGGTCTTTCCCCCTCAGAAATCTGACCTCTGTTTTGCACCTCCTTGACCTTCTTTGCTTCTGCTCCGCTCAAGCATGTCTATCTCAGGTTGAGCCTCCCCAGCGAGCGATGTCTTCTCAACCACCCCCTCCCCTACCTTCCGAGGGTGGCGCCCCTGACGGTGAGGGGCAACACCACGCATTCGACATCATCAGCAGGATAACAGGCGACAACGGAGCCTCATCCTCCAGGGAGAAAGCGGACAGCTCCGATATCACGTGTGCCAACTCTGAGAAGGATATTGACCAGGAAAGCGAACAGAAGATCACGGCCCTAGCGCGGAATCTGTCCCGCCTATCCCAGAAGAGCAGCGCTGTAGACGGTACAAACACTTTCCTCGACGCCTCCAGTGACCCCCAGCTGGATCCCAATTCCGACAATTTCAACGCCCGAAAATGGACCAAGAATTTCCTCTCCGTCGCCAATCGCGACCCAGACAGATACCCGCGTCGCACTGCTGGTGTTTCATTTCGCAACCTGAGCGCGTTCGGCTATGGAACCGCCGTCGATTACCAGACAGATGTTGCCAATATGTGGCTTAAGGGGTATGGGTGGGTTCGCCGCATGCTTGGATTCGGGGACCGAGTCCGCATTGACATCTTGCACGATTTCGAGGGTTTCGTTCGGAGTGGCGAGATGTTGGTTGCTCTCGGGCGCCCTGGAAGGTAACACAGCCTTACCACTTAATTTTCCGATCTCGGCTAACCCCTTGCGTTTGCTTCTTTTTTTTTTTAGTGGATGTTCTACGTTCCTGAAATCAATAGCCGGCGAGACTCACGGTCTCTGGCTTGATGATGGAACTGACATACAATATCAAGGCATCTCCTGGGACGAAATGCATAGCCGTTTCCGCGGCGAAGTCATCTATCAAGCTGAAACTGAGATTCATTTTCCCAATCTTACTGCTGGCGAGACGCTGTCATTTGCAGCTCATGCGCGTGCCCCGGCCAATCGATTCCCTGGTGTAACTCGAGAGCAATATGCGACTCACATGCGCGATGTTACGATGGCTATGTTGGGACTCAGTCACACGATGAACACGATGGTAGGGAACGAGTTTATACGCGGTGTATCTGGTGGAGAACGGAAGCGAGTCAGTATTGCAGAAACAATCCTCTGCGGTTGTCCTTTGCAATGCTGGGATAATTCAACCAGAGGTCTCGATAGCTCGACTGCGCTGGTAAGTAAATATATAGCGCGCGTCCCTCCTAGCACTTACTGATGGTTATTTTAAAATGCAGGAATTTGTAAGAAATATCCGCCTTTCTACTGAATACACCGGTTCTACAGCTGTCGTTGCCATCTATCAGGCGAGTCAGGCGATCTACGACGTGTTTGATAAAGCCATTGTCCTCTATGAAGGTCGACAAATATACTTTGGGAGCGCCACCGATGCCAGACGCTTTTTCATCGAGATGGGCTTTGACTGCCCCGATAGACAGACTACCGCCGACTTCCTTACATCTTTGACAAGTCCCACTGAACGACTCGTGCGACCAGGATATGAAAATGCCGTCCCTCGAACCCCTGATGAGTTTGCAGCCCGATGGAAGCAAAGCGTGGAGCGCAAGCAATTGCTTGCTGATATCGAGGCCTTCCAGAACGAATTCCCTATTGGCGGGAACAAACTCGAGGAATTCAGGCGCTCTCGAGCGGCGGAAAAGTCCAAGGGTACTCGTGCTGGTTCGCCGTATACTCTCTCCTACCTAATGCAAATCCGCCTATGCTTGACCAGAGGCTTCCTTCGTCTAAAGGGCGACATGTCCATGACCCTCGCTACTACTATCGGCAACAGCATCATGGCATTAATTATCTCAAGTATCTTCTATAATATGTCACCCACGACCGACGAATTCTTCTCTCGCGGAGCCCTGCTTTTCTTCGCTATTCTACTAAACGCTTTCTCGAGTGCGCTGGAAATCCTGACGCTCTGGCAGCAAAGACCAATTGTGGAAAAGCACTTCAAATATGCGCTGTATCACCCCTCCGCAGAAGCAATTAGTTCAATGATTGTCGACCTGCCCGCCAAGGTGCTCGTATCGATTGTGTTTAATATCATCCTCTACTTCATGACAAACCTCCGCCGTACACCAGGACACTTTTTCGTCTTTTACCTGTTTTCATTTACGACCACACTGACCATGTCCAATATTTTCCGCTGGATTGGTGCAATATCCCGGTCTATGGCGCAAGCAATGGTTCCCTCGTCAATCTTCATGATGATCCTCGTCATTTACACTGGGTTCACTATTCCTGTACGCAATATGCATCCGTGGTTCAAATGGCTCAACTATCTTAACCCTATTGGTGTAAGTTCCCTTTCCCGGAATTTTACGTTAAGTACTCTGCTTACCGTTTATTTAGTACGCATTCGAATCACTCATGGTCAATGAATTCAGCGGCCGGTCGTTTGATTGCGGAGGCTATGTACCCAACTATCCCGACGCTCCTCTGTCATCAAAGATTTGCTCCAATCGTGGAGCTGTGGCCGGTGAAGATTTTATCGATGGTGACAAATACCTGAATACCTCGTTCGAATATTACAGGTCTCACTTGTGGAGAAACTACGGCATCCTTTTGGCATTCATGTTCGCCTTTTTGGGCCTCTATATCATCTGTAGTGAGTTTGTCCGGGCAAAACCCTCCAAGGGAGAGATTCTGGTCTTTCCAAGAGGCAAAATTCCGGCTTTCGCAAAAGAAACCCGACGTGACGCGGAGGAAGCTGCTCCAGTTGAAAAGGCCGTCCCAGTTGGTCAGGATGACGCCGACGATCATGTTGGGGCTATCTCGAAACAAACAGCAATCTTTCACTGGCAGGATGTGTGCTACGACATCAAAATAAAGGGCGAAAACCGACGCATTCTCGATAACGTTGATGGTTGGGTAAAGCCGGGCACCCTAACAGCTTTAATGGGGGTCACTGGCGCCGGCAAGACCTCTCTACTGGATGTTCTAGCGGACCGCGTTACTATGGGCGTGGTGACTGGCGAGATGCTTGTGGATGGACGCTTGCGAGATGACTCTTTTCAACGCAAAACAGGTTACGTCCAGCAGCAAGATCTTCATCTCGAAACCAGCACTGTGCGCGAAGCGCTAATCTTCAGTGCAATGCTTCGCCAGCCTGCTACCGTGTCGCGGAAGGAGAAAATTGCATACGTGGAAGAGGTGATTAAGATGCTGGGCATGGAGGAATATGCTCAGGCTGTAGTAGGTATTCTGGGTGAAGGATTGAATGTCGAGCAGAGGAAACGCCTCACTATTGGAGTGGAGCTTGCAGCAAAGCCAGACCTTCTTCTTTTCTTCGATGAGCCGACCTCTGGCCTAGACAGCCAGACAGCCTGGTCTATCTGTTCTCTTATGCGGAAGCTAGCAGACCATGGTCAGGCGATCTTATGTACGATTCACCAGCCATCTGCGATTTTAATGCAGCAGTTTGATCGACTTCTATTCCTGGCCAAGGGCGGAAAGACTATCTACTTTGGCGAGCTTGGTGAAAATATGGAGACCCTGATCAAGTATTTTGAAAAGAAAGGCTCCGCTCCCTGCCCCAAGACCGCAAACCCCGCTGAATGGATGTTGGAAATTATCGGTGCAGCCCCAGGATCTCATGCAGATCGAGACTGGTCTGAGATCTGGAAGCAGAGCCCTGAACGCGATCATGTACGTCAGGAATTGGCAGAGATGAAAGCAGAGCTGTCGCAGAATCCAGAGCCCCCCAAGACGCCCGAATATGGAGAATTTGCAATGCCGCTCTGGTCTCAGTTTCTCATATGCCTCCAGCGCATGTTTGAGCAATACTGGCGCAGTCCGTCCTACATTTATTCTAAGGCCACCATGTGTGTGATTCCGGTGAGTTTTATGTATCAATATCTTATTATAAAAGCCAAACTAACTTGAAATAGCCGCTCTTCATTGGGTTTACGTTTTGGCGAGAGCCAGTTACCTTGCAAGGCATGCAAAATCAGATGTTCGCCATCTTCATGCTGCTGATTATCTTCCCGAACTTGGTCCAACAAATGATGCCGTACTTTGTGACGCAGCGTGCTCTATATGAAGTCCGAGAGCGACCTTCAAAGGCATATTCATGGAAGGCTTTTATGATGGCCAGTATCTGCGTGGAGCTTCCTTGGAACGTCTTGATGGCTGTTCCAGCCTACTTCTGCTGGTATTATCCGATCGGGCTGTATCGTAATGCAGGCCCTGGGGAAACGGCCGAGCGTGGCGGCACCATGTTCCTGCTGATTTTAATCTTCATGCTATTCTCGTCAACTTTTAGCACCATGATCATTGCTGGCATTGAACATCCAGATACTGGTAGCAATATTGCTCAGCTCTTATTCTCGCTATGTCTCATCTTCAACGGGTAAGTCCGGATACCTGTGTCAGAAATATAACAAATGTCCTAACAAGCATCAGTGTACTTGCATCCCCAAGTGCCCTTCCCCGGTTTTGGATATTCATGTACCGAGTCTCACCGTTCACCTACCTCGTGTCATCAGTACTATCAACTGGCTTATCAGGAACCGAAGCATACTGTTCTGACATCGAGATACTCGCTGTCCCTCCACCCGATGGTCAGAATTGTACATCATACCTCGGCCTCTACGCCGAACAAACCATGGGGACTATCCTGGACCCAGCCCCCAATGGCGACTGTCGGCTCTGCAGTATCTCTTCTTCAAATCAATTCTTGGCTCAGCTCAGTATTAACCCTGACGACACCTGGCGAAACGTGGGGATCTTGTTCGTGTACATCGTGTTCAATGCTTTTGCAGCCGTTTTCCTCTATTGGTTGGTTCGGGTGCCAAAGAAGAAGTCTCAGCAGGTGAAGAAGGGCTAGTGGAAATTCGGTGAAGAAGGATCAGGGAAGGCTGACAGGAAAGTCTAAGCCACATGGATCGATGTAGAGTACGCTCGGTGGGCTTCTTTTTTTTTATCGTTTTTATCGTGATAGAGTAGGTTTAGTTACTAGTTCATGATACTAATGTCGCAATT
This sequence comes from Aspergillus sp. 2663, assembly GCA_016880755.1. Lineage (NCBI taxonomy): Eukaryota > Fungi > Ascomycota > Eurotiomycetes > Eurotiales > Aspergillaceae > Aspergillus > Aspergillus sp. 2663. Next base: position 646,427 of record WOYA01000015.1, on the reverse strand, counting down.
CATAATTCAGATATTTATCTATACATGGACATGACTATGGATTCGGCCAGATTGCAGGGCATCGTCCCTTTTTTTTTTTTTTTTTTTTTTTCTTGCTATCGAATAATAGTCATAATAATAGCATCACTGTTGAAACTTATGCAGCTAGCTGCCAGCATAAAATAAATGTCAAAGTGAACGCCCCCACAAGTCGTTCCAAGCCACCACCACCATGTCATGTCATGCCGTGCGACGTCTCCCTTCCCTCGTTAAGCGCCAGGAATTCAACTTCCGGGGGCATGCTTGGACAACAAAAAACGCCACAGCGCTCCAGCACCCAGCCGCCAGCTCACCAGGAGGAGGGGTGGGCTAAGGATAGCAGTCGACAGTGTACTACTAATATGCCAACAAGTAGATGATCAGGGTGATCAGGATCTGGCTGGATTTCATCCAGGTTGTTCCCGTGTTTCCGTCGTTCCGGGCTAAGAATAAAGCGCCAGGTGTACGGAGTGAACCTTCCTGGCTCGCGTCGAGCAAAAAAAAAAAAAAAAAAAAATTGGCCTTCCTTACGGTGTATCCCTAGTTATTTGCAGTAGAGATAGACAGCGAAGGCGCAACGAAGGGTGGCATGAGACATCCCGACCTACCGGCGGAATTACTAGTGGGAGCAAAGATCAGCCTGGTTAAGCCTTGCGAATCGGACCTATCACTTTATATTTGAGGGTTTGGGGGAAGTTTCTTGACCAGCAGAGTGTAATCCGCGGAGTTGGCCCACAGGCCACGCGATGATGGCTTGTCTGGTGACCACTGACGTTTCGTCTCTCTTCACACCGAGGAACGGGCCACTGGCCTTGGCTCGGGCTCATCCTGTCACCCCGTCGTTGCCAGGGCTTGGAAGAGGGAACGAGATGGAGGTGTGGCACAGTCACTACCTATGCATCTAGGTGGGCCCTACGTTTGCCCGAGCATAGCCGCTGCTGCAGTCTGGTCTGGTTCTGCGCTCTGCAGGGGGGGTCACCCTTCGAGAAGCGAGATGGTCTGTCCCGTCTGGTTGCGCTGTGACAGAAGTTGTGGCTCTGTCGATGGACGGCCGGTGTGTTCACGGTTCACACTCTGCAGTGTGTCGGCCCCATACTAAGTGTCTCGGAATTGCTTTTTGGGCTCAAGGTTTTAGGTTGTTAGCGCGCTGCCTCCTGACTCCTGCATATTGCAGACGGGGCGTGCGCACGTCTTACTCTTCGGCGTCTTCGCCCGTCCTCGACCCAGCGACAGCACGAGGAGCGATGGGCAGGAGTTAGCCTTCGCGTGAACCTTGTTGTGTGTCCCTGAGAGCCGAAACCAATTCGGCGAGGTTAAGTGGACGGATGTCGACCGGCTCCGGGCTCACTCTTCAGCTGACGCACACTAGAGATGCTGTGCAACTACGCAGCGCTTGCGAAGTTGTGCCCAAGGCGAATCTCTCCATATCGGGGTGATGCTGCTCCAGGACTTCAAGCCGAATTAAGTTAAGGTCAAGGTGAGATTTGGGTGCAGACTGCAGATTGCAGTCTGAGCCTGTGAAGCCCGGGTTTTCTTGATGCTGCAGGCCAGGAACGGGATCCTGGGCTCCGGCCGAGTTTTGGATTATTGGGTTTTGGTTTGGGCTGCAGTGAGATGAGAGAGGATCATAGGATGGGATAAGTATAGCGATCGTCGGATTGTGTTCGAGAGTTGTCGCTGGCGATTGGTCTGAGTATTGGAAAAGTGTGTCTGTCCGTGCCTTGGCTTGCTTTAGCAGGCTTCCTTGAGCAGGTGTATCAGTATCAACAGCCCTTATGTGAGGGAGATAGAGGTGGGACCCGGACGGGGTATGGAGGTGGATCAAGATGAGGGTCGGAATCGTCAATCTTTGACGAGCTAGGATGGTGCCAGGTGGGGATGCCCCAAACTGGCAAACACTGAGCCAAGTGAGCCTCCAGTCCAGACTCTTCCAGGAAAACAACTCCGTTTCCCGTCCAGAACCCGACGGAGGTCTCTTATTTCGTGATCCCCGGTATTATTTGCAGAGCAGAGGCCTTCCATTCGGGACCGTTTGTCTAGCCAGAAAGAACAGCTCCCCATTTAGCGCCGCTATACGAGGTCGAGATGGGGCCCGGATCTTGTGGCCCGCCAGTGACAGTTAGACTCACTACCACCACCGATGCACCTGGCTCAACCATCCTCTCAGTCCCGTCCTGTGCCTCTCCTTCCAGGGCACCCACTCCATTCCAATTGCATTGCCGATCTTTCTCGCATCATTCCGTCCCCGTTCTTCGATTTGACATGATAATCTGCGCCTAGCGCCTGGCCGGGGTCTCGCCAGGGCAAACGCCTTCAGCCAACACTGCCCACTGCCCACTGCTACTGGTCCAGTCATTCCATCCCTCACGGGATTCGCTGGCCACGCTAACTTCCCGAAGGACCTCACACCTGGGATTGAGGCCATAAAAAGAAACTAACCAGCCAACCAATGCATTGCGACTTGCGAGATAGCAGTTGCTGGTGGGTTGGTGACGACATCCTGCATACCCACCTATATCAAAGCCCGGGTAAGGCAAATTATGAGGGGGGAAGTGAGGCTCAACTGAGCTCTCCTCGCTGTTCTCGTCCTGTATTCGCCTTGTAACGTGCTCCGCCCTCGCGCTGTGATCCCCGAAGATATGCGCTCCACAGGGGCGCAGACCCCGGCACTCCAGCGACCAGCCACTTGTTTCGCCTGTACACCGTACAGTATTTGACTTTCCATCCGTCTAATCCGGTTCGGGCTGCAGAATAAGTAATATTCCGGTAAAACAGCAAAAATAAGGGGAAGGGTGGAGAGGGAAAAGTGATGGATGGCTCCAGCGGTCGATGGTATCGGCGGCAGGCGCAAGACACTAATTCCATGTGTCGAATGTTCGTCCATGATGGAGGGTACGCATTCAGAGCATGAGGCTCAATCCGCGCTCCCCAATTCGTGGTTCCGTCATCGCCCGTTTGTTCCCCCCCAATTGACCAGGAAACAGACGAGAGGATAAATGGCCCCATGGGTCCGCTGCAATTATGGCGGACTCAATTGTTTTCACTCAAGCTTTGTTCTCTATACAGAGGCGTTCCTTCTATCCTTTGTTGATATAAGTTCTTCATACATCTTGTCTGTGCAACAATGGATGACCACTACCCTTGCCATGACTTCCAACAACACTTCCATGTGCAAAGCCATGTGCCAATTGCGCAGGACATCCCATATCGGTACGGATACTACGCTCACTCCGATGACCATATGTTGGCGACTCCCACGTCAGACGCGATGAATGGTGTTATTCCCATGCCCTCGAACGCTGCCATCAAGGGCCATTATTTCCCGATCGTCGAACCACTGCAATACACTCCTCTGCATCACAATTCAGCCACTGCATATTGGGGCACGTCGTCCGAATATGACGAAAGTTTGCGTAGTGTGTCGCCGCAGACGGACTGCCAGAGCAACAGCCGCGCACCTACTCTCATCTACGACGATGCCATGTCAAGTAGATCCGGCTTCGAGAGCTCGCCCTCCCCTTACCCCGAACCCGTCCCGATGACTTCCTACAAACAAGAATCAATGAGCCCACTCATTGAACACGTTCAGCCAATGCCACAACAGGGCAACCCTATGTTTTCCTCAGTGTATGCCGGTCACCAGCCTAGCGAATATAGCACACCCCCGACGTCTTCCCCCAGTGAGCCTCCCAAGAGCTCCCGAAGAGCCTCCGCCCGCAAGGGAAAACCCCGCAACGGCGTTCAAAAGCACAACGGCAAATCACCTAAAAAGACACCAGCCAGGCCCAGCCGCGCTGAACCAGTGACAACTTCCAAGCAATCTCTCAAGAAAACTGCCGACCGGCGCTTCGAATGCACCTTTGCCCGCTATGGCTGCGCGAGCACCTTCCCTTCCAAGAACGAATGGAAGCGGCACGTCAGCTCTCAGCACATACAGCCCGGTTTCTACAGATGCGACGTTGGCCGGTGCAACTTGAATAACATCAAAAATCGCACTACATCCCCCAGCTGCCAAACGCAGTCTTCCCCGTCACCCACCTCGCCGAACTCCCAGCACCCTGCCATACCGATAACGCCCACCCTCGTCAATGACTTCAACCGCAAAGACCTCTTCATCCAACACCAGCGCCGTATGCACGCGCCCTGGGTCGCAAATACAAAGACCTGTAAGCAGTCGGTCCCACAGGCCGAGAAAGAAGCCTTTGAAATGAGTCTTGACGGCGTCTGGAAGAGGTGCTGGCAGCAGCTCCGTACTCCGCCAACACTGAGCCACTGCGGCTTCTGTGATGCGGAGTTCCGCGGCATCAACGCTTGGAGAGAGCGTATGGAGCATGTTGCGAGACACTATGAGCAAGCAGACCCGGGCCCTGAGAAAGAGGACCTCCCTCTTAGGGAGTGGGCGCTTGAGAATGGAGTTATTATCCATGTGAATGGGGAGTGGAGGTTGGCATCGCTTTGTCGGGAGTGATTCTCTCGTAGCAAGGGCTTATCCTGTTCCATCCCCACCCCCCCTTTTTTTTATTACGGCCTACTATATATTTTCTATGGTTTGTTTTGATCTGTTTTGTTATTTTGGATTGCTTGGGAGTGTTAATGTCGATTGTCGGTGCGGACCCTGGTACGGGTTTGGCTTTGTGTTAGGATTTGGGCTGGCATAACATAGCGTCATGATTTACGATGCGAGATGATATCCTGTACTTAATATATGTAGCTATTTAGGTCTCTTACTCTGTCTAGTGATGACAATTATAACATTGAACTCAAAACCTTCATATTGGAGCATCCTAGTACCTCAGTGATCCATGTACCTTGACTAAGATCTCACATCAGATCTCTCTTCCACCTTCAAGGGAACCCTGGAAGTAGTACACATTCTGAGTAAGACCACTACGTAATAAACGCGGGAATACGAGTCGAAATTTTGATGACATAAATTGATAATAAGAGGGCAGACCCCCTAGTATATATTTTTTGTTTCTACGAGTAAAACCATACTACAACCTAAAAGTCCGAAATTTCGAGAGAAAGACTTAAACTGTGCAAATTAAAACGGAATAAAAGGTAGTCATGCTTATAAAGTCCTCTTGAGTAAGATCCCTTCTGAAGCACTGAACTCTTGTAAGACTGGTATACTCTGGGTCTCTATACCGCACCCAAAACTCCCCTGGAGGGTGCAGAATAAACACCCAGGAAATCAATCCACCTCCGCATTTGCGCAGCTTCTCCGTGATATTCGACCAGCTCTCCCATTTTGAACTCGATACCCTCGCATGATACCTCGCAAATGATACCCCAATAACGAACAACTCCACCTCATCCGTTAAGTAAAGCTAAACCAGGCCACCCACCATCAGACCAGCCGCAACCGAGCGCGCACGCTCGGTGTCCTCTCCATCGTTCTCCCCTCGCCTCGCTTCCCATTCACAATGTTTGTTTCCCTCTCCCCTCCTCATATTCTTCTGAAACTGAATTGTATCTAACATTATATCATAGGCCTGTCTACTCTCTCATAATCATCAATAAAGCCGGTGGCCTCATCTACCAACGGGAATTCCACCCGGGCCTGCACAAGCTCTCGACAAATGACTACCTTGTCCTTGCGGGGACATTTCATGGGTATGACTCTTCGAATTTCCCAATACTCCGGATGCTCCCAAGTCGGAAATTCAAAAAAAGAAGAAGAAGAAAAGAAAATCCAAAGCTAATACTCTATTCTACAACCACAGCGTCCACGCAATCACGCGCTCCATAACACCCAAAATCCCCAACCCATCCGCGACACCCACCCCAACATCCAACAGCCAGCAAACCTCCACGCCATCGAATCCATCAACACCAACGCCGGGCGCAGGGACAACCCCAAACTCCTCATCCGGCCTCCCACCACCACACGCATCCTCCGCCTCAATCTCCAACTCGACATACCCCAACCCGTCTATCCCGATAAGCGGGCTGGACATGCTGGAAACGGACAAGTTCCGGCTGACGTGCTTCCAAACGCTGACGGGGACGAAGTTCCTGCTGTTTACGGACCCGCTGATGGAGAATGTGGATGTTGTAATGAAGGGTGTTTATGAGATTTATGCGGACTATGTAATGAAGAATCCGTTCTATCAGATTGAAATGCCGGTTCGGTGTGAGAGGTTTGATAGGGGAGTCGGGGGTTATCTGAGGGCTAGGGGGTGATAAATATTTATTGATATATCCGCCGCTGTTGGGTTGTCGGTCTGTATATTTTCTTGACCTACAGTCATTCTTGCTTCTGTTAATGGGATGCTGGGAATGATGATAACCGTCTGGGATTTGGTTTGGCGTTTATTGCTAGAACTACTGATGACTGATTTGGTTTTCGTATGAAATAGTTACCTGGAGGCAGGTAGCAACGCCGGGTATGCATTAACATAAGTAAATAGAATACATTCTACGCAGTATCCATCTTGTCTGTATCGTCATTATCTTTCTTCCCAGACGATTGCCCCTCTTCAGGAATGCCTTCTAGATTCGCCTTCTGCTCCTGCTCTTCGCGATCCCGCTTCTCCTTCTCCTGTCGGTTCTTTTCCTCCTCCAGCGAAAGTCGGAGAGCAAAGGCCAGCTCGGGGTCGTTCTCAGCAGCAGCATCCAAGTCAAAGCCGCCGGCGTCACCGCCCTCAGCACCCATTCCACCTGAACCATCACCACCTTCGGCACCGAGGATAGCTGTGGCCTGGAGCTCTTCGCTGAGTAGGTTCGGACCGGGTGGGATGATGGCGAGGTTGGAGCCGTCGCCACCCCTGACGTTTTCGATGAAGGCTTCCAGCTTCTTAGTCTGGTCGGATTCGAGATCGCCGAAAGCGATTACGTCTATGGAAACGTTGTTCTTCTTCATTTTCTTTGCGAGCTTTACGAGGGTCTTTTCGTCTTCTTCGATGGGGGAGCAGGAGAATACGACGATGCGTTGGCGCTGCGATTTCTCAGAGCGGTGTTTGAGGGCCAGCTATTCGATTCATATCCCTTGTTAGCTTGAGCACGCCCGGGTCGAAATGGTGAAGAATGTGGAAGACATACACCGGCAACTTGTATACTCGAGCAGAAGTGGGCGGTCCCGTGGATCTTCGTGCGATGTAGTCCGGCCAAAATGCCACCGAAATCAGTAGTGAATGTAGAGAGCACCTCGGGACCCTTTCCCCCCATACTCATCAGTCCGACGGCCGATTGAGGGTGTACGCGCATCTTTGCTGTGTGGACGACGCTGACGGCGTCAATCTGGGCTTGCCATCGTGTGGAGCTGCGGCTATTAGTCGCGGATGATCAGGAGAATATATAAAGTACAGAGGTGTAGCTCACGTATAGTCGCCATTTCTGCTGCTTTCGCTGTTGTCGACGCTGGGATGGGTTAGCTAGCTAGACTCCCGACCGAGCTCGGCGGATGGGGCTGACGAACATGATCATCGTAGCTTCAAGCGACATCTTGGCGGGTCAATCGGCGGTGCGGAATACGTGATGGAAAAAGAGAGCGATAAAATAGAGTATGAGAAGAGCCGTGCGGCTAGATAAGCGGAGGAGATAGAGGTTTGATGATGGCGGGAGGATGAAGCTGGAGAGAGGCGGACACAGAGATGTCACCCGCCGTGAGGAGAGTTGAGGTTGAGCTAACTTAGTTAATAACCTAAGCTAACGACGAATTAAGTCAGCGCTTGTTTATTCGTTCCCCATCAACCACTCCCGCAACAACAACCGCCCTCTCTTCCCTCATCCCTTCGCCCCTCAACAACACAACGCCAACTGCCGCATGAATTTCTGGACTGTTTAAATTAAATCGTTGGTATTTCACATTATTCAAAAAAAACAAACATTCGGTTTTTGCACAATGGCTACGGCGACAAAGCGAAAGTCTGGCGAGATGGACGACGCGTATCCCAGTATTGAGGACGCAACACCCACAAACACTACACCACCCAGAAAGCGGATGCGAATCACGCGAAGCCAAAAACAGTCCCTAATTGACAATTTGCAGCTGGAGAGTATGTTCTTTTAATCCCGGCTTGCTAAGCTTACGCTGACAATTGCAGTCACGGAAAGAGCCCGCAAACTCCGCGCACAGTACGCCCTCCAAGCACAAGACCTCCGAGCTAGACTCGAACGACGCGTCAACCGAATTCCTGTGGCTCTTCGCAAAGCGAACATGGGTGAGCTGCTCGAGAAACACAACGCCACCCTCCGAGCTCAATCAGAGCACCCTTCGCCAAGGAAATACCGTAGCCCAGCTAAAGGATCGCGCAATTTCACGGCGATGTCTGCTTCAGGCAGAAAGAAGGCTGCGACAGTCAGCCCAAGCCCTCGCAGGGTTCGGAAACATAGGTATGTAGCGAGGCATTCTGAAGCCACGCGCTTGACTAACGTGTCCAGTCCCGCCGGTATCTACTCTGACAAAGAAAACGCACCCGCGTCAGGCGAACAGCTCGACGTTCTCAAGAACCCCAAGAGGCGCGGAAAGACTGGTGCAACGCCGGGAACATCACGCGTTGTTTCCCAAGAAGTCCGAGGGGCGGACTACAGGATCCTCTCGCCCAAGTCCTCAAATTCTAGAACGTATCCACAGTCCCCTCTGCGCGCTTCACCCGAGAAAGGCCAATCGTCTTCATACCTATCTCGGCCCATGTCACCACTAAAGCCCTCCAGTCCTCTCAAATCTACCACCGGTAATCTTGGAAGCGCTCGTCCTGGCTCATCACGAGGCGCCGCTCCTGCGCGCCCACCATCTTCCCAAACTAAAAGACCTGCAAGCAGAGCCGCCACTGCGGGCCCTAGATCTGTCCGTTCTCCCCTTTCGCGGCCTGGTACTCGGCAAACCGACCGCAGGGGTAGCGTCTCATCCACCACATCATCCGGTACAACCGTGACAAACACCAAGGCTGCCCCGTCGCGAAAGGCAACAACTGCAAGCTCAGCAGCAAGGAAGGCGACCGCCGCAAAATCACAGGCGCCTTCTGCGACTTCGAAAAAGACTGCAGCCTCGGGAGCTAGGAAGGCCACGACGTCGTCGGCGGGAGGTGAGACTACAACAGGCGGACGACGCACTCTACGGAAGCGTGCATAGGCCACTTGCATATTTAGCATTTTTATCTCATATTAGTGTTTGACATCTGGATCATTGTTGCATGTCAATTTACAAACAGTTCGACAGCGCGGAGTCGAAGAGTTGGTCTTTCATTCGGTGGTGTTCGGATGTTACTATTAGTTGTTTGGTATTGGAGTTTTAGGTCTTTTATCTATTTATTGAGTTTGGACTTGTTAGATGTCTCAAGTACCATAATTTCGTGGTTCTGAAGTCGTCCTTAATTAGCTTTTCGCAGAAGGTTCAGTAAAAAGGCATCTTGCTTTATTCTATTCAATAGCTTCAATACCTAGTGGATTCCGATTACTTAGTTTACCTGAAGTCTCAAATGATTAACTGGCGAAATGCCATACCCTATGTCTACAGAAATAAGTCGACTCGGCCAGAGGCATTTCCATTCACAACTGACTGTAAATAAACTACATCACCTATGAAGGAGGAAAAGGAACATCATATGGACGGTGACATGTATGGATGCATTGGAGGGAGACTGGAAAAGGAGGAAAAAAAAAATGAGAAATGGAACCACCGAACACTTACAATGGACTCAACGACAAGGCAGGGCACCGCTTCGAGGGGGAGATAAGAAAGAGATGTTGAACAAAAGGGGAATTAAGAAGGAAAATGGGTAATAGTGAGAGGTAGAAGGAGAAAACAGGACTCGCCAGAGTAAGGTATCTTAACAGTCTTAATCGACTGGCAGGAAAGTAAAGAGAAGAAGAAAAGAGAACAGAAAACCAATTCATGGAGTTAGTGATTCTGCAAAGCTCTCGCAGATCAATGGTGAGGCGAAAATTTGGAATAGAAGAAGGGAAGTGGAAATGATGGAGACAGAAGAGAACAACACCGCTGGATTACAGTGCAATATTCATGACACAGCTGGTTGTCAGATGCAATGCAATAAAAGGGCGCAAAATGAAGGGTAGAAAATGACATCCAAGGTCCTGAAACGTGGATGGTGAGCGATGGCTAAACAGAAAAGAAGGCCCAAGAGGTTGGTTCTTAGTGGTGGCCATTGACCTGTCAACGAGAGAGAAAAGACAAGAGATGAAACCTTGCGGCCGGATGCAATGCATTTTTTGAAGATGAAAAGGGACGAGATGAGGTCGTTTCAGAAACTCAGGCCAGAGGATCCAAATAAGTGATGTGGAGTTGGCATTAAGCAGAAAGGAAAAATGACCGCGGGAAATGCTGGCAACGCCAGGAATACGTCGATAACGTTCCTGTCGTCGAAAGCCAAACAACAGAAATAAATCTCGACACGCGCCTCAAGAGTGTGTAAATGAACAAGCCCCGACTATCGAACGGAAAGCGAAAAGACAATCAACTGGCAACGCCCATGGGTCCCGCGTTCGGGCGAGCTCTATATGGCACTTGTTGAGATTGGCCCTCGGGTTGACTCCCGGTGCTGGTGCTGCGGTTACGGCCATCAAACTCCTGGCTGCTGGGTGGAGCAATGGCACTGCTTGAATGTGAGTGTCCAGCCGGACCGGCCACATGCCGGACCGAGCTTTGCATTTGGGAAGCAGCATCTTGAGATGGGTCTGTTTCGATACGAGCCGAAGTAGGCACATTGGCTCCACGGCTTTGGTTGGTAATGGTGAACGTTTCACCGCCGTTGCTTGCTTTCTGGGAGAAGCCTCCCCTTGCAATATCCCCGTATCTCTTTAGTATTTCTTTTGTAGTAACTTCTGAGTCTCCCTTGAAGAGGGTACTGTCACTAAGGACCGACTGAAGGTCCTCGGGAATCTATACATTCTCATTAGTAAAGAAATTTTCCAAAGAAGGGTCAGTCAACATACCTCGCACATGGTGTCGTTATACGTGATAAGCGCATTGACTGCTTCAATTGCGAGGAAGCTCTCGTCTACAGCGCTGGTCTTGGCATTGGGATACAGAATGTTGGGTGTCATAACGGTCGCGAGATTGTGGATGTCCATCTTGCTTCCGGTGTCTTCATCTACATGAGAGAAGGATGATGTCCAATTTAAGAAAGCGAACAAGACTTCCATGGTGTCGCGATGGGCTTTAGGAAGCAAGCAGCATGTGAGATGGAGAACCCGCTTCTGCTTCTCAGGGTCCGAAATTTCTAAATCTTTTGTCAATATATTGAGAGCGGCAGATAAAGTAAGGATTGACACATACTTTGAGAAGCAACAAATAAGCGATGCAATTTAAACGTCAGAAGAGGATCAGGCATTTCGCGGAGGAATTTCTTAAGAAGAGCAGCGATTTGAACGGGCGTCTCCTTGGTCAGGTCCACTTGCTCATATTTGTTGTCGATCAGCTCTGAAACATCCTTCAACCGTCTGATATTGCCGTTCTTTCGGAAGACACCTTCCACAGACATGTCCATTTGACGCATAGCGGACACAGAGTCGTCAACAAGGGCCGGAACACGAAGGGCTCCCGGACCAACACCATGACTTGATTCAGTCCCTTCCTTCTCGACAAGAAGATCGAGGTTGACGCCGAACACTCCTTTCTTCTTTCCGCCTTTCTTCGCGTCCTTGGCGAAAGCCCTCCCAAATATATTCCAGATTGTCGGTTTACGAGACTCGATCAAGGAAAGGAGTTCCTCTAAAGTGAAGGCACCATCCAATAAAGGCTCCATAGATAGCACGGCAACATGTCGGACGATGAAATACTCCAAGGCTGAAAGCTCTGAGAAGTACCGTTTGCCCCTCCCAGTTGCGGCGGGGAAAGGCGCTTCCAGGCCAGGGGTAGACATGCCACGTTGATGCCCGTGGTTATACCTAGGAAGCGGTTCAGTAGTGTTTATAAGTTTGGTGCCAGCGTGCTTGTATGCATTCGGGCGCTGCTCTTTGGCCTGTTCAGCTGCAACAATTCTTGGAATATCATCCAGAGTTAAGGCATCCTGGTTGCCAAACGCCAACTCAGTGACTGGGTCCCCGTTGGCATCCTTCTCTTCCACGATTTGGAAGCCCGGTCCCCTGGGATCTGAACCCTCGCCACCAGAGGAGCCGGGCCTGACACTCCGTCCTTCTGGTCCGTCAATGATCCTTGACGCTCGAGCCTTCTTGTAAGTTGTAGATAAAGTGCGCTCATTCCTGATCGACCGTAGGCGTCGCATCTCACCAACAGTCTGCTCAAGGGAAGATCTGTCGGCATCTTTTCGGCGGCGCAATTCACCACTCGGGGGTGCATGGCTATTATCATTTTGTGAACCGGAAGGGTCATCTACAAAAGAATTGAACCAGAGCATTAGCATTCATAGGAATTATTGCGGGGGATGGGAGTGTGGGATCCTAGAAACCTACCGGATGGGAAAAGGGTCCCTCCAGCTCGTAAAACAGCCAGAAGGCGGGCCAAAGCAACCCTAAGCAAGAAGACGAATTGCTGAAGTTTTGAAATATGCTTGAATCCCTTTTGCATATCGTTTGCAATTCCCTTGTGAGTGACACAGTTGGCGCATAAAGCTTGCCTATCTTTAGTACTTAGGAAAGCGTTCTGAATATTGGTAGTCAAATCAGACTGGCACGAAGCACAGACGAGGTGAGGGGGCTTTATATGCCATCTGTTGTCGCCTAACATGACACACTCGTCATCAATCGGCTCTTTGCATGCCGCGCAGCAATCGGAGAGTTGATCAGCTAGCGTTTCCACGCCAGCCAGCAGATCTGCAGGCGTCTCCTCCTCCTCTAGTGGCCGCAGCGATTCGAGATCGCCGAGACGGTCGAGAAGATGATGCAAGCCTTCAGGGCTACGTTGTTCTCTCTCCAGCTTGAGCGCCCCTTGCAGCCCGATGCGGATGAGAAGTTTGAGGTAATGGGCGAGCCCTGTGACGAGCGATAGAAGTTCCTGAGTCACACCGAGTTTTCGAACACCCGTTTCTTGCGTCTTAGACAGCAATGCAAAAAAGGCAACAATTTTTTTGCAAAGCAGTTTGGCTTCCCGGCCAAAGGCAAGGTCTAGATTCGGTTAGATAAGTGTGTATATAAAATGATTGTATCAAAACTTACCCTTCATCCCTTGGGCCTTGGTGAATCCTGCAAGTTGATCGATGGCCGAGAAAAGGATTTCGACATGGCCTATGAATTTTTTGGCGACAAGAACACCGTCAAGATATGCACCATTACTGACATGCAGAAGCATATCCGAGATGCAGGCCGCAGAAGACTCTTCAAATGTGGAGAGAGTGCTCCAAATTTTGTAGACTTTCTCCTCCATCAGATCCTCTTCCTCGCGGATCTGAGTGCGTTCTTCATCGGTGGCGTCTTCTTTCAGCTGAGGGTATTCTAGCGGTTGGCCGGTCGGAGCAAGGCGAACATTCCAAAACTTATGAATCATGTAACATTCAGGATGCCAATGTTGGTTCTGTCCATTGCGGAAGATCTCAACGAATTGTTTCAAGATCGCAGTGTGACAGCCATGGCACCGCTGGGCGAATTGCGTAGAGTAATGGTAATGACAATATACTTTACCCTCATGCTCATAATATGAGTCTTGTGCCCCGAAAACTGTGGGGCAGACCGAGCAAGTAAAATGCTCAATGTGATACTTGCGGTCCAGTGCAGTAATATACGAACCTCGCAAGGCGCCGCCGCAATCGTGACATAGAAGGTCTAGTCTTCGAAAGTAATCGATCTCACAAAGCGGATATTGCCCGCTCCCATCTTCTGCATCAATAGGGAAAAATTTTGACGCCACTATTTGACCGCAGTCCTATTACTTTTGTTAGAACTGAAAAGCAATCAATGGTTCCGATGTAGAAGACTCACTTCACACTTAAAACATTCGAGATGGTATGTTGCCATTAGGGCTCGAACGAATTGGCCAGTGAGGGGTTCGCTGCACTTCTTGCATACCCTTGATGAAGCACCCCCTGGTGACTTAGCGTGCGATCGGCCATTCGGTCGGGGTCTGTCCAGCGGTCCAGAACCCTCCCAATAATTGGCCCGGTCTTGAGGCGTTGTCGGGTCTCTGGAATCAGCTGGGTTCGAGTCTAAACGCCGAACGGGCCGACCATCAGATGGGCTTGGGCCTGCATCATATCCAGCAGATGCGTTCCACGGCCTTGTGCGAGGAGAATCGAAAGGAACAGTGCTATCGGCGGGCGACGTGGGCGTTTGTGCTGGCAGGCTTCCCCCACCATTGCTACCACCATAGCCGCTCGTGTTCAGGGAGGGACGGACAGCCCCGTTGCCCGGCACGAGGCTGTCCGGCAATGAAACGTCGCCGGGAGGCATGTCCGTAAAGAACTATGCCTTTGTAATAGAAATCCAACGATTTGTCTCCCAAAAATAATGCGACAATACCTCGACCTTGGTTCGATTGTGGTTGAATGAAAGAATTTCGAGGTTGAGTGTGTTTGGTCGGGTTGCCGCCGGGATCAGGGAGATTCGAGATTCGGGGGCGGTAATTCGAAAGCGTTTAACGGACAATTCGAGTGAGAAACAATGGAAACTATGTAGGCAGTTTGTCCCCTACTAGTCGAGAATGCAAAGTTATGTTAGACGGCATTCTCTCAGCTTCGCGCGGGGCTGGGAGGAAGCATATTTAGGGTCGTTTCAGAGCGTACTCACCTCAAGCCATTCAGGTACGACTTGCGGGGAAACTCGAGGAACAAGGAACACAGCGCGTGACTGTCGGAGAACGAAAGTAACGGGAAAATGCAGGTATTTGAGTGATAGAGAGACGTCGATATAATTCAGCGGGAGAGCGCAGCCGCCCGTGGAGAAGGAATTGGACTGAAATGGTCGGAGCTCAAAGTGAGACCAACAAGCGGCGGAGGTCGAAAGCCAAGCTCACCACCATACCTGATCCCTTTCAACAAAGGGTATCTTTCCACGGCCGAGGCCTAACAACTCATGAAATAGACCGCGTTGAAAATCAGTTGTCGGCAGTGAATGCTGGATCAGCCAAAACCTGCAGCACACAGACCCAACAAGCAAAAGAGTATGTTTGGGGCAGTGCGGGTGCCGCTGTCAGTTGTTCCTCTGCCCCCCTATGCTTCCATCTTGGTGAATGGCAGTCACGTGCAGGGGTCACCGCTTGGCACACCGCCTGAAGAGAAGAGTCATATGTTTGTTTTGCACCTTCATTATTTGGGTGGCTGGAACTGTACCTGAACAAAAGCAGGCACGAAAAAGGAGACATGTTGGCTGGAAGATAACAATGTCATCGCGTTCAAAATAAGTCAGTTGAAAATTTTCAGGAGACTTAATTGATATAAGAGGCAGAAAATTCGAGCCTCCTACACCTCGTATGTAAATGCCTTACGGCCTGAGGCTTTGATTTAGGCCTCAGGCCACAAGCCGACGGCTGGATCCTGCAACTGGCCCTGAGGGGTTGAAACTTGATTTGACGGGAAGGGTCTCCAGCCTCCACCTCCTGAATTCATCAGGGATAGTATTCATCCTCGCTAGGTGCCAAATTTCTTAGCTTCTGTGAAGACTATGTCTGGCATGGTCACTTCAGCAGGGGTCTACGAGCTGGTGGGGGCTGTTAGGCGGCTCCAGTCTGACTTCTAAATAAGCCCGATGGTACGGAAGGTTGACAAGGTTGACGATACGAGACAGTAACTGGGCAGTTCCTGTGGCTTTCATATATTAGTGAATCTCTCACCCGGCTTGCTAGGTTATCTATCGCTTGTACTTATGCGTCTTCAACGCCTGGATTGGGACCAAGACCTTTCTAGCCACCCTCATTGTGTTACATCATAAGGCCCACGCTGCCTACCTAAAGTAGGCACAGGCTACACTACCTAGACTGCCTTCAGGATACATTCCTTGAAGGAGCAGTAGAGAAATCGTAAGGCAAGAATTCTGGATTGTTGAAGATACCTTGCAGTGCCACTCATCGTATTCTTCAGTACAAACTTCACCCAAAATTACAGTCTTGAAAAGAAGCGCTTTCTTTGAATAGTGGAGGTACCCAAGCGAGGGAGCGCGCATTTTAACAAAAGATAGAGTAGTAACTGTGGTGGCATGAGGTAAATTTATTAAAAATGGTTTTGCTCCTAGGGCAGTTGTTTGCAACATAAACTTTATGCGCAATTGACTGCGTCCTGGAGGCGATGCGGCACGGCTGACTGCTGTGGTGGCATGTATGTATCAATCAGCTCGTTTGACCTCCTTTCTCTCTCCCACAACTACCTAGCTATCCACTGACTCACATTACATTGATTGATTTCGTTTAATTCCTCTCTGTTCTTAAAGACCTTATTCTCTTTCTCTTTGGGTCTCGCTTCTGATAGATAACGTGCCCCTCTTCTCGGAACTTTTCACCGTCGTGACCGTCCACCTGATGCGAGGCTTCTTTGGTAGCGACCCGGATAGCATCACCATCTAACAAAAGACGCTAGAATATTTGCACCTGATTGAGAGGTTTCGTCTCGAACCTATTTGTCAAGATGTCCGATCAGGCAATTATTCGCATTACAAGGGTACTAGCTGTCTAGTTGTATCCTGGCTCTCTTCCTGGAGCTTCGCTGGACTAACACGAGTTCCGTTACCCAGGAAATCAACCAGATAGAGCAGAGTGCAGATCTCTGTAAGTACGATAATATAAATCATTGTGCTTTTCCACTGTAACAGCAGGGTGCCAACGTTAGATAGTTCCGGCTAACTATGTTCATAGCTTTTGCGGTCGACTACGAAGAATCCGATATTCGAAATGTGCGAGCAATTATCTTAGGACCGCCGGACACGCCCTACCAGTTTGGTTTATTTGAGGTGAGCTACTACCACATTTGGTATGGTAGGCATTCTGCTGACTTTGGGATAACAGTTCACGATCAAGTTCGGAAAAGGTTTGCTAAACCGGCCGCCAATAACCGCCGTATTTGCAGCAAGACTAACCAAGTACTTTCTAGACTACCCTGCGCGTCCCCCGAGCGTAAAGGCCGTAACCACCAATTCCGGTTCCTGTAGGTTCAGTCCAAATCTATATGCTGCGGGAAAGGTTTGCCTGTAAGTTCACTTGATTGGTATCAGGTTGGTCGTTCCCCGCTAACGTACAGCGCACAAAAAGGTCGATTCTTGGGTAAAGCATAATATCTCTTGCGTTTTGTGCTAAGCAACAGCTGCTAATCATATATAGTACATGGACTGGTGAACGAGGGGAACAATGGTCATCCGCACAGGGGCTCGAGTCTATCCTAATTTCTATCCAAAGCCTTATGTCGTCAAACCCTTACGAGTACGAACCTGGATATGAAAATGCCAATTCAAGCTCAGACCAGGAGCATATGGCGCACTACAAGTCCAAGGTAATTCTATGCCCTCCCAGCAGTCAGCAAGACTGAACAGTAACACCCATAATCTCAAGATCCGTCACGAAACGATACGCATAGCTGTTGTTCAGCCCTTGGAGGTGGCCCTGGATATCTTGCCGGACGGAACCAAGAAAACCTTACTCGCAATGATGGAGGATGATGATTACATCTCAGACGACGGCAGCCCTATCTCTGATAATCCCTTCAACGACCTTCGGAAACGTCGCTTCCTCTGGTATTACGAATCGTATGCGCAATTAATCGACAAAGAGTCGGGAGAGTCCACGCCCAAACGTAAGTTTCAGAGAATGCCTTTCGAGAGTAGCGGCAATACTATGGATGGGCATTTCGATTACCCTGAACTGAAACGGCGATTGGATTTTGTGAAAGACAAGATCATGGAAGAGACAAATGACTGGCAGGCACAAGGGCTACAGGCAAAAAAGGACGAATTGGGAATATCCGTAAACCTCCAGCGCCAGTACGAACAAATTGTCGAGAGTCTGAAAAGCCACAAGAACTACTCGATTGATTTGACTCTTGCCGATGATAACCCTTTCCTCTGGAAATTCACCTACTTTGGCCGGCCAACAACACCTCTTGAAGGCGGTATCATCAAAATCAGGATCCATTTGAGTCCTCGATTCCCAGAGGAGCAGCCCCGGGTTTTCTTGGAGACGCCTCTGTCTCACATTCGTGTGTCCAAAGACGGCGTACTGTGTTATTTTCCGAGAAAGACCGAGGACATGCGTGCCCACGTGGAATCAATTGTGGCCTCTCTGGAAGAAGAGGAGCCACCTTACGACCCTCGCACCACAGTAAACGCAGAGGCATCGAAGCTATTCTGGGGCTCTCCGGAAGACCGTAAGAAATACAAAAGGACTCTAAGAAGGGATGTGGAGAGATCTGTTGAGTGAGTTCTACCATCCTAATGACAAATTTTCCCAGGCTAACTACTCCGAAATTTCAACTGCACAGGGCCGCCTTTGAATAATCTTCGATATTACCCAGCCCCAGTTCGCTCAAGACTGAAATTGCAGTCCAATATCAAAATTGTCTTGTACACTTTCACAGTATGGCCGTATAGCCCGTCTATGGGCCGGGAGGGGTACGTTCGAGGTCATACCTTTTTGCAAAGTATGAAATCATTCGCAGTCTCCAGTTTGTACCAGGACCGTTCAGAGATGGTCCTTCAATGATGCGCTGCATTAATACGATGCCGTATAATGCCCGAGTTTAGGATCTATTTTCCATAGTGCCCTTTTCCGTGCAAGACAGCCATCTCTAAATCCACATTAATGGCGAAATTATGCTCAACGTGACCCGTACCCGTATTTAGACAAGATCGAGACGTACATTACCGAAGAACAAGACTTAGAAGTTGAGGCAAGTCCCAAGAGGCTTTTTTGAGAGCATTCAGCCGTGCTTTTCCTTCAGGTGTGCAGAAGCATGTTGGTCATGAATTTCATGAACCGATCTCCCGAAGCATAAAAGCTTGGTAGAAGCTATTAATTGTTGATAAAGGAAACGTTCAGCGTGCAGATATGCTAGGCTTATGGCCTACTCTACAAAATTGGCCATCCGTGGAATATTTGCTTCGGTCTAGAAAGGGATGCTGAGTATCCATTAGGTACCAAATATCTCTAATCTTTATCACAGGGCAATTGAGACTGAACATCCAGAAATCCTCCATCTTTACTTTCTTTGCATCTGTATAGGGTTGACTGTATAGTTCGGATACGTAGAATGTCATTTTGAAATGGCCTGCTGGTCAAAGGGGAAATGTTGTTTCCATCCACTTTTAAGCTTGAAAACTAGACTGTCACACCAAGATATAAACCGCCAAAGAAAAAAAAAAAAGTGACTGTCTCTTACTCGTAGTTGTCATGAATGGCCGCGAGTATATCATTAAGATGTACCACAGCGGCACAGCCCGGTCATGCTTCCCCACAGCCAAACCAAGATGGTTGATAAGTTTAAAGACAGTATCTTATCAAATCTAGAACTATTATTAAAAGTCCCCGTCAAACAGGTGGTTAGAAAAATTAAACAGTAACGGTCAAGGCTACCAGGTCACGTGCATCATACGGATGGAGCTAGCCCCAGGTTGTCGCTCGGCCCCAGATCGACTGACTTCTCCGAGATTAAGACAGATTTCAACGTCCATCCCATTCACCAACTCGTGGGCCGCCGCTGTCGCTCTCTCACCAGTCACCTCTTCCAGTCCTCCGCGATAATTGAACCGGCCGTCCGAATCTCATAATGTCTGTCAAGAGACCCACCATGGACCTGGGCTCCGTCCTGGTAGTTGGAGGATGCGGCTTTCTAGGATCTCACATTGTTGATCAGTTGCTGAACTTTCCTTCCGAAACCGATCCCAGCGCTGCCCTTCCGAAGCCCGAGGGAGATAGCCGATTTGACTGTCCCAAGCTTGGAGATCGCTACCCGCGATGCATTGCCAAAGTCTCCGTGGCTGACCTGAAAACTACGAACAACCGATTGCCTGGCGCACAATACTACGAAGCCGACCTGACTTCGACCGAATCGATGCTTGAGGTCTTCCGCGCGACCAAGCCTGATGTGGTTATTCATACGGCGAGTGCGATGTTGACAGACAAGAAATTACTCCACAAACTTAACGTCGAGGGAACAAAGAACTTGCTAGAGGTTGCGGGTGGTGCCCGTGGAGACTGGGGTGGAAAGTGCAAGGCATTCGTGTACACGAGCTCAGCCTCTGTTATCCATGACACACAGAGTGACCTGAAACATGTGAACGAGGACTGGCCCCTGGTCAGAGGAAAGCTGCAGCAGGAGTACTACTCGGATACAAAGGTGCGATGATGTTCCGTTCCTGGCTCATCCTTCAAGAAATACTAACAGTGAATCGAATTGTAGGCCGAAGCTGAAGAGGCTGTCCTGAAATACAACCGCTCATCGCCCTCCTCAATGTTGACCTGCGCGCTTCGTCCGTCCGGTATCTACGGTGAAAAGGATGGCCAGGTCATTCTCAATATGCTCAACCATGGTGTAAATGCATCCTCGATGGTCCTCAAGATGCAGCTAGGTGAAAACGACAACCTGTTCGACTTCACATACGTCGGAAATGTAGCATACTCCCACCTGTTGGCTGCTTTCCGCCTTGGCGCAATCCACAAACGCGTCGACTCCGGTCAAGGCGACCTCCTAGACTACGAGCGCGTGGACGGCGAGGCCTTCCTCATCACCAACGACCAACCCGTCTACTTCTGGGACTTCACCCACTACATCTGGGCTTTAGCCGGCAAAGTCGTCGAACCAAACCAGGTGTGGGCGCTTCCCGAGTCCCTTCTCGGTCCCATCGGCGCGCTCGCAGAAACGGTCTTGGGCCTTCTCGGCAAGACACCGAAGTTGACAAGGCGGGCTGTCCGATACTCGTGCATGACGCGGTACTACTCTTGTAACAAAGCTAAGCAAAGACTCGGATATTCCCCTATTGTCCCTCTTGACGAGGGTGTTGCCCGTGCTGTCGGATACTTCTTGGAACGCTGGCGACTAGACGGCGAGAAGAAAGGGCTGTGATTTATGAGACTAGATGGATTAATATCTTCGTTATGTACTATATATCCATGCTACCCGAGGCTACCTTACATTATTGAGCCTTACGTAAATACCTAATTGTGCTGATTGGAAGAGAATCTGCTTTCTGCCTTGGGCATTCCATCCCTCCTTACACCAGCTCTCCGTTTTGAGAAACTGGCATATGAAGCATGCCTATAGATATGGGTGGCAGTTTTGTGTCCGCTATTTTCCACCGACCACGTTATTGCGTGCACTGTCCAAAAGACATCAAACCCTCAGCTCCATCAACGCGCAGCCGATCAGACGCCCCATCCCGTAACCTTGAAAATTGGGCCAATTGACATAACAGGCAATGAATGACACAACCTTACTTTTTTCAAGAGAAGATGCATGCGGTGTAGACTCCAAGCACAATGATTTAATATGATGTAGCCTTGCATGTTCCAAATCAAGGGATTTTTTTGCAGTCTACTCTGTGAGGTTGGGGAGAATCCAACCCGTGGAAAGCTGCTCCGTGGCCGGTCCAGTGGAACAAGCTCCAGGTTTCCGCGAAAGGGAAATGATAAGCTAGCCAGGTTTGGTTCTCCCCATTGTACGAAAGGGGAGGAAGGACGGCAGTCCCGGATGATGAAGGTTGGAGAAACAGCCACTCATGGTTTTTGATCTATTACAACGTACATGCAATAGGTCTCGGAACTGACCTTCCAGGACGCAGGTGGAGACATAAGCGCAGGTCAGATTTGATTCCGAGCAAACTCGAAGAAGCAGGATTCACGGATGGAGTCATTCACGGGGCATTGTGTAGTAATAGCTTTCCAATAATGGAGGTACGCAATTCGGCTTCTGGCTTCCGGAAATGCCGCATCCCTTCCAAGATCCAACAGTCCTATTACAGCGCCTTCGGTTGGGTCAGATGATCATTTGCCGGAGTTATGTAACAGGGAGAGGCAGGTACATCGAGCGCCGCACGACCCGAGTCATTAAGTTTCTTGCCTGGTTCTCATTGTTTGACTGTGGAGGCTGTGTGGGTGAATTGGCTCTCCTCCGCAATCCCCGCAATGACGATGATCAATGCTTGACCGTGCTCTGGGGGTCAGTTTTATGTTATATCCTGTGGAGCAACTCAGAATGTGCGAGGAGCAGTAGATGTTTTATCTCTTGTGGTTTTTGCGGTTCTCGTTCCAAGGCAGGAATGCTCAATGTAGTGCCTACATTGCAAGACGGTCTCCGTAGTCGGAGCGCCAGGGTCGGCCTACAGCGGCAATCCACGGGATTGAGAGTTTTCGGAGAATAGATTAAAAAAAAAAGAAAGAAAGAAAGAAAGAAAGCAAGCAAGCAAGCATGAGTCCGCCGCACCTTGGCCGAGTCTCGCAGTCTGGAGGAGCACAGTTCGGATGGTAGGTGGTGGTTGATCGGTCTCAAAAAATAGGCTGGTTGCGGTCAGTCCAGTCGGCGATCCTCCCCACCATTTCTACCCCGCAGGCCAGCATCTTCAGAGTTTAGACCCTTTGGAGTTAAATTGAGTTTCCAGAACATTGGCTGTTACAACTGCTCTTGACTAAGATGTTCTCTCTCGGCAAGATGAAACATTGCTTTCCGAACGCATCCTTTGAAGGTGTGGGTGCAAACTGCAAAAGTACCCCACCTGCGTTCAGTATGCAGGCGCGGCTCATCATGGAATCATAGCTGTCTAGGGACAGCCCTTGAGGAAGTGATAGGCATTCCTGATAGAGTATTGATGGTCTCGGGGCCCTCCGTTGTAGTATTCACATTCAAAGGGGCAATATACCTCAACTGTCGAGTGTTCAGGTAATATTGCCAGGGGAACTCTTGGGATAGTTAGAAGGTACGAATTATCTAAGCCTAGCCTTGAGTGTGAAGAATTGCCTTAGAACATACCGGCCATGTCTCTCTGTACTATGGGGTCATAAGCAGCCTGGCTTCAAATCCGTCCAGTAGCTACTCTTGATGATGACATAGCCAAAAATAAGAAGTCAAGTGAGGAGACTTCCCTTTGGGTCTGGACGCAGCCATCCATGGGACAACTTCGCACCTGATGCTGTTGAAAGCTCCCACCATAAAGTGGCGTTCCTGACAGTCCAATGAAATAAGGGATCAAAACGCACTGCACGAGCGTATGCAATATCAGTGATCCTTATGGGAAGCAAGATGGAGACAGCCAAACAGGTTGGACGGCTGGGTGGGACAGGATGCTTCGTCGACCGCCGACAAGAATCAAGGTCAAATGGCATGCCGGCGTATATGAAATGATCAACGATGGGCTGCTCGACGCTCTTCAGCTTCCTTGCTAAGTTATGCTATTCGCGATGGACCTGTGTTCACCGTCCGAAGACGGCTAACCGTGGATATATATATCCCTCCATCCTGGACCATGATGGCATTGATATCAGAGGCGCAATGTTTGCGGGTCATCCATGGCTTACTATAATAATAATAATAATAATAATAATAATAATAAAATAGCTAGCAATTACTAACGGTAGATACCCCGAACGACGAGCCGTCTCAACCTCCAGCATCATAAAGTATAGTTGACGCTAATGCTGGGAGGGCTGGGGTGCTGACGAATGAAAGTCTTCTTCTATCCAAGGGCGAAGAAACACGGGAATTGGCCAAGTAAACATCCGTGAGGATTTGCTTTGCCCCTTGTGCTGCTGGGATTGTAAAAGTAAATAGTCGGTGGTCTTTTCTGCAGGGAATATTGACATCGTCTGAGACCTGAGACTCTAGAGGAATGAACGAGTCTGTTTGTGGCGTCCTTGATTCTCCCGTCCAGAGTGGAGCTGACCAGACGATCATACGGTAGAGCCAGATCGGACCCATACGTACTTGAGGAAGTAAATTTAGTCTTGCTCTTCACTGTTCTACAATTTCTTTTGGCAAAATCAATTTCAGTAGCACCAAGGAAAGCAGCAAACAGATCGGCACCAGGGAAGCAGGAGGAGCGTGAATTGGATCCAAAAAGAGCGGCGGCATTCTCCACGTGATCCTCCCGAAGCGTTGGCCGTTTATCCGCGAGTTGGATCTTAGTCAGGCTGCCATTTCGGATTGGCTGCTCACTTCCAGAGTCCATTCTTACCGTATCATACTACTGGTTCCACTCGAAATTGCAGCAAAATACACTTTTTTCGCAGTATTTTCAGCAACAGTACATGCTTCTCGACCAACTGTGGTATTATTGACGCTCCCACGCTTTCTAGTACCTAACTCGCTCTCATCGCTGCTCTTCAGTTGGCCATTCTCCTGGACACCCTATTCATCGTCCTCATTTGCTTATTTCCCCCCTGCTCTCCTGCCTCGATAATTTGTTCCATCACCCGAACGACCCTTCTTCCACCCATCCTCGATCGGAGGTTAACTGGTGTGGATCATCCTGGCTTTCGCGTTGACCGTCGCGCCATTCAACCCCCCGCATAGCCGCTTGCTCACTCGGCGTTTCGAGTTTCGACCTCTCGCTTTTTACGTGATCCCTCGCACTTTTCCTCCCCTACGGTCCTTGTCTCGTCAAGGAGAGTACGTTATCGACTACTGCATTCACAATTTCGATCGTTTCTTCGTCGCGGTAGGGCTGCTCGTGCTCTTTACCACCCCCGCGATTCCGCCATGGCCGGTTAATGCGACGAATGAATCCATAGCCAACAAACAAGGGCACCCGCTCTGCCCGGCAGACGGTTCTGCTCAATTCTTCTATAGATCTCTCTCAACGTTTTAAATCCTTGACCCGTTCTCCGACGGACACCTATCCTCTCCTCTCGGCGGCTTTGTCTCGCCAATATGGCAGGCAATGGCACGGAAAATGTACAATACCTTACTCCTCCGGCCGTAACTGCCTTGCGGCAGGAGGCCCGGAGTGTCGATCCGAAAAAGCACCCCGTAATGCGTACCTCGAGCAGTGATAATATGCGGGAAGAACGGGAAGACTTGAGGGAAGCGGCGGAGCAAACACTGAATGTTATCGTCGACCTCGACCTAGATGGCCGCGTCAAATGGGTTAGTCCTTCCTGGAAGCAGGTTGTGGGGACCGCTCCGGATACCATAGAAGGACAAATGATTTCGGATGTTGTAGTGGACAACAAAAGTGCTTTTTGCGACGCAATAGAATCTCTGAAAGAAGACGACTCTCGCAGTCGTTTTATTCGCGTTTCAATGCAGTTGGGACCCGATTCCGTGTTGAAGTATTCACCTGAACCAAAACCGGAGCAGGCAGATGGTACGAACGACGTGGAGGAACCGTCACCTGAGTCGGAGGAGCATGGCTCGCATGTTTTGAACTTGGAAGGGCAGGGTATTATGGTTTATGACCGCACGACAGAAGGGGTTGCTCATGTAAGTTGCCACCTCGTGATTTTGACAGGCTACCTTAGGCTAACGTGAATTGTGAATAGACCATGTGGATGTTAAGACCATTTTCCAAGCCTCGAGAAGTCACAATCGACTTGCCATCTTCGTTGGTGGAGTCCTTGGGGATTGGAGCCGAGGTACTCGCGAACTACCTAACAGTTCTAGCAGAAGCCGCTGCCAATGAACCGGATCAATCTAAACACCCTGCGCCGGAGCCTATATTGTGTCGCATTTGTGAGCGACAGATAACTCCTTGGTGGTTCGAGAAGCATTCAGACCTTTGTCTTCAAGAGCACCAAGCAGAAATGGACGTTCAGATCGCTCAAGAGAACCTAAACGAGCACCGTCATGCCATTGTTAGGGTACTAGATGCTTTGGAGGCAAGGCAGGGTAGACCAGTGACTCTCCGTGACGGCAGCACCCCGCCATTGCCCCAACCAGAGTATAAAGGGTTGCCGATTGGTCCTTCTCCCATCGCTTCGGCGCCATCCTCAGGCTCGGCATCGACATCTAGCTCTGCTCCTGCTACCCCTCCAAGGTCCAGGGATCAGTCGGTTTCTGGCACCGGCCATTCGCGGGCGCGATCCTTCGCAGTTCGGCGGCCTCTAGCCCGTGTTGTTGAGTTGATTCTCGACCTCTGTGATACCTCGTTAGAGATCAACGTGCCAGTTCTCAGAGAGTCCCGAGGTGATAACGGTGACGATTTTCGGACCATGTCACCACAATCGGAGTCTCGCATTTCCCAGGTACTTCAGTGGCAATCACCAAGCTCTAATACCCTGGAGCAGGAGCAAGGCCTTGCTGCATTGTGTATGGATACAGAGCAGGTTGCCAGATCAAAGGTTGATGCAATTATACGTCACCGCAGAATTGTCGAATACGCAGAAAGGATCCGGATTGAGTACACAGTGCTGGTAGAAGAGTGTATTGCCGCAGCTTTGAGAAAGGCTGAGCGCATCGCTGCCGGCCAACTAAGCGATTCAAGCTCTTCCTCGGAAGACGATCTACCGCAGGACGATACTATCCCCGACGCTGCTGCTTCTTCGGCTTCTATTCTCACACAAAATGCAGGCCATGAGTCAGAGCTGCCTCCACCAGTTTCGGCTTTGACATTGTCGATGCGTAACGCGCCCGACCGGGCTCAATCAGGCCAGTCAGGTCACTCTTCTGAGGGGAAAACATCATCCGTTGCTGTTTCAACCGGGCCATCTAGCCCCATGGAATGCCCAACTCCTCGCTCCCACAAGAGTGCTGCTGGATTGCTCGGGACTTCTCAAACTTCGCGACGTGGTTTATCACTGGCAGATATCGATTCAGGCGACCAAAGTGATAGCAGCATCGTCTCGTCCACCATTGCAGGAGCCATGCGAACCGACTCGCCTTCGTCCGATAGGAGTATGGATCGTAAACGCAGGAGCCTGGTCCTTCCAGGGCTCTCCGGCTCACCTCGACGGCAGCATTCCCCAGCTAGGGCGTCTGGCCCTCATTCACCACTACGCATGCCTAAACCGCGCCTTTCTACTGGAGCTGAAAGTCTATCATCACCAATCGTATCGCCGTCGGCCAACCTAGGCGAGTTATCTCTGCACCACTATCGGCATCATCGTCGCCAGTCGTCCACAACTTCTTCTGATGTACCCAGGCCACCCGTCTCACCTCATCTGACCACTGCCAGCCAGCCCCAACCTCGACCTATGCCTCCATCTATCAAAGATTTTGAAATTATCAAACCTATTAGTAAGGGTGCATTTGGCAGCGTCTATCTGACCAAGAAGAAAACGACTGGAGAATATTATGCAATAAAGGTGCTGAAGAAGGCAGACATGGTTGCTAAGAATCAGGTGACGAACGTCAAAGCCGAACGAGCGATCATGATGTGGCAAGGGGAAAGTGATTTTGTCGCGAAGCTATACTGGACCTTTTCCAGCAAAGACTATCTCTATCTGGTAATGGAGTATCTGAATGGAGGGGATTGTGCTTCGCTTGTCAAGATCCTAGGTGGCTTGCCTGAGGATTGGGCCAAAAAGTACATCGCTGAAGTTGTTCTAGGCGTGGAGCATCTCCACAATCGAGGGATTGTCCACCGTGACCTCAAACCAGACAACCTACTCATTGATCAGAAGGGTCATCTCAAGTTGACCGATTTTGGATTGTCTCGAATGGGCCTTGTTGGGCGTCAAAAGCGTGTTCTGAAGACTATGAACGAACAAGGAGTGGACATCCTGAAGCAAGGCGCGTTTCCTAGGGCTACATCAATCGCTTCGTCTCGATCTGCTTCATTCGATTTCCAGGGCAGTAACTCCCCGGGATCTACCCCATTGATCACGCCAGACGCGGCAGGTAGCATGCCTCAACCGTCCTACTTCAGCTTGAGCCAAGGTGGTCTCAGTAGACAGACTTCTCGTCGAGAATCTGGGCATCGCAGTGATAGTGGGGGCAGCGAGAACCTAAATGCTATCTTTCGAACACTGTCACTGCACGAAGGCGAAACGCCTGGTGCATTATCTATCCCCCCACCTTCCTCGTCTGATAGTGCACACGAGGAAGAGGGCCAGAGCGAGACAGGGGAATCTCCCTATCTACAACCACTTCAACCATCGCAAAGCAATTTGTCAACTGGCACACCACCTCAGCAAAGCATGATGCCTCCGTTGATGGCTTTGTTCGATCCCGAGGACCATAATAGACGCTTCGTTGGTACACCGGATTATTTAGCACCAGAGACGGTCAATGGTATTGGCCAGGACGAAATGAGCGATTGGTGGTCTTTAGGCTGCATCATGTTCGAATTTCTCTTTGGCTACCCACCTTTCAATGCTGCCACTCCAGATGAAGTGTTTGAGAACATCCTCCATAGAAGGATCAACTGGCCCGACGAGATTGAAGAATTGGCATCACCCGAAGCTATTAATCTCATGAACAAGCTCATGGCCATGAATCCTCGTGAGCGAATAGGCGCAAACTTGGAGGAAAAGTACCCCAACGGAGGAACAGAGATTCGGCATCACCCTTGGTTTGTGGATATCAACTGGGATACACTCTTAGAGGATAAAGCCCAGTTTGTCCCGAACCTAGAGAATCCTGAAGATACAGAATACTTCGACGCTCGTGGTGCCACGCTTCAGGCTTTCACTGAAGAAGACGAGAGCTCCCCCCAGCCTCCAGTCACAACTGGCTCATATATAGACCGACCACATGATGCACTTTATAAGGTTCGCTCGCAGGTCAACTCGATCAAACGACCTCTGATGCCTTTGCATATTCCCCCGCATGTCCGGGAATCTAGGAGCAGGAGATTAAGTGAACCTTCATTGGCAGATGACTTTGGGAATTTTGCGTTCAAGAACCTACCTATGCTTGAGAAAGCCAACAAAGATGTAATCCAGAAGCTACGACAGGAGGCATTGCAAGCACAACAGCGCCAGGCAAGCAACCCGGGGGCTCAGCAACCCCCACAGACTCAAGGCCAGCCAAGCAACCAAAACCAAAGCCAGACTCCAGCTCAACCCCAAGGGCCCAGTCCACCCTCCTCGGGGCCGTCACTGGAAGGAAGTCCATTGCCGATGTCCCTTCAGCGGACTATGTCTCAGTCCAAAGGGAACAACAGACCTGCGTCCCCGTCCGCTCTCAGTCAGGCCAACTCATCTCCAAGTCGGCCATCACAGCCTTCATCTCCGCTTCTTGTTCAATTCAGCACCGGCCATAACCACGAGCGGAGAAAGACTTCAGGGTCGTCCTCAACAACAACATCTCATCAGTCCAGTGGATCTTTCCAGCCTACCCCTGCCGATCAAAGTCGCACGGCAAATAATCAAAATAACAAATTTGTCTCTGCAGCGTCATCTCCGATCAAACCAAGAGGAGGTGGAACACTTTCCCCCGATAAGACAGTCCCCAGTCAACATCGGCAGGGTAGTGCGCCGGCAACGAGGACACGGTCTCAAACAATTGGCTCTCAAGATGGGGGTGAATTGTCCTCCTCTCTGGCTAGAGAAACTTATGTCGGTGGCCACCATAAACGTCGGAGTCAACTATTTGACATCTCGCCTTCTTCGTCTGACAATGAGGATCCACGTGCAAAGGCTCTACTAAAAGTGCAGCGGCGCCGCCAGAGCTCAAGACGACTTTCGCAGATTAACTTCCCCGAAGGCCCCTATTTCCGACCGCTGGACATACTTATTTGCGAAGATCACCCAATCTCGCGCTTGGTCATGGAGCGTCTTTTTGAGAAACTCCGCTGCCGCACTATCACCGTTGCAAACGGGGGAGAAGCAGTTCGCTACGCGCTTAGTGAGGTGCAATTCGATATTATTATGACTGAATTCAAACTCCCACAAGTCAACGGTGCCGATATTGCGCGAATGGTCAGGGAAACGCGCAGTGCCAATCGTCACACGCCCATAATCGCCGTAACCAGCTATCTAAAGGATCTCCCAGAAACACATCATTTCGACGCACTTATCGAAAAGCCGTCGACACTGACAAAGCTAACTGAAGTTCTATGTAAGTTTTGTCAGTGGAAACCGCCTCCAAAGGATTACAATCCGTCGACGTATACAGCTGCTCGCCACACACCTCCCACTCAAGCCGAGAATAGTCCAAGCTCAACCGTATCATCTAATTTTGCACATGTGCCCTCTAGCTCATACCGGGGCTCCAGCCGTGAAGATTCAGTTGGCAGTAGCTATTTCGGCGACTTGGATTCGATCAAGGCTGAGGATGTTCCTGTCATCGTAAGTCGACAAATAGACGACTGGGGCCAAAACGCAGAAGGCTTGGGCATATCCGAGGAATCGAATGATGTCCAGGAAACTGCGGATAACGACTACGAGGATCAGAACACAGTACCGTTCCCGAGTTTGCCTCACGCGGCTTCAAGTCCACCAACACTAAGCCCTTCCGGCATGCTTACGCCCCGAAAACAGCGTTCCAGTGAAGCAATTCAAGCAAAGAGAGAGTCCCTCGAGCGAAAACGCTACGAGTGCGAAGAATCTGGCGATGATGAAGATGAAGAACTGGGAAACTTGCCGCCTAGAACGCACAGCCCGCGGAGTCGCTCGAATCGCCCTGGCTCCAAGCTAGGTATCGAGATGATGAGAACCAACAGCAGAGGAAGTGTGATTAGCACCGGTGAGGAGATCCTCAAGAAGGATAAAGATTATGGTGAGAGACGCAAGAGTGGCTCCGACAATGGAGATGAGCACGGAGGTGACGCAGCCAAGTCTGGCCGGAGCTCGTTGGAGAGCAAATTTGAGGAGCTTAGTATTCCCGAGGAGGTCATGTTGCCGTCCATTGAAGACGATTTAAGCCCGAAACATCCGGCATCTCCTCTTGCTTTAGCCTCAAAGTCAATGCTATTGAGCCCCGACGCTAAACCACCCTTCTCTCGATACATTACGGAGATTTACAAAAGAGCGGACGGTCGAGCTGGCTCCGAGTCTCCGAAAAGGGGACAAATAACCCCCCCAATTGTTTTCCCTGGCCGTGCCCCAGATTCCAGCGACTCCTATCCAACTACTCCTCCAATTGTCTTGTCTGGTATCAGCGGCGACACGAGGTCGGACCAGTCAAGTATTCAAGATTCTGACGCTACGCCTCGGCCCATGCATACACCCTGTCCGAATCCGGATGCAGATAATACTCCTCGACCGGGGAGATAGAGGAAGAGATAAAACCTGTGTCTGCGTCTTTCTCTGCATCTTTAGAGCTGAACGTTCTGCGTGCGCTGCGCCTCTCTGGTTATTCAAGGCGAGAAGATAGCTCGCTATAGCCAGCATGATTTCTATTTCCTTTATTCCATTATACACGCCCACTCACGTCCATCATCATTACGACCTTATTTCCTTCTGCTTTTGTCCCATTATCATCTTGTCAAAATATTTTCCTTTCTGTCTTGTTCCGGCTTGAGCGGGAGTTCGGGGCGCTATGCTATGTTCATTCAACTATCTTACTCAAACCAGGTCGTTTGGGTTTTGCATTCTTTTTTCCTCCCTCCTAGGGAATTTCTCTTTTCTTTATCTCATATTTATCGCTCTCCCAGACCTGTGATCGAGTGTTCTTTTATCATTTTTTGCGCAGAAACTCGCCCGTCCTTTCTTTCCTTTTCTTTCTTCTTTTTTTTTTTGCTTGTATCTATTTATCTACTTGGCAACCCCGAGCTTGTCTCAAGACTGTATGTATGTTATCAGGTACAATTATTAAAACGCGGAAAGCCGTGGGAAATTGAGTTGCATATTTTTTGCAATCTACTTCAACCTTGCGTCTCACTCCTATTTTTACGTTTCCCTTGGTGGCCATTCGTTGTGGGTTGACGACTTAACGCCTTACAGTAGACTAGTTAGTAGATATAGAGTAGATATAGACCATCGGAGTTTGTATTCCCCAGCTAACTTGCTTAACTCCTAAGTCATTCAGTAGGAAGACCCATGTTCACCGCACCAATTAAAGAAAGGGGAGTTGATTAACAGAGCGTGAGTGAACCAGCCAAATCGTACGAGACCGTTAGAAAGGTATGTATTAACAAAAAGTGTACACAGGTTAATCAGATGCAAGCATTAGAACAGGCTTTTTGACTGAACTTGCCATGTATGTATTGATAACACGTTCGAATTGCCAGAATCCAAGTGCTGGGCTTTCGAATACTTGACTCGAAAATATTTAAAGTGGGGTGGGAAACGAAACAAAGTATGATGGCTTGCGTAATGCGTATAAACAAAACCCTGTATCCTTGGAGATGTAAAATGGTAGATAAATAGCAAGAAATGTTCACAAAAATGTTCAAATAGTCACCATAGTATGGTGAATCAAGGAGCGCTAGAGGCTAAGAAATGATGGAATCGACAACACAAATGCAGTAAATGCATGGCTGAGGATATAGGAGTTAAAGGACGGATATATCTGAATATATATAAGGAAAGAAGGAAGGATGCGAAGAAAAAAACGAAGAGAGCAGTAAACCACACGCAATCTATGTCAAAGACTGTAGGACATCAACTCATAGTCTCTTCTCTTCTGGATGATCATCAGAAGATGGAACGGGACGAATGTTGGCTGCCGAGGAAGAACCTTGTGCGGCAGAACGACCCTGTTCCATTAAATCTTCCTGGCGGGTGCTGTGGGAGCGATGGCGGAAGAATCCGTTGCGACTCATCGAGGACAACTGGGACTCGGTTGAGCGACGGCCTTCGGTAGCCTGCGACGGGACGTTCAGGTTAGACCGAGAGGCTGTCGCTCTTTGGCGAGCAGAATCCGTGCTTCGTCGCTCAGCCTCTTCCTCCTGGAGTCGGCGCTCCGCGATCACCTGCCGGACTGCAGTTTCAGCTGTGGGGCTACGTGCTTCAAACACATCACCCATAACATCTTCTGCGGACACATCGCGCATACCAAGCGAGAAATCCACGTGCTTTCGCGAGGATATAGACTGGCCGCGAGCCCGGGCGTTGGCGGTAGTCATGCCCTTGCGGAGAATGGATGTGCGGCGGGCGGCGGGGCTGGAGCCAGGGTGAGGGTGCTGCTCGTCGGTTAACGCGGTAGCTGGTGGAGGTTGACCGTCGTCGTTGGCTGAGTGATCTTGAGCTTGGGCCTGGTATGGCGGGGGATAACCTGCGATATGATACGGAATATCGATGCTCGCACCCTGGAGGTTCATGCGTGGGCCCTCGATGCCGATTTCTTGCAACGCAACCATGAGCATACAAATGAACTTGTTGCGGCGCTGTAGGCGTAGACCTTCATTCTGCCAATTTGACTTGTAGAAGAAAACAACGTTAAGCGTCACGGAGAAGTTCTCGGTCACTGAACGAAGCTCGGTCAGAATATTACTTTGGAATTCACGTCGCTCGCTGCGAACAAATTCAATCAGACGCTGGCGAAGCGAGTCCATTTGTTCTAGAGTTGTGCCATATTTAATAACGATAGGAATGGCCTCCGCAAGTGCTCCAGATCGTCGCTGGTTGAGAACGAACAATGTGTTCAGATAGCTGTTCGGAGCTTGGACAATGTGGCCTTGCATTTTCTTGAATTCCGTGTAGAGAAGGGAAATCTGCTTCACGTAGTAATCATCACCAAGGCCGGCATCACCGGCGTTACCGTAAATAGTCACGCGGTCACCAACATCGAACGGGTGTTTGACAAATACAAAGACCACAGACTGAAGGAACTCTTGAGCCGTAGCAGAGAAGAGCCAAGACAGGGCGAGGATACTAGACCCGGCTGATGTAAGTACACCAGCAGCTGAGGTCGAAATAAGGGTCAGAAAAACGATGATAGAGACCACAGCAATAAAGAACTCGAAAACATTGCCGAGTCTAGAGACAACCGAATCAAGATCCTTCAAAGATGCAGTAATGGCCTTGCGTTCTCGACCAATCTCCACGCAGACTGCCTCCAGTTCCTCCATGGAAATGTCGCCGTTCATATCCTTGTCAAACATAGTAAACGCGGCCTCAGCCTCATCATTATCGTCGAACGCCTCCTTTAGATCTCCAGGAAACACGGTGTCAAACCCTTCGCGGACAAAGGTCCGGTAGAGCCGACGCGCTAGGGTTTGACAGCCGGGTGTTGTTCTCAAAAGAGCAATGACAACTTGGGAAGGATGGCTGCTATTGTTAACCTTTCGACCAGTAAAGTCCGCTGCAACTGCCCCAGCAACATCCCCGACCCTGTTCAGAGCGCCTACAGCAAGCCCTTTGGCCTTTCCCGCATAGCGTAATGGAGTCTTGCTGCCACTTCCAGAGTTGTCCTGTTTTTCTTCAAAAGCCTCGTCCGTCTCAGTGATCTTGCCGCGAGAAAACGCGTACAACTTCGTCAGACTGCCGATCTGGAACTTGTTGATCTCAATGCGATCCGAATATGTACGCTTGTGAAAGTTCATGGCGATGAGCTGGAGAATGAACTTTTCGACAAGGTTCAGGATCACCCAAACGAAAATGGAAATAATAATTTTATTAAGGGTGTTTTCCCAACTTCGCGTGCTAGAATCCCCATCGACGTGGTGGTTTTTCATGGTAGGCAAAAAAGAGATTTCTATACCTAGCCACCAGAGGAAGAGGGTAACAGGTAGCTCTAGCTGTATTGCCACATCGCGCCATTTTTTTGAGCTGTTGGTGAAAATGCTCGCAAACAAGTTGATGGGGCTCGGCAAGAGCTTAGCAACAATCTGCCATTGGACATTAGCTTATGAACACGGTTAGAACCAAATCGTGGGATCTGTAAAACATACTCGTCCCGCCCAGAGTGTCAACCAAACGATTTCCAACCAGACTGAGAACCACAGAAGTTCGACACCACCAACACTTGCGTTTGGGAACGCTAGTGCACCAACGAGCAACGGAATGAGCAGCAGCAAAACGACAGGGACAATGTAGGTAAAATAGCGAACAATGAAGCTTGATTCGTGCACTTTCTTAATGAACCTGGCAACACCGGTGGCGGGGTTCTCCGGCGGATTGTAGACAGCGGCCTTCTCATGTAATGGATTTGTGGCCTCGTCAAATTCATCAATGTCTTCAGGTCTGCGCGAGCGCGAGCGGGCCAAAGAGTGACCACTGCCACTTCGATTATCCTTCTCGCCTTCATGAGTGGAGCGTGAGACCATTCTCTCCGCCTCAAGAACCGCCAAGTCATCTTCGAGTCGCTTGCGCTGCTCCCGAGCTGCCGACGGCGAGCGACTCTGCTTGTTGAAATCTTGAAACGTGGTATCAACTTCAAGGTGCTGGGGATGATCCTCATTGCGCGGCGGCCGCGAGCCGTCATGGACGTAAGTGCCTTCGTCGGTGGTCGGAGAAGAATCGCTTCCCGATCTACCTCTACCTTCGGGCTCCGGGTATGCCGGAGCAGGCACCTCCTTTATAGGAGTCGACATGGTGGCACCAGGCCGAATGAGCCGACTCGAGGTAGTGGAAAGTTGTATATGGATACAGAAGGAGCGGGACTGGACGGATAGTCAATAATGATGAAAATAGGAAGTATAGAAAGGTGGATGAGAAGCGACAGAAGTGAAGTTAAAGATGAAATAGAGAGATAATTAGAGAGTGAGGATAGAAAAGGAGACACAAAGGAGATACAGAGAACTGAGAGGACGTTACACGGAGAGATGCAGGAGAAAAAGAATGACAGCAGGCTCAGCAGCAAAGCAAGAGGCGAAACAAACGGAGATGAGGAGTGGGGAAGCTGCGGAAAGAGTGGCTCCTATACTTAAAAAGACTTCACAGGTCCGCGGTCTCGACTTCTTGGTCTGGGGCCGAAGGATTCCCGTCTGTCCCAACGGCGCAGCTGAACAATGAAGACAGATGAGTCGCGTTTCGAAGAGAGGAAATCATGTTCCTATAATAAGAGACTCGCAGCGAGCAAGTGCAACACAGCGAAGGTCGAGGTGAGGAGTCGAGCCGATCACCATCAGGAGGTGAAGCATTGGCCCATTTGAGGCCGGTGGAGTCACTGGCGTGGAAGGCTCGAGGCCGAGATTTTCAGTTCCAGAACGTCTGATATGATTTGATAGCCTCTGCCAAAAGTAGCTTGGACGGAAGTTTCCATGGGATTGGCAGTTTCGATTGGTCTCGCCTCCGCGGACATTCGCTTTGCTGGATTGCCCAATGTCATTGTCGATTATTCGGACCCAGCGATGCACAAATGAGTGTACCACGCAGGTGGTTCATTTGGGATTTCTTGCTCGTCGACGTAATCGTGCTTCGATCTGGAGCCAATCGATCGGTCTGTCTCGAGCAACGTCCGCGGCGCGGGCTTGAGGGGCGACTGCCAAGGAACGCCACATCAGGGGCCCCCAACTCTTTGCGGCCTTTGTGGTTTTTTTTGGCTTTTTGAGACGAACATGATATATAACATGAGTGGTGCAGGGATAGTCAAAATCTGGCTCGACTAACCGGGTCGTTTCCCTGTATGTTGTTATGGACGGGGGTGGCCGAAGAACCAGAGTGCCAGAAGCATGGATGCGCAAGCTCGGCCCGAAATGTCATCTCGCGTCACTGCATAAATAATACAGCTTATGAGCACAATATTCTACTGCATAATTCACATGTACAAGCCTGCAACTGGTCGGTCTGTACTCCGACCAGAGCAAGTAACCCTAACGCTCTCCGATGATCCACATCTCTCCCCTAACTGTGTGGCCCGTGGGGCCGTGATACGTATCGGTCTCAAGTTTCAACACCCAAATGTTGAGCTTATTCTGCATGCTAGTATTATTTGCTGGGCTCTTATTTCTTACTCCGTAAGCTCCGGGCCTCCGGCACGGATATAAGCACTGCTTATTCGTCAGTTATTGTCTTCAGTTCATGCCGCCTGTGCTTTAGCACGTGATACTTCTGTCCATTTCTGTCGGGGACACAGTTCAACGTGGGTTGAAATTCTCAGAACGTTGGTTGAAGTGTGGAGATGGCTTTTCAACTTTTGTCAATAATGCAATTCGTTCCTTACAGTAGATAGAAGTATAATTCTACGTCCGAATGTCTCTGAAGAGTACGAAAGGGTCCAAAATCCAAATGCCTTAATGGCCCGCTTATCATCGAACATCCTACTCCACGGGTCTGTGTGCACGGATGCATAAACTGCGACAATCGGTAGTTGTAGTACGGACCTGGATAGAGTCCCGCATTCCTCGGAAAATCGCACGTGGTGAAGTTAGACAAAGCATGGAGATACAAGAAAGAAGGTAGCCATTCAAGTTGGCCTTTTCAAGAGGACTGCAAAATAATATCAAGGAACACTGAGTGCAACCGAAAGACAGCAGCCACAGTAGCGTGATGATTGGCGGTGCAATCACTGCTCGATGAGGCTAGTGACGAACCCCTACCAGGATGATCCGTCTCTTTTCGGCCTCTTCCTCTTTCTTTCCCACCTCCCAATCCACCAACACCTTCACCCCCGACATCTCCCACTTGTCTAATTGAAGGCTGCAAGGGAAACTCTCATCTACTTGAGATTCACCAACACCGTCGGACTCATCACCCAAAATGAGAGGCGAGGTACGAAATTTCCTCCCGCTTGCTTTATTTACCTTTTGTTTCCCCCGCACTACGCGTTGGCAGCCCCTCCCCTGAGTATTGGATCGATGGATACACGCTCTTTGCCCAACGCCTACCCCATTGCCACCGGTCGCGCTTTTGCTTAGTTGAATGTAATTGCATTATCGACTGTTTCTGACCCCGACTTAGATTTGCCATATTCACATCGGCCAGGCTGGTACTCAGCTGGGTAACAGTGCTTGGGAGCTGTAAGTCCACACCGCTTTTTATTTGGGTATCACCACAACAAACACTCATCACCTGTGTCAATTATTTAGGTATCTCCTTGAGCACGGTCTCGGCGCAGATGGCCGTCTAGACCCCGAGAAGGTTGATGAGGTTAACCAGGGTGGTTCTTTCGAGACCTTCTTCACCGAAACTGGCAACGGCAAATATGTTCCCCGATCCATCTTTGTTGATCTGGATCCATCGGTATGGATATGCCCAACTTCATGAGTAATGTTGACTGGGCTGATATATTGGTAGCCAATTGATGAAATCCGCACCGGAGCCTATCGCCAACTCTTCCACCCCGAACAGCTAATTAGCGGAAAGGAAGATGCCGCCAACAACTGTATGTCTTGGAAGCCGGACTACACTATAGGCCTAGGTTACTAACGAATCCACTACAGACGCCCGTGGCCACTACACAATTGGCAAGGAGCTTGTTGACTCTGTTGTTGACCGTGTCCGTCGGCTTGTCGGTAGGTCTTTGCGTTTTTATAGTGTAGTTATTTGGTCACCTACAGCTAACAGCGACCAGACAACTGCAGCTCACTCCAGGGATTTTTGATTTTCCACTCTTTTGGCGGTGGCACCGGTTCTGGTTTCGGAGCTCTTCTTCTTGAACGTCTTTCCACCGAATATGGCAAGAAGTCCAAGCTGGAATTCTCCGTATACCCCTCTCCCCGTGTATCGACTGCAGTCGTCGAGCCTTACAACGCCGTCCTATCCACCCACAGTACCATTGAGAACTCCGACTGCACTTTCCTGGTGGACAACGAAGCTGTTTATGATATTTGCCGCCGCAACCTGGACATTCCTCGCCCGGGCTACGAACATCTTAACCGCCTGATTGCCCAAGTTGTCAGCTCTATCACTTCCAGTCTTCGGTTCGATGGTGCCCTCAATGTGGACCTGAATGAGTTCCAGACTAACCTGGTGCCATTCCCTCGCATCCACTACCCGTTGATCTCGTATGCCCCGGTCATCTCGAGCAACCGCAGTTCCCACGAAAGCTTCAGGGTCCAGGATCTCACCCTCCAATGTACGTGCTCATCGATCTCTATGCCTGACATGTGACTACAATCTTGGACCTGTACGATAACTAACAAATGTCTGTAGGTGCCGAGCCTAATAACCAGATGGTCGTTTGCGATCCCCGTAACGGTAAATACATGGCCGTTGCGCTCCTGTACCGTGGGGACTGCGTGCCTCGCGACTGCTCCCAGGCCATTGCGTCTCTCAAGGCCAAGGCTTCTTTCAACCTGGTCGAATGGTGTCCCACTGGCTTCAAGTTGGGCATCAACTACCAGAAGCCTGCGCGCGTACCCGGAAGCGAACTCGCTCCTGTCGACCGTTCCGTCAGCATGCTCTCCAACACGACTGCCATTTCTGAAGCCTGGGGCCGCCTTGACCACAAGTTCGATCTCATGTACTCCAAGCGTGCCTTCGTGCATTGGTACGTGGGTGAGGGTATGGAGGAAGGTGAATTCTCTGAGGCCCGTGAGGACTTGGCGGCTTTGGAGAAGGACTATGAGGAGGTCGCCGGCGACAACTTCGACGCAGAACTTGAAGAAGAAGTTGAGTACTAAGCGGTAGGGACTTCTCGCTTTACCTTTGCTGGTTCAAATCTTGGTATCCCTGATGTCTCCTTGTCAAAGTTTAGTGTTTATTTCGTTATTCTACTCGCGATAACCCCCTTTCTTTCGTATCCAGCGTTCGTTCATTTGCTTGTGCCTTTTTTTAATTTCTCCGATAGCCAAAACGCTAGATTATGGACGGCCAACCGTGAAATACAAATGAATATAAATCCTCTCATTTTATTCAAACAAGACACCAAACGCCAACCCATAGTACCCATGGACCCACTGGGCTATGTATGATAAGGAAATCTATAAAATCTAAAAATCTTGCCCTACACATTGTGACCAGCAGCTACTTCATATTCTTGAAGAAGCTTCAACGTCCTCTCGTATGTCCACATAGTCACCGCACTAGCCGGCGCAGCCTTGAATAAGCTCACGGTTAAACCGCGGTATAGGCCGCGCACGCCTTGTGTCCTCAATATAAATCCCATGGTATTGAAGACCCCGCGATATTCAGGGATATTCCGGTGCACATACAATGCGCGTGTTGGGCCCTGTACTTGTAACCGTTTTCGCACGAGATCGAGCGGGAACACGCCCGTTTTGGCCAAAACACTTGCAACCACACCCGCTGCGGCATCCCCAGACCCTGGTGGTAGGGGGATTGGTAAGACGTCAGGTGCGGTTGCCATCACAGGGCGAAGCGTCTCGTATGTGGCGAAGAATAAACCCATGTAAGGCACAATCTGGCCAACTGCGGCGCTGCAGCCGCGGAAAAACCCAGCTGGCCCTTCATATCTTGCGATATCCCTTACCGACGAAAGGAGGGAACCGTAAACGCGGTGCTCGCCGGACCCCTGCGCCGCGAACCGTGTCCTTAGCAAATCAAGCGGATACGTCGACGCGGTTGCAACTCCACCGCCCAAAGCACCGGATATAAAGGACTCGACAGGCTGCGGGAGACGGTGTGGATCCAATTGGGATAGAAATTGCGTTGTGGTTCGGTAGGTTGTGAATTGTATCGCGCCGTAGCAAACGTACATCAGTTCTGCTGGGATGTTGCCCTTCCATAGCCCCGTGATTCCTTCTTCGCGGAGGATGGTCTTGATGGTGGAAAGGGTTCCTTTGTAAACAGGGCCGGATATGTGGGCGTGAGAGGCTGGGTCAGAGAGGGAGTGTATTTGGAGCTGAAGACGGATTTTGACGACATCTAGCGGGGCTATACAGAATCTATTGCCGGAGAAGGGTCGCGATGTTAGCCTGGGTTAATTATTTGGGCCCAAAAAAAAAAGAAAAAAGAGATGCCTACCGTGAGATGAGGCCGGCTATCCCGCCCGCGAGGACGACTTGTCGCCGGGTGCCCTAGTCATTGTTAATTGTCTCTTCCGGGAAATTTGTATATATACGGATATAGTCAATGCGTACTTCATCTTTTAGATGCTCGCCGCCAGCCGACATGCATGTGACAGGAATGAAAAGTGGCTTGGGATCGGAGGTTATCGGGGAAAGAGGGTCGCTAGAGGATGTGCACAGCTGCCACGGTCATCGGGGGATTTATTTCTTCTGCTTATTTTATTCGCGACACGATATAGAGATGGGACTGAGTAATTCCAGCGGAAGACTATGTGTTGGTCCTCTCGTCTAATAGGTGATTGTTGCTGAAGTGTCCACGGTCCCAAGAAAAGAAACACGAGAGCTAAATTAAATACATAGTGGTATTAATGTGACCATACGATACGCTGTTCGCAGGCCCTGGCCAGCCCTGCCTCGGTTGAAGGGGATGATTTCCCCGCGTTCCGTCGATCGACCAGTGTTGACACTGACAGCCAACTTTCGTTTGGGGCCATCCAGCTCCTTATTTCTTCTCTGGAATTAGATTCTGCCATTGAAATTCAGCGGTCATGATCCGGTCTCTACTACGTGCTCCTCGGCGCATCCCCAGAGTATCTGTACCAACAACTCCTGCGCTTCATTGTCGACCCCCTATCACCCATCCATTCAACCGTGCCAGCCAACGATCCTTCACAGCTTCACGCGGGTTCAGCCAAGATGAATCAGATATACAGATTCATCTACGCAATGATAAACTTATAGCTCAACAGGATGGTTTCCAGAAATCATTGTCATTTATCCGACTGCGTGACTGGTGTACATGTCCAACTTGCGTGGACGTCCATTCCAAGCAACGAAACTTCCGGACTTCTGACATCCCCTTGGATATTAAACCCAATTCTGTTAAATGGGATCAGAATTTTCTGGAAGTAACCTGGGAAAATGATATTCTCGGATTCGACCCTTCTCACACTTCAAGATATGCAATGAGCGAACTGGACGGTATTACGCGCTACGGTGTTACCTCTGATACCGGCCTTAAAAGATACCGCGTTGACTGGGACGGACCGCTCATGGAAAAACTACAGCATTGGGTGTCATACGAGGATTACATGAACAACGGACCCGAATTTACACGCGCCATGCGAAACCTGTCCGTGCTAGGTATGATATTCGTGAAAGATGTCCCAGATTCGCGGGAAATGGTTGAGAAAATTGCCACGCGCATTGGACCTCTCCGAAACACCTTCTACGGACCGACATGGGATGTCCGCACAGTCCCCCAGGCTAAGAATGTTGCTTACACCAGCCAATTTTTGGGGTTCCACATGGATCTCATGTACATGCGGGATCCGCCAGGCTTTCAGTTTCTGCACTGTCTTCGCAATTCGTGTGATGGTGGGGAGTCGCTGTTTGCAGATGCATTCCATGCTGCCGCCAAAATGCATAAATACGAGCGGGAAAATTTTGACACGCTAACGAAGACAAATCTCTCGTACAGCTATCTACATGAGGATAGTAAATACTGTCAATTACGGCCGGTGTTTGACGTGGGGGCTGACAGATCGAAAGGTTCACTCCTTGAATTTGTCAACTACTCACCTCCCTTCCAAGGTCCTAAAATTGAGGGCATGGACAAGGCATACGGGTCAGTAGGGTGGCAGAAAATGGAGATCGAAGCCCTGCAATCTTTCGCCAAGCGTCTCGAATCCGAAACCTCAATATTCGAATTGAAACTTAATCCTGGCGAATGCGTTATATTTGAAAATCGTCGCGTGGTTCATGCTCGCCGTCAGTTCAATACTGCTACGGGTGAGCGGTGGCTTGCGGGAGCTTATCTCGACACCGATGTAGTTCAGTCTCGTTTCCGTGTGCAAAAGGAGGCTGACACGTATGCATGGACAAACCCTGCCGGCTCTGGCAAAGGCTAAGCTGCAATCTTATGGGATATCAAGAGTTAAACTGCCGGAAAATCTGAATGTGTCCAAATGGTCGAGAACAGGAAGGGTTGGCTTTGAGTGATTCTAGGCTGCCCAAAGACAATACAGCTGGACTGCTTTTTGAGGCTGTGTATAGTATCCCAGAAGCCAAGAGAGCTTTGCTGTTCGAAAGATCGAACTTGATGGAATTGGACGAAGGAACATGTAAACGTATTCATGTGTAATATCAGCCACCGTCTCTGCAAATATGGAATACACACGCATCCCCAGTGATCTCCGCCAATTTTTTTTTAAAGCTTACATATTTTGGCTTCAATTAAATTTAAGAATATAGCACTCGTGTTAACTAGCACTTGCTACGTAAAGTAATCCGATATAAAGCATGCCAATCCATAACAGCCGTCGCTTGGTTCTGTAAATCTAATAGGTAATTTGGAAAAGTGGCGTGAACTAAGTCCACAAATTGACCCATATTTCTTTTATTTATTTCTCTGCATTAGGCGGCAGCAGTGGCTTTGTTAACGGAGAAGCTCTCAAGGAATTCAGGGTCATTTTCAAGTTCCTCCTTGACCTGTATCGAGAATCAGATGTTAGTTAAGCCACAATGAAGAAGAAAGCCACCAAAAATGAAAGGGGACATACAATATCTAATCCTCCGACTAACTCCCCGCCGACCCAAAGCTGTGGGAAAGTGGGCCAGTCCGCGAATTCCTTCAAGCCCTGTCTTACCTCCTCGTCCGCAAGGATGTTGAAGAATCCATACTTGACACTCCGCTCACGCAAGATACCAACCAATTGCCGACTGAATCCACACTGAGGCGCGCTAGGCGTCCCCTTCATAAACAACATAACTGGTGCAGCTTTAACCAATTCCGCAAGACGAGCGAACAACGCCTCCTTCGACTGTTCAGGTGTCAAGGCCGGCGCACCATCCGCACTCTGACCAGCAGACAACATAGGCGCCTGTGTGGCTGTTGCCGGGCCATCCTCCCTGGGCACAGCCGACAATGCTGGTGGGATAGTAGTGGAACCAGCACCATTGGCGCCGGCGCTTGACCCGGCACCAGCATATCGCTCGACAGCATCGCGCACCTTTGTTGCCTCGCTCCCGCTAATGGATTCGAGAACACTACTGTCCCTGAGAAGGACGACATATGGAACAGCCGTAACATCGTATTCTTCGGAGATATCAGGGAGTTCTTCGGCGTTGATGCTGAAGAAGGCGACAGTTGGCGGGGAAGTGACGGGGTATTGAGAGGCGAGGGCGGAGAGGACGGCTCGCATTT
The DNA here is from genome assembly GCA_016880755.1 of Aspergillus sp. 2663. Taxonomy (NCBI): domain Eukaryota; kingdom Fungi; phylum Ascomycota; class Eurotiomycetes; order Eurotiales; family Aspergillaceae; genus Aspergillus; species Aspergillus sp. 2663. The sequence goes on along the minus strand of WOYA01000015.1, from coordinate 602,770 downwards.
GCGCACAGGGGGCGGCCCATGGTGCGTGGAAGTAGAGAACAACGAGGGTTGACGCTGGGATGGAGGCGATCTGAGGGATAAAGCTCTCCTCTGAGGTTATCTCGAGGAGGGTAGACATCGCGTGAGGAAGGTGATTTTCTTCGTTCGGATGTGGGGTGGGCTAGAGGGCTGGCGTGGGAAAAACGGGAATGTACGGGAGAGCTGGGTTGGGCTCTCTGGAGGCTGGCTGTCAACTTTGCGAGGTCAGACTCAGAGGGAGAGCGAGCGATAGTAAAAGAGAGATGCGCACGCGAGAGAGGCGACACAAAGATTGATGAAGCTGAGTGTCAAGTCGACGGAGAAGTAGTAAGAAGACGAGAGGAGGCGGCGAAATGACGATTTGATCTGATAAGCGGCCAAATTCGCGCTCCGGTCGCGGATCGAAACCTTTTTTTTTTCCGCTCAATGTATTCCGATTACACGATTGTTACGGAGCACATTCACCCAACTGCGGGTTGGTGAATCATCTATTGGCTAATGCAGGAAATTCAATGTCCGTGCCTCATATACAACTTTAGTGGTTTGCTCAAAACGAGGACCACCCACTACGTCGATGGAGCACTGAAAGACGGAAGACATCCGAGCATCCAAGGTGATCATGATCGATCAAGATGACTTGTCGTGGGGATCAGATAACGAGCTGGTGCATACAACGGGTTACCGTATTAAACCCGCTATCATCACGTGAGAAACTCAAAAGTTGACCGACCCTTTCGGAGTTGAAAGACCTGCCCTGCGATTGGAACGAAACCCCAACAGGCACAACTCATCTGCTTTGTCTCTAGACATGCCAAATACAAAGAAGCGCAGGCATGCAGACCCTGGGTACTCGGATGATGAAGTCCCAGTCGTATCGAACCCTGACTCACAAGGATTTGGTTTAGGCCAAACTCTGTCACTGCTACAGAAGTCGAACGAACCTGCGCCCGACGACAGCACCGCTTCTGCTACCGAATTGCCAATTGCTGTCTCTGAGGAATCGACAAACGATGCCGAGGCTATATCAGACAACCAACGACCTGCGAAGAAGAAACGATTGAACGGCGAGAAGGTTAAATATCCCACCCTCACTTATGTTGAAGGCCGACAGCTGCAATCCTCTATCCGTATCGCCGACCTCCAGAATTTGCTGCTGTTCTGCTTCGCAGATGGCATTGCACCACAATGGATAGCTGTTAAGAATAGCACTCGTATCCGGAAGGCAGTATTCTTGATGGTTCCTGGATTAGAGCTAGGAATGCTTGATGGAACAGTTCCTTTGGATGCACCGCAAGTGAAAGAAGACACTGGAGATAAGCCGGCTGATGATGGCGTTGATACAAGGGCGGCTGAGTTCGCAAGATGGAAAGAAGGTCTGCCACCTGAGGACCGGTCTCACTTGTTCAGCCCCCGTCCTCTATCCACCAGCACCGTCCCTGAACCTTTACAGCCTTTAGCAAACATCTTTCCCCACGCCTGGCCAATCCGGGCACCTGGGGATTCAAAGTATAACAAAGTTCACTCACCTTTGCAAGCTGTTCTTATGGCCCCTCTACCTAAAAATAAAGATAAAAATGGGAAAGGCCCGAAGCCGCCTCGAGTCGACAAAAATCACACACCCAAGCGAACTCCTATCACAACGTTCATAAGCCCAGTTGGGGAACTACGAGAGAATGAGTATCCTCTACACCCTGCGCTTTCAGTATCAGAAGAGGAGAAGTTGATTTTGGACGAGACTCGGAAACGAGCCGGCCAGTCTACGGAGGATGGGTGGGTAGACACTCATGTAGAAAGCATCGAAGCTGGTATCGTCCCTGAAGCTGAGATTCAGCAAGGGAGTATGACGGCAGGGCGTGACATAATCGCCTTGGATTGTGAGATGTGCATCACTGAAGGCGGTAATTCAGAGCTCACCCGCATCAGCTTGGTCCGCTGGGATGGCGAGGTTGTACTGGACGAGCTTGTAAAGCCAAAGTTGCCTGTGATTGACTATTTAACCCGATTCTCAGGAATCACTGAGGAGATGTTAGACCCTGTCACCACTACACACGCGGACATCCAGCAAAAGCTACTTTCCATCATCACACCTCGCACGATCCTTGTCGGCCACTCGCTTAACTCAGACCTAAACGCCCTGAAACTGACCCACCCCTTCATTGTCGACACTACATTTTTATACCCTCACCCTCGCGGGCCCCCACTCAGAGCAAGCCTGAAATGGCTTACCCAGAAATACCTCGGCAAGGAAATCCAGAAGGGCACGACAGGCCACGATTCCATCGAAGATGCACGTGCCGTCCTCGAGCTCGTCAAACAAAAATGCGAAAAGGGTGAACAGTGGGGTACAAGCGATGCCTCCAACGAGAGTATCTTCAAACGCTTAGGTCGGCATACCCCTCCCGGGAAGGCAGATGCAACCACCACGGGTCGCACAGGCGCGGTCGTTGATTGGGGCAGCCCCGAACGTGGCCTGGGTTCGCAGGCCACCGCCTCGATTGGATGTGGCGATGATGATGCCGTGGTAAAAGGTATCTCCGCTGCCATAAATGGAGATGAGGGTAATTCATCTATCCCTGGAGATGGGGTTGATTTCACCTGGGCTCGAATGCGTGAACTTGAAATCTACCGGGGATGGTGCAACCGGATCCCGGACCCAAAGAATGCCAATGAATCGACAACCATCACCGAAGAAACGGACTCCCCGTCCAAGACGCTATCAAGCTTCGTCTCGCGGACCGTCTCCCGTATCAAT